>JANDJT010000233.1:77400-91708 GCA_024331685.1 Stegophilus panzeri
TAGGATGAGATTAGAGAGAGAGTGGAGTAATGTTAGGATGAGATTAGAGAGAGTGGAGTAATGTTAGGATGAGATTAAATGAGTGGAGTAATATTAGGATGAGATTAGAGAGAGAGTGGAGTAATGTTAGGATGAGATTAGAGAGAGTGGAGTAATGTTAGGATGAGATTAGAGTGAGACTGGAGTAATGTTAGGATGTTTTGAAACTTTACCTTAATCTCAGGACAGGGTAGAAACACTTGTGACCGTGTGTGTTTGTGCGTACGTGTAGGCAGCGGGGGGTCTAGCGTCCGGCTGCAGTGTTAAACACACACTGGTGAAAGAGTGTGAGGAGGAAGCGTGCATCCCTCCATCCCTGGCGCAGAGAGCGCGACCTGTAGGAACCATCAGGTACAACATCCTAATCATCCGACATCACTTCCTGTTTCTGTTATTAATTTCAAAACGCTGACGTCAGCGAGGTCCTGTATAATAGCTCATGCTAAGCTTGTGCTTATTCAGTGCTTCAGTAAGATGGATGGGGATGTCTGTAGGCAGCTCGGTTCTGTAACCTCGGTTCTCAGGGTTCTCTGGGTATTTGTAGGGTTCTGTAGACATCTGTCGCTTTAATAACGTCCGCACTCTCCAGCTACACGTACGAGGATGACGAGGGCGTGTTCCCCGAGTGCCAGTTCGTGTTCGATTTGGAGCTCCCGAGCGATTTCAAACCTCAGATCGGAGACGGAGAAGTGCAGGAGTTTTATTTCTACCCCATCGACAAGGTAAAACATCTACTACACTACATGGCCAAAAGTTTGTGCACCCCATACTATGACACCCATATGTTCTTGTTGAACATCTCATTCCTGATTTATTGACTTTAACGGGACCTCTGTCCTGAAGAGGTCGGAAAGTTACAGCTTTACCTTTGACTGTTACACAGCGCTGACACTGGAGACTCCTTCCCTAAACGTTACATAAACACATTTCTCCTTACAGAAAACTTCACCATGTGAACGACTTGGTAAATCTTTTTGTGTGGAGCGTCCACTGTATACATCCCTCCGAACAAGCTGTCGCTATAGAAACGATAATGTATTGTAACGAGCGCATTAATATAAACCTGCGTTACTCTCAGAGCTGCTGTTACAGAGAATTAATCAACACCTTCTGACTAATCAGAACTTCTGCTTCATTTACACAACTCACACAACATGGTGAAATTACTACTTTGAGGACACTGATAACAGCATTTGGAACGCTTAAGCATGTATGTGTGTGTGTGTGTGTGTGTGTGTGAGCGCAGGTGAAGGAACTGATCGTAGGTGAGGACTTTAAGCCGAATTGTGCCATGGTGGTGCTGGATTTCCTCATCAGACACTCCGTCATAGAACCCGACTCAGGTGGGTTACACACTTTCAACACATTCTCCAAACATCTCCGTGTACGTGTGTGTTTGTAGGTTTAAACTAATCCCATCCGAATAGGGCTTTCAACAGCAACATACTGTCCAACCAGATCCTTATACATTTGCAGCGAATGAATACTTTTATTTCTGACGGTTCACACTTTTACAGCATGCTAGCATCCGATTTGTCCTCGACGTGCAGCGGTTCGGTTAACCTTCACAGTAAGGGTGTGTGAGAAACGTCGTTTTGCACTTTTCTCTTCCAGAGCCGTATTATCAGGAGTTTGTCTCCGGGCTGCACAGATCGTTCTAGAACATGGACAGCTCTCTCTAAAACAACTGCAAGATGTTTACCTCGTACGGCGCGGAACCAAGGCCGAACAAAACTCCAGTACAACGTGACAGAGTTACACGAAGTTTATTTTCCGTCTGCTTTTGTATACAAAAGATCACTGATGCGTCAAAAGCTTTTTTTCATTTTATAACGACAAAATGCAGAATCCTTACCGAAATCTTTTGTGTTTTATAGAATGGCATTAAACAACTATGAAAAAAAAAATCCTGATTTGTTTTTGACTATCTTAAAACTTTTTTCTTTTCTTTTTTATAGAATAAATGAATGTGATGCAGAAAAAGCCAGCAGAATGTCACATAGCTGTTAAAGCACACAGCACAGACAGGAAGTAGAAAAAACAACAACCTAACAACACCAGAAAACAAACAAACAAACAAACAAACAAATATATATATAAAATATAATGAAAACTCTGAGACACGCCGTCATTACAGCTGAACAGTGACAGCTGGTGCACATCTGGAGCTGCAGGTCCGAGTCGTCTTCAGTGTAACGTGCCGAGCTCTAATCGACCCGGAACAGCTTTTAAAATGTTACAGTACGTAATGGAGCGTATAAAAAGTGAGGCGTTAGTATTGTTACTGCTAAATGCTCTTTACTCTGGAGCGATTAAACTCCAAATCACTGAGTGGACTTCAGAGTGTGTGAGATTACAGCACTGATCATGTTAAACACCACTACAGTGAGTGTGTGTGTGTGTGTGTGTGTGTGTAATGCGCAGTTCCCTTAATTAAACCACATGCATGCGTCCTCCGTGCTTCTAGACAGCTGATGAAGCACATGACTGATCACACTCGAGAACGTTGCTATGGGAACAGTGCGTGTCACGGGGAAAATGACTCAATCCCTTTTACATTGTTACCCCGCACTCTTTGGGTCCTTTGGCCTGCTTAAGTAGTAAATGACTTGCTCCCGGGTGCTTATCTAAACCCTAGGTGTCTCTTTCTATTTCGCGCTCTCCACCCTTCCCACACTTCTGAATCTCTCCCTATCTGTGGCCTGTATTTCTGTCCCTCCCTCCCCCACTCCCTCGTTTATTCCCTCATCCTCCTTTATAGGAAAGCGCAAATGTTCTTCCTGCTACGTTTCTTGGCCTGCAGCGCCGCCCTGGTGGCCATTTCAAACACTTCCCTCACACCATCTTTAGTTTTGGCAGAACACTCTAGATAACCGGAGGCGTTGATGCGGTTGGCCATGTCTCTGCCCTCTTCTGCTTTAACAGGCTCCTGTTTACGGAGAAAGGAAAATACTGTTGAATAAACCTAGCATCGCAAAATTAGCTAGAATATTATTAATCCTAAAAACTTGGACTCAAAGTACCACTGATCCATAATGACCTGTTTCATCTTGGCAAGCTCCCTCCGTGTGTGCTCATCGTTCCGAAGGTCCTTTTTGTTTCCCACCAGGATGATGGGAACGTTCGGACAGAAGTGCTTCACCTCCGGTGTCCATTTCTCTGGAATGTTCTCTGTGAGGACAAAACACAATAAGTACAAATAAACACTAAGTCAATAGACTGAGAATAACCAGGAATCAGAACCCCAAAACTGTGAATAACCAAGAGTCAGAAAACAAAAACTGGGAATAACCAAGAGTCACAACCTCAGAGACTAGGAATAACCAAGTCTCTGGTTATTATTTGCCAAGGATTAGGACTAACTGTGTGAAAGATGAAAAGACTGGGACTAAACACAAGATAGAGTTGTAAAGAAAAGGAGTAACCAAAAGTCAGAACCTCAAGAACTGGAAATAACCAAGGATGAAAAGCCCAGAGACTGGGACTAACTGAGAAAGATCTAAAGACTGGGACTAACCAAGAGTCTTAAGGACAAAAACTGACCATTAAAATGATACACTTCTTAATCAAACTCTGGTCCCGGAGTGTTACATGTGTAACATTCCAGATAAAGTGTATGTTCAGTTGCGCAGTTGTCTTTGACGGACTCACCCAGACTGTCAGGGCTGTCAATGGAGAAGCACATGAGGATGACATCCGTGTCGGGGTAGGAGAGGGGCCTCAGTCTGTCATAGTCTTCCTGTCCTGCCGTGTCCCACAGTGCCAGCTCCACCTAATGTACACAAGAGAACGTTCATTACACACAAACAGGTTCACACGACTCCAGCTTGTTAACATAAGTGTGAAAGTCTGGGGTGAAACACTCACCTGTTTACCGTCTACCTCAATATCTGCGACGTAATTCTCAAACACAGTGGGGACGTAGACCTCAGGAAACTGGTCCTTACTAAAAACGATGAGAAGACAGGTCTTTCCACATGCTCCGTCTCCGACAATCACCAGCTTCTTGCGAATCGCAGCCATCTAAACATCGGGGCAAAGCGACTGAGCAAAAGACTGTCCAGTAATAATATTCACTACGTAAGAAGAATAATTTGACAATTGTTTGCAGAGTCCCCACTTTCAAGATAACAGGACGACGTGGTACCTGGAAAGTTCTAGCAACAGAACCTTCAGGCTCACCTAGCTAACTAGTTTGGCGAATATTAATGATGAACATAACCGCAATTGTTGTTGTATACTTATATTTGGACAGGTTTGGCGATATAAATTGAGATGTCGATACTAAAATCGCTTTCGTGATTACCTGTGACAGACTTGAGCAAGTTTGCTAGCAAGTTTGCTTACGCTACATGGGTTGTCAAGGGGGCGTGCCTAATTTGCATATTCATACAATTCTGGCATTTTTAATATGGGTAAAAGGTGTAGAGTTGTTCATAACATGATTTTAAAACTTTATTAGACCTTGAATAAAACAGATTAAGCTATTTCTTAAACTATTTCGTATTCTATACATATCATTTTAATTGGTTTAAAAATTACAAGTTCTGAGGAACTTTCTTTCTTTTTTTTTTTTTTAACCCATTTCAACACAGCAACAATGTTCGCTTTTTACCTTAGCTAAAATAACCGAACGAGGTGACATATAAAAGTAAATAAAAACATAATTTCATAGTTTATTTAAATAACTAAAAAAAATCCTAAATTAAAAGTGATATCGCCCGGACTCGGTTTCTTTACTTTGTTTCCGTCATCAGGGTTAGCATCGTTGTTTTAACCCCACCCGTATTAAAAAAAAAATACCGCCTTCTACGCTCGGATTGGGCAAATGCTCAAGAGCTGCCCACCAATTGGACAGTTTAATTCTTGAGTACGAAACACTGGCCAATCCTACGACAGAAGGCGGGGTTTAC
Organism: Stegophilus panzeri; assembly: GCA_024331685.1. NCBI lineage: Eukaryota > Metazoa > Chordata > Actinopteri > Siluriformes > Trichomycteridae > Stegophilus > Stegophilus panzeri. Next base: position 82,353 of record JANDJT010000233.1, read on the forward strand.
GGAATACAGGTGGGATATAAAATAATGCAAACTAGCCTACTTGCTAATTACCGCATTTGTTATTTTATTTAAAAGTGTACGATGTGTCGATAGTTTGTCGGATATAGTATACGCGAGATTATATTCATTGTCTCTATGGAGACTAATTCAAGAAGTTTATAATAGAAGAGAATATAGTTTAAGATAATATTTTTTTTTACCGTTTTGCTTTCGAACGTCCTCCCGCTTTCTTTTCCTGTTCGCGACCCAAACACCCCGCCCCCTCGCCACAGTTCGGTCGCTTCTGACCAATCAGAGCAGAGCTACCGCTACAGAGAACCGAAAACCGGAAGTGCGGTTAGGGTTATACTAAATAAAACAAATCAATACATAAATCAGAAAGCGTACAAAACATTAATTCTTTAATTATTTATTCGCTTTTAAATTAATTAGGAATAAATCAAGGATTTTTTTTGGTATTTCAATTTAAAACACGATGATCAAGGAATCAGTAAAAATGTTTCATTAAAAAAACTAATTTTTTTAATAAATCGATTTTAAATTGATTAAGGAATAAAATGAATAATTTTAACCAAGTGAAGCAAAATTACAGACAGCATAACATAGGCTAAACATCAGTCAATTAATTCATTTAAAAATTAAGCAATCATTTTAACCATGTAAATAAGAAAACTTACGTTATTGAAAAAACTCTTGATCTAGATTAGTTTTTTAATGGAATAAAATGCTTTTAATTATATATTTTTAAAAAAATACATAGTCTTATTTAACAATTTATATGTACTCAGTAATTTATATGGTCACAAACATTTGTAATAATGTAATACACATGGCTCAAATTTAAAGATCAAAAATGAATCACATGACACTGAGTAATAACATACGGTTTTATTGTGATATTTCACTAGAATTAAATATACAGTCGAACACAAATGAACAGGAAATTGAGTGAAAGTGATCGGTCATTGTTTACTCGTCTGAGGACGAAGGGAGGACGATCTTGCTCGGGTCGTAGTAGTTCTCGTCGATCAGAGGCAGACCCTGAGCCTCTCTCAGTACGATGAGCCGCTCGGCTTCCCGTCGAGCCCACTGCCTCATGCTATGGGGAAACGACACGGGGAAGAGGAAAATCAGGACACAAGAAGGAGTTTAACTTCAGTTATGTGCAAAAGTCAGACACCACCATTTTGGAGTTTTTTTTCCCCTTCCTCAATCAAACTGCCATTCAGGACTTTGCCTGATTTTCTGTCAGATTGTTCCATAGTTATAGATATTCAGTAGCAGAAGATTACGTTCAGAAGACATCACTGAGGCTCCTGCTTACCCGTGATCCGGTAAATAGTGGATGAAAGTTCCCCCGATGACGATGGCCATGGAAATGCTGAAGAAAAAAGCCAGCCTCATGTTCCACTCGTCTACGAAAGGGTCGTCCGAGAAGCCATGGTAGTCTGGGTTCTGTCAAAAAGAGGACACAAAATTTAAAGTAACGGCACCCCGTCTAATCGTGTCATCCAAGCGTGATTATTATAGAGAAGACTTTGTCAGCTCTGTAAAGTCACCCAACATTTTATATTTACTTGAGATTTAGGAACAAGGATGCTCTGGCTGTTGGAAATAATGTAAAATACACACATTGGGCTTCATTTATCAAGCTGCATACGAACATTTTTATTCATAAATCCTTTATTTATTTTAAATCACACACAAATTTATCTTTTTTTAAAAATGTTTTTTTTTTTTTTCTTCTTAAACCTGTCATTTTATATTATCGGCACTAGCAAGCCGACCCAAATCCATTTTAAGACAAATAAGACTAGTTCAATTAAAAAGAAACACCACTGTATAAAAGGGTGATGTGGGCGGGGACGTGGGTGGGGACGTGGGCGGGGACGTGGCTAGAAGGGAGCCCTAAGGCGAGGCTATGCAGATGGCAGAATTGATATTAGTGGAAAAGTTAGAACATGATGCCGTTAGGAGAGAGTGACGTTCCGAGCCCTACTCGGATGGGATTAGTTTATCAGCGGGACTTCTGTAACAACATTTTAAACATCTCCTCGGTGCTAAAACGTTTTTTAAACGATGATCCGGTGGTGCAGGTCATAAATAATGAATGAATATTTATTAAATCTGTTACTATTTAGTTATTATATAAACAGCTCATTTAAATGGAACCGGTTTAATCTGAAGCGCAAAATGTTCGACAAGTAAGTAATAAACCGGTGTGTGTCGTGCTGTAACAGGAAAATAATCGGTGACGGGGTGGTGTGATGAAGCTGATTGTTTTCCTACTACAGCACGTCTCTGAGCGTTTACGTCCTCGGCATCATACTTTTTATCCGTTTATAGTTACATGGAAGTTAATTCCTGTTCTCACTTACATTACGGCAGCACTAAACAGCCGTTTCTTCACCAGCCCTCTCTTTATTCTCTCCAAGTTAATGAGAAAACAAAGTTACATCTTTATCTCTGACTGTTACACAACGCTGACATTGGAGACTCCTTCCCATCAATGTTGCATAAACATCTCCTTACATACCAATGCTTTTTCAAAAAAAAAAAATCCTTTTGCGTACACATCCCTGTGAATGAGCCATTACTATGGAAACGATAACGTATTAGAACGAGTGCATTAATATAAAGCTGCACTACTGTCAGAGCTGCTGTTCTAGAAAACTAATCAACACCTTCTGACCAATCAGAGTGCAGGATTCGTCAGCGCTGTGGTGTAAATAATAGATAACGTCAACTTTAATCCAACCCAAATCTCGTGTCTAATGTGTCATTATGCAAAACGAGAGTTATTGAATAAAGACCTCTAATGACTCCTGAAACATCGGGTGCAAAAGTTTTGGCACCCACTCCCCCGATCCGTGTGTCCCTGCCTACAGAGACACATTTACGTCACGCAGAACTAACGTCCACTTTTTATCTAACTGAAGTTTAAGCTCACATTAGCGTTAGTGCGCTAAACTCGCAGGTGATGGTGCTGTTCACGTCTCCGGTAACGCACCTTGTCGAACGGGTTGACCTCTGTGTGTCCGTGGTTGTCGTCCGCGTGCGCCGCCGGCTGTAAATCCGTCACGCTCGCGGCTCCGGCGGCGCTGGAGGTCCGGCTCTGAGACACCGCGCGCCGCAAATGGGCCGAATTTATCCGAGCCCGGCACAAACCGGACCAAACCCGGCTCAGCTGCGACGCCATTTTGTTGTAGCTGTCTGCTTGAGGACAACAGTCTCTATTCCGGATGTAAATAACTACTACTTCCGGTTCAGAAAAAAACACACAAAAAACAAAAGTTATCCATAAATCTAGAGTTATTTGTCATTGAAGATATTACAAATGATTGTTTTAAACCCGATTTCATATAAAAAAAAAAAAAAAATTCATATAAAATTAAAATTAAACCAATGTGTAAACGCAAAGAATATTTAATATTTCACACAGATGTAATTAAACTAAAATTCTGACACGACGTGTGGATATATTTGATTTATTTATTTGTAGCGTAATATTATTGGTGCTAATCCGCTTTATTTAAAAGGGGATCCTTTTAAATTATTATTATTATTATTATTATTATTATTATCACAAATATCACATGCATAACAATACAAATTTTAATTATTTTGTTGGGATAGGTACATTTTATTCCTCATAAACTGTTGGACATTATATAATGTGCGGTATGTTAACAATATTGTACATTTCAGATTGTAAAGTGTTATTTATGTGATACAGTGTTGTAAATAAAGGCAAAAAATAAAATAAAATAACGAGTATATAAATACGTTAAATTTGCACTGTTGTGCACATGCGCAGTGTGGCCGTTGATAGATTAGCAGGAGTTCTGATTAGCATATCATAGTCCTAGAAACACGCGATTAAAACCGTTATAATTCGTTCGAACGAATGTCGACGTCACCACGGTTCTGTTTTTTTTTATTTTTTATTTTGAGCCATTAAGGTTAGCAAGCTAAACTAAATATTAGCAAGTCGATGTAAACACTGTGTGAAAGTTAAAAGAAAGAAAAAAAGAAAGTAAACATTTCACTGGAAACGGTTTTATACCAGTAGAGTGTTTTTTTTTATTATTAAAAGGGGGGGGGGGGGGGGGGTTAAATTTAAAATAAGGTCGTGTTTATACATCTAATATTCTTATTTTTATATCTTCAGTGGGTACAAGGGTGCCATGGTTACCAAGGACCGACACAAAGTCTGTGTAGTGACGTAACAGCGCCCTCAAGTGTACACTAAGTACACTAATCAATAAGCAATTATAGCCGTTTTAATTAAATAATAATATTTAAATAATAATAATTAAACGATGTGTGCATATTCTGATTATATATATATATATATATATATATATGTATGTATGTATGTATGTAATATTTTCTGAAGTCTTTGCACATTGCCAGTTTTCAAAGATTTTTAAAGGGCCTTTTAAATTAAATATTAAAGAAATAGTTTTCTTGGATCATGTCCATTTTGTTTCCTTATACATAAGCCTTATGCAACAGAACATTTAGAGATGTTTAGAACCATGACCCAGTGAAGCCATTTCATATTCCAACTTATTCAGCAGTCAAAGCAGAGGCTTAATTAGAAAACAGGAAATCTGACGTGCACTTTGCACATTTTTTGTAAGAAAGAAAGAAAGAAAGAAAGAAATCATTCACTCACTGAAAGCACATGTAGAAACCTGGCATAGAGCATTATAAAGATTTGACTAAAACTCAAGTGTTTATCCTCCGAGCGCATGAGGAGTGTGCTCGGTTGTGACATGTTTCTGCAGCATTAGCAGGAAGTGCAGAAACCACAGTGGCTTCAGACTTTCAGCTCGTTTCCTTCACTCCTATGCGCTCTGCAACTCAAGATTCAAATCTGAAGAGCAAGAAACCACCGAGCCTCTTCAGCTTTGTGTGCGTTAGTATGACTGGAAACTGTGTGTGTGTCATCACCTGAGACGTTGGTATTGTGTGTCATGATGATTTATTGTACACTTAGCCTTTACATGCAGATGAAGCAATAAAAAATATAATGAGGAATACAGAATAAACGTTAGCTAAGTTTACAAGCACACTTAAGGCCTCGGCATACTTAATGACGTCTGCGAGGTTTATATGAAGATGAAACCACCCTCTTGAGCTTATTTCCTGAATTTGCCATCAGCTATGGGTGCTCCAGTACTGCAGGTGGCGCTGTTGAAATTTCATGACCATTTCCACGACTACAGGAAGATGATTGCTCGCTGACGGAAGTACATAAACACGTGACAGAACACCATGAAGAGGAAGATCTGCTATAAGCTATTTTGTTCTATATTTACATAAAGAGACCATTAAATAAACTGGTTCCGTTTGCTCAACAGTACCGTCACGTCGTTCGCGCTAGCCGAATGTCACCTCCGCATGAAGTATGCCAAGGCCTTTAGTTCTCAGTTCCTCTGAGAAAAGCTCAGTGTAATCATCACACATCTGTGTACATAATGTATACATCTACAAGCAAAATTCAGGATGAAAACTTGCACAGTTAATATTTTACACAACAAGTGTGTAAACACGGGAGCTGTGTTCAATTCTGGATTAGCTGCATTAGTAGCCATATGCTTTGCTTCGATCCTGTCATGCATCTTAAAGAAAGCGTTAAGTATTGAGGTAAGTCACTGCGAGTCCATGGGGTTTGGGGAGGTTTACGCTGCTGAAGTGGTGGCTTCAGTAGTGCACTCTCTCTCTCTCTCGTATGGATATCTGTGATCGGTTGTCACACTAGTCAAGCACCCTGCCAGTGAAGACCGAAACCGAGGTGTGGATTTGGTTGACCACACCCCTCAGTGTGTGTCCATGGTTCCATTGGAGGCCTTTGAGAGTAGGTTCTCCGCCGTGTTCTCTTTGCTCTCCTCATCCTGTTCGCTGCTCGTCCTTCTGAGCCGCAGCGCCGGATCCTTCTGCGGCGGGATGCGGAAACTGGAGTAGCCTCCCACCGACGACCGCTTGTCTGCAAAACACGAAGGATTCAACACGTACACAGTCTGAAATGCAAATCGTCACTTTCATTTATCAAAGCACTGCTTCGATTGGTGAAAGAAAGAAATGATAGAAATAGTTGCGAAGAAAGAAAGAAAGAAAGACGGGTGCTAATATCGAACAGCTTCAACAGAGAGAAAGACAGAAAGCAAGCTATAAATGCTATTATATATATATCTAGATAACTTGATTTACTGAGAGACACACTAATATGTGTGTGTGTGTGTGTGTGTGTGTGTGTGTGTGTGTGTGTGTGTGTGTGAGTGAGTGAGTGAGTGAGTGAGTGAGTGAGTGAGTGAGTGAGTGAGTGAGTGAGTGAGAGAGAAAGAGAGATGCTAATGAAGGTTTTCTTGTCAAGTCAAATCAAAGTGAGCTCCAGGGTCCCTGGTTCGATCTTCAGCTCGGATTACTGTCCATGTGGAGGGAGAGAGAGAGAGAGAGGTGTGGGTTTCCTCTGGGTTCCGGATCCGATCCGCCGCCCCGACCAGGAGAAAGCGCTTACTAAAAACGTGGGTCCAAACGTTTCTGATCTGAACCCAAGTGCTGGTGACCTTAATGCACTTTTATGCTTGTAATGAAGTCCTTAAGGAATAGCAAACCAGAGATGCTGTAAAAACAAAACAAAATGGAGGACCACCTCTCAGCTCCCCCGGGAAAGTCTACAGCAGTGTGTAGTAAAGAAGGACCTGACAGACACCCGAACCTTACATTCAGGAGAAATAATCTGTATTCTGTTACTGGATCAGCTTGTAATTCTCTTGCAGACAATCGAAGGGGTCATGAGAGTTGGCCAAGCCAGTCTAGATGTTCTTTGGTGGACATGGAGAAGGCTTAGGACCATGTTCGCTGATGTACTCGGGATTCTGGATGTATTAGGGATTGTTGTGTCCACTACTGTGATGTTCAGGAGGATATCAAGTCAGGAGAGCATCTGAAGACGATACCGATCGAAGTTGTCCTTCATCACATCGCGGAATACGTTAGCGCTGAATATATAAAGCACTGAAGTGAGACGTCGGAGCTCGGAATTTTCAACCTCCGTAGCTTCAAGCTACAGATTGGGTGAAAAAAAAACATGGACGCCTCAATGTTCGTCTTTTGCTAGCAACAAGCTAGCCAGCTAACTGTCATGAGTGATGTATATTTTTCTCCTCAGGACAGTGAACTGTAGAGTCAGTGTTGTAGATTTCACAAGCGAATATGTCTGTGTGTTAAAGAAGTGCTACTGTCGATGCTGTTGATGAGCGGCCATGTTGTTTTGATGTCACTTGCCGATTTCGGCGTTGAGGAGACCGTCCCGAGTTTCCGAACAGGAATTCTGAGTCAAGGGGGCCGTTTTCTTGTTTGTTTTTTTTCTTTTCCTAGTCAGAGGTTGGGAATTGCAAGTTAGGAGTTTATTCGAATGCAGCAAGAAGCCATGATTCTCTCCTGGAAAAGGAGGACACGTCCTCTCAGAATAAAGGGAGGATTACCAAGCGCAAGGTGAGGAGTTTGGGGAGTAACGGGATGATGGAGATTGAGATTGGTCACAGGTTAGGGACAGCAGTGATTTTATGTTTAAAAGACAAACACACACGCACACACACCTACCTCCGGGTCCAATAGGGTGCATCAGTCTGTTCATCTGAACGTTCCAGTGTTTGACATTAGTGCTCGCCTGCCGGAGCTTCCTCTGAGCAGCCTGACACACACACACACACACACACACACACACACACACAATCAACAAAAACGATTAATCCAAGAATATAATTTTAACCAAAATACAATCAAACATGAAACGTACACAAAGCCAGTCTGTAGTGGTGTGTGTGTGTGTGTGTGTGTGTGTGTGTGTGTGTGTGTGTGTGTACTGACCACCACGTCCTGCTCCACTTTGTGTCTGTTAGCTCTGATCTCGTCTAGCTGTTTCTGCGCCTCCTCCAGTGCTCGCGTTTTGTTCTCCATCTCCTGTTTGAGCTCCTGTTTCTCCTTCTGCTCCCTCTGAATGAACTCTTCCTGCTCCTCCTGCAGACACATCAGGGACTTCATCTTCTCCTCCTCCTCCTCCAGCAACCTGCACAGTAGTCGTCATCATCATCATCATCATCATCATCTCTTCCTCCTCCAGCAACCTACATAATCACTAGCACCACCACAGTCATTACCATCATCACTTTCAACATCACCATCATCATCACCACCATCACCAATATCACCATTTGCTCTTCCTCCTCCGGCGAACTGCATAATCATTAGCTCTATCACAACTAATACCGTCATCATCAATTATCAGAGCCATCATCGTTCCTCCTCCTCCTTCTACACATATTCCATAGCAGCTTCGCATTTTAAAGTTGGAGTACTATGCTGTGAGTTATCACTCAAAAATACACCAATGGAGTCTTCTCATTTCCTCCCAATAAAAACAGCAGATGAGCCAACTGACATCTACAGGGTGTCCCAAAGTCTCCATACATACATACATACATTATATATACACATTTATTTATTTCAGACAGCCTTTAAGAACGGCTTTGACAAAAGAAGAACGTATTGAGAATCTCAATTCTCATGGCTGGATCGGGAAGCTGTCGCAAGGTTGCGATGGACTTTAACAGGAAACATGGCGAGTACATCACACACCACACTGCTGCCAAACTGTTTAACAAATTCAAAAAGACTGGAAGAAGTGTTGCGGACCATCCGAGAAGAAGTGAACCTCCACGAACATCCACTGACGAAGGCACGACATACGTGGTGCTGGCAAACATACTCCCCTGCGTATGGAGACTTTTGGGACACCAAAAAATGATTGACACCAAGTAAGCCCCGCCCCCTTCCTCCATCTCATCTTTTGATTTGATTAAGTGCTCTTATCTGGACTGGATTTTCCAGCTTGAACGATGCGCTGACGTCTCGTCCTCACTTTCCTTCATGGTAAATGGAAAATGTTTTCAGTTCATTCATATGAAATAAAATCCATCATTAAAAATCGTTTTTTTGGTCATGATTATTAAAAAGTTAACTGAAACAGACAGGTGTTGTCTTAAGCACACCTGATGCAACTAATCAAGCGCCTGATTTGCAGTGCGGGTTGAATAATTATGATTGCAGCTCTGTGTGTGTGTGTGTGTGTGTGTGTGTGTGTCCTTCAAGTTTAGTGTGAGATGAGCACTTCCTCTGGTGACTTCCTAATGAACGTTGTGTAAGTGCTTTATACGGAACTTGTACACACTTTGCTGTGTCATGAGTAAAGTGTATCAGTGTAGTAGAGTGTGTGTGTGTGTGGCTGTGTGTGTGTGTGTGTGTGTGTGTGTGTGTGTGTGTGTACCTGGCTTGTGTGTATCGGT
>JANDJT010000233.1:94682-104682 GCA_024331685.1 Stegophilus panzeri
CACACACACACACACCTCTACGCAGCAGTTGGTGTCCAGTGTGATGCTGCCCTTGCGCTCTTTGCGGTCTTCACTGACATAGTAGTCCAGAGAGTTTGGCTTGAGGGTGAACCAGCGCTCCATCCAGTTCCTCCTCAACTGACCTTTCTTCCACAGGTAGCCCTGATACACACACACACACACACACACACACACACACACACACACACACACACAAAAGCATAAACGTAAAGTGTTTCATCTGTCTAAATGAAAGGGATCAGCTGAAGTCTGTAGATGCCTCCCACCGGTATGCTCGCAGTGTTTCAGACATCCCATCATGCCTCCTCTCTTGCTTTCACAGGTCCCTCGTATCCCAGTCCCCTAGTTTTACAGATTGCTAGTTTGTTGTTCCCTAGATTCCCAGGATCCTAATTTCTTAGTTACACAGGTTCCTTAAATTATAGTCCCCTACTTTCTCAATATTTCTTTTAGTTTCCAAGGTCTCCTATTTGCTAAGGTTCTATGTTGACTAGTCTCCATATTTCCAAGGTTCCTTGTTTGGTAGTCTCCTAGCCTCCCAAGTTCCTGATTTCCCAGTCTCCCAGATTTCCTGATTTCTCCTTGTCTCCCAGTCCTCTAGGTTCATGGGTTACTTTTCAGTCAGCTGGAATCCTGGAATACTTGTATCCTAGATTCTTCATTTCACCTGTGTGATTTAGTCCCCCAGTCTTTCATATTCCTTGATTGTTCCTTACTTAGTTTTTCTTATGCCTAATAGTCACCTGCTTACTGAGGTTTCTTCCTTCCTAGTCTTTCTGTTTCCAAGAATCCTTGTTTAATAGGCTCCTACTTTCCAAGTTACCTTGTATCTGAGCCTCGTTCACAGGTTTCTAATCTTCTAGTCCACTAGTCTGTCATGTTCCTTGCTTGGTAGTTTTTTTAAATCTCCAATGACTGATAGTCTCCTACTTACTGGGGTTTCTTGTTCACTAGTCTACATGTTTCCAACATTCAGTGTGTCATAGCCTCCCAGGTACCTCATTTCCTAGTCTCATACTTTCACAGGTTCCCCATCTCCCAGTCCCGTTGGTTCACAGGTTACTTTACAGTCTACTAGATTCCTGATATACTAGATTCTAACATTTACAGGTGCGTTTTTTGTTTCCAAGGTTCTATGTTTGACATTCTCCAATTCATTGAAGTTCTTTGTTTACTAGTCTCCTTCTATCTATCCAAGGTTCCTTGTTTGATAGTCTGCTAGTTTCCCCAGGTACCTTGTGTCCTAGTCTCCTATCCCACAGGTTTGTAGTCTTCTAGTCCTCTGTTCTATCTTGTTGCTTGTTTGATAGCCTAATAGCTTCCCAGAATCCTTGTTTCATAGTCGTCTAGTTTCTCAGGCTCTTTGTTTGCTTGTCTCCTAGTTTCAAGAGTTTATTTTTTCCAAATGTTCCTAGTCTTCTTGTCCACCAAATTCCACCGTTCCAACATATGGACATTAAAGCAAGAGTTTCCTCAGAAGGCTGTGTATTAACTCTGGATAGCCAAGACTGTTCCTTGGTATTTGCTTGAGTGAGTTAGCTAGCTAGCAAAATCTATGCTATCTTGACTAGGTTATAGGTCATATTCACTGAGAGGGAAAGGGAGGAGTTCATTATCACCATAACTACCATTTCCAACCCCTCTGTATGAGAGCCTATGTAAGCCCTGACACAGGTACTACAGCAGTCTTGCTTTTCATAGAAATGCCACCCAAGTCTACACCCTCAAAAAGACGCACTCCCCTACCTCCTTCAGCACATCCCCCACTATCTCTCGATACACTTCCTCGATGGCCATGCTGACTATTTCCTTGGTAAGTCCTCTGGTCAGCTTCCCAGTGTTCATCATCTCCAGGAACGCCCACACAGTGAAACCGTTCTGCTGAATGGAATCCTGGGAAATAAAGTCCTCCAGCTCCACACAGTTCAGCTCCACACTCATGGCCATGCACAGCTTCTTCAGTAGGTACTCCACCTGAGGGGGAGGAGAAGCACATGATAGAAGGTGTTATAGCACGTTTCCAGTGTGGTGCAGTAACAAATCCCACACTTTGTCATTATTTCGATTACAGAGCGAGACGTGCTATAACAAAGTGTCCACACTGAATTCGGTTAGCCCGTCTTGCCAATGCACCACTGATCGAAAAAGAGAAACGAGTAGAGCTAGAAATTAGGACGGGTCAGAAGTAACTTGAGATTTAAAATAGGCATGTGCTCGAGCTGTGGTGGGGATTTTATTCACGCAACTCAATGTGGCGAGACATCTTGGCATCTAGAAGTGTGAAGCAATACTTAACACGGACAGCCTCCTCATATTCAATGGTTATGTGGTGGACAATAGCGGTGTTGTGATGTTAGAGTGGGTTTTGAAACACCTCAGTGTCTCTGGGCTTTAAATATTGGGTCAGTGTTACTCCTGTGGTGATCCTTTTACGCTGAAAGGGTAGAGGGGTGATTACTGATCATCACCGTTCTTAACAACCAATCACTGATCACCATTATTCTCAACAACCAATCACAGATGATCACTGTTCTCAACGACCAATCACAGATCATTGTTTGTCCACGCACTCGCATCTTTGTTCTAAGTTTTAAACCCTCTTCGTAGTGATATTTACAGTAATGACATCATGTTCAGTTCTATTCTGTGCTATTCATATTCAGAAAATCTTCCTTCTTCATGTAACAAGTTCTGATATGTAAATGTTCATGATGATTTGTTGAAATATGCAAATTAGTCTTTCGGGTGAATTTTCAAGCACGACTAAGTACTTTCCCCTGAAAAGAGTTGATGATGCACTAAAAACGCAGCTGGATCACACGATAACACAGCCGATCTTGTACTCTGGGTATAACTGCGTTCGGTGTGTGTTCAGATCGTGTGTTAATGTGACAATGACATGATGTATTGCGTGACACTAGATTAAATCATAACGAGTAAAAACTGTACAACTACATGAGCATTATTATGCAACATAAGTGGCATCTGTTTTCTCTCTCTCTCTCTCTCTCACACATGCATACACACACACACGCATACACACACACACACACACACACACGCATACACACACCTCTCCCTCTTGCAGTGAGTTTGAACTGCTAAATGCCACGCTGCCTACAGGAAATAACCAAACTATAACCTCACGGAAAGAGAAGCTAAAAGGCAGCGGAAAGAGTGCAAGCATGAAAAAGAGAGAAGAAAAAGTCGACCTGATTTTCTGTGCTAAGATCGAGCGAATAACACACACACACACACACACACACCTACCTTTATATTCACTGTACCCCAGAGAGGCTGTTTGATTTAAAGTCCAGGTTTGATACTAAATACACACATAACAGCACGTATAACGGCAACGTACGGGATAGGAACTTCATTAACGTATCAAATATGCGACTTTATCATAACGTGAATTCAAAACTCTGCAGCGATAAAGGCGTTAGAATTGTACACACCTGACAGAAAGTATTACCAAAGCTGTTTCTTATGAACTTTTAACCGACACTGGAGCAACACGGAAAAAAAAAAAAAATAATAAAATAAAAATAAAAAAGTAGTTCCGGTTACTTTACATTTTCCTGAAGGTTTTGCGGTATCCATGCGCCACAAGACGGACTCTCTTCACGAAAATAATCCCGTCTTTGCCGCTATACAGAATTCGAGAATATTATTTACAAACGCTTTTGTCTGTAGTATTTTATGAAAGCGTTCTGTTTGTATATTCCAGCTGACGAAGCAGAAATAAACGCAGCAAGAATCAGGATTGTTCAACACAGTAGCTATGCTCGCTAAGTTAACTTTCTTTTGCTATATTAGCTTTTGCTCACTAGGTTAGCATTCAGTGAGTAGATTAGCTTTCAGTCACTAGCTGAGCTTTTACTCGGTGGGTTAGCTTTCCTTCACTCTGTTGCTTTTACATGTTAGGTTGTTTTTGGTATTTTTTTTTGCTCACTAGGTTAGCTTTCTCTCGATACATTAGCTTTCGCTCCCTAGGTTAGCGTTCACTCAGTAGATTAGCTTTCAATTGCTAGCTGAGCTTTTACTCGGTAGGTTAGGTTGCACTCACTATGTTAGCTTTCAGTCCCTAGGTTACCTTTCAGATGCTTGGTTAGGTAACACTCACTAGGTTAACCATTCATTCAACATGCCCAATCATTTAGTTTTCACTGTAAGCTAGCTTGTGCAGTGTTTTGATAAAGCCATGTCAGCACTGTGATCGGTTGTAGTGAAGCTCTCACGTGTTTTACGTACAATTAGCTTCACCCACTTATTGCTAAAGGGAAATAGAAAGAGATAAATGGAGCTGCTAAACCACGATGCAGATGAAATTGTGACACCAGCACATTTCAAAACCTGGAAGTCTCAGGGCGCTGTTACTTCCTGCCTCAGTGCAACCTGAGGTTTAGGCTTCAGAAACGCCTTAACACAAAACGCATACATCACCACAACACAGCAGCTAGTACCACATCTCACCAGGCTAGTATACTTAACGCAAATGAGCTAACACATCCAATTACGTGTACATAGGTATCCAAGAACCGTTCGTTTCCAATGCATTATGGGTAATGCTGCTCCTTTACAATTAGCCATTGTGATTTAGCTTTGAGTTGTTTAACTCTAGTGTTTGCGACTATTGTGCAAATTAGCTAGCACTTGGGTTAGCATTTGGCACCTAGTTTAGTTCAGTGTTAGCATTTACAGTAGTGTGTGTCTCACCTCATCAGGGATCATCACCAGCGGATATTTGTCCTCCGAGAGGAAGATGAAGAGACACCAGAGCCGGAAGGCGTCTTTCTGAGGCAGGATGCTGTCCCCCTTCGGCCTGTAGTTCTTCTTGGCAGTGAGAGTCCAGCAAAGCTCGTCCACGTTCTCCTTCACAAACTTGCCCTCCTCCACCTAATCACACACACACACACACACACACACACACACACACTTTGTGTTATGTGTAATGTTATTTGTATTGTTGTTCATCTCTTGTTCTCTTCGGTTCATCTCTAGCCTGGTTCTGTTGGGTCAGTGTTGCTCTGATTCTGGTAGGTTGCCAGTGTAAGGGTTCTGGTTGTGCTAGGTCATTAGTACTATTTTCTGGGTCTGTAGTGTTTTGTTTCTTTGGAATCAGTAGAAGACCATTCTGATTCATTTGAGGCAGCAGTAGATGTCCTGATACTTTTAAGTCAGTAGTAAGTGTTCGGAATCATTTGAGTCAGTAGTAGACATTCTGATTCTTTTGAGTCAGTAGTAGACATTCTGATTCTTTTGAGTCAGTAATATATATTATGATTCTTGTGAACAAGTAGTAGACATTCTGATTCATTTGAGTCAGTAGTTGATTTTGTGATTCTTTTGAGTCAGTAGTTATTGTACCTATAAGTAATGAAAGTTTAATAACAGGGTTCTGTATAATTGTACACATTTAAATATTTAAATTATTTCACATTTTAAATGAAACATTTACAACATGCCAGATTGTTTAATAGATAGTTTGTAAAATAAATCTGTACTGAGGGGGTCAGTGAATGTTGTCGTCGTTTAAATGCAAATATTTGAATAGTAACAAAGACACCAAAACTATTAAACAGAAAACGGAGTGGATGTGAATTACCTGGAGGAAATAGAGCTAAACAGGAAAAAGGAAGAGAAACAGATAAAGAATAAATAGTAAAGCGCTCAGACTTTCAGACGTCAGTGCACTTTTCAGGATGAGTCATGAAGCAGTCGCTAAGGAAGAAAAAGACAGAAAGAAATAAAGACAGGTAAAGAGAAGAGAAGAGAAACGGGGCAATTTTGTTAGAGCAAGAAACATGTTAGGAAGAACGGGAAGAAGAAAGAACGAAAGAAAGAAAGAAAGACAGGTGGTACCTTATCAAGTATGTATTTGTTAAGGTATGGCATGTAGCCCTGACTAGAGACCGGTCCATCATCATCATCACGGAAATGTTCCTCCAGAGCGGCCGGGTCGTGAGGGATACACAGCACCGTACACAGGTTATGAGACAGAACCTGGAACACACACACACACACACCACTGTACAGAGTAAGAGATAGAACCTGGCACACACACTCACACTCGCTCTCAAAACACCATACACATGCTATGAGACAGAACCTGGAACAGACACACACACACACACTTCCTGTTCTGTTTATTGATTGAGGTTCAATAATGAGAAGTCTGAGAACAACTGCTTGTGTCCTGTAAAGTGCTTGTCGTCGGGGGGCGTGGCCACGCTTTATCATTAACAGGTCACACGACCCTAAAAATCTGTAGTCTGTACCTGTGCTAGGAACTCAATAACTTCCCTAAACCCCCTGAAGTGTCGCGTCTCTCACATGTTACCTTCAACAGTTATTTTAACGTTCTGCTCTGTAAACTTTCGGGAGACGATGGAAAAGATTCGGCGCTTCCTGGAGCGTCTTTCCCATACCGCCATCTTTACCTGCACTTCCTCTCAGACGGGATATACGGCACATTACCTGGAGAACTACACGTACATGTTAAACCCGACACGTCTGTAAAAACGGACAGATTTGGAAATTGATGGATACTCGAGTGATAATGTCATTACACACCTCCACATGGAAAACTAATCCCGTCTAAATAAGGCTCGAAAGACATCTAAAGAACCTCGAAGTAATTTATTCCACATTTCTGCTCTGTAGCCGAGACCTAAGAAGCTAACCTGACTATTACAGGTTCGGGTTTTGAACGAGTCGCTGCCTGGGGACTGGGATACTGCAGGATCCAGGACGGGGAGGGGGTTTGTGGTGGGACTGAATGAGCGATCAGATATCAGACCTGCAGGACAGATCTGTGTGTGTAACTGCTGCATTAAACCCGATTTAAATCCCTAATCTGTTCATATTTTGAGAAACACAACCAATTACGTTCATCTGAAAATGTTGTGGGTGCGATTGGATGAGTTTCTCGCCAGAAGTAGGGTTTTAAAAAAAAAAGAAAAAAAAAAAGGATGTATATTACCCAGAATGCAGTGGTGTGTTTCTCTCTGGAAATTACGCCTGTAGGATTTGCTTTTAATCATTTTTTAAATAGTTCACTGTTGATACCGAGTCCACGTGTGTTCACGTGTGTTCAAAACAGGTGGAGATCTCAGGTTCCGTGATACGTGTAACACACACTTTACCCAAGTGTGTTAACACACTACACGCCGCATTCACATTAACCACGGCAGTGTGTTTTTGAGTTTATCATTTCCTCAGTATTTTGACTTTAGTGTAAACACACACACACACACACACTGAGAAGTACATCACCACATCCGGTGGCCTCACACTAACGTCTGAAACTCAATTCAAATCCAAAAAAAAAAACCAAAAAAAAAAACCCACCCTTGTGTGTCAAACTTACTTAAAAGTTCCCTCAGAATTACATTATATTACTTCAGTATATATATATATATATATATATATATGTGTGTATATGTACGTGTGTGTGTGTGTGTGTGTGTGTGTGGAACGTCCAGGCAGCTCTGAGACGTTAAAGTGAAGAGGCTACTGGGTGAAGTAGCAAATTACAGGCGAGAATTTAAAGCGCTTTTAAGTGAAAGATATTCATATTCAACGTATTCAGTTGTCAAAACCCGACAGCTATGATAAACAAATAAAATAAACAGACTAACAAGCCATTGCTAATGGTTATAGGTTAGCATTAGCATGTTCACAGATACATTTGGGTTGTTTTTATTTTACCAGCAAACACTACAAGTCAAAAAACCTAGTCACATCAAGTCCTTCAGCTTTGTTTTGATTCACTGATATTTCACGCTTCTTTTTTTTTTTTGCGTGTGAAAACTGTGGCACGCTCCTGTCTGCAGCCGCGTCCTAATTTACAGCTTGTACACGTTTCAGAAAAATAAAAATAAAGATCTTTTAAGGACCGAGGACATTTTATTCTGAATGTCGGTTTTTTTCCAGCTGAGAAAACAGTGTTTTCTGTTTACGCTTCAAATAAAACGCCAACAAATTTGAATTCCGACTGACAGGTGATGATGTCATCATGAGAGTTACAGCAGCCGACCAATCAGCATCAACCTGCACAGTGGAACTGCACACACACTTTTATGTATGTACGCAACACAGGTGCATCTGAAAAAATTTGAATATCATGGAAAAGTCCATTTTTTTTTCCCCTGTAATTTAAATCAAAAAGTGGAACTTTCATATATTCTAGATACACATAAAGTGAAATATTTCAAGCCTTTTTTGTTTTATTCTCGATGATTACGGCTCACAGCTCACGGAAATCAAACATCTAGTATCTCAAAACATTCGAATAAAGAATTTATAATACAGAAATGTCGACCTGAGAAGACCCTAATCAGAGAATTAACTCCAAACACCTGCGAAGGTTTCCTGAGCCTTTAATCTCTCAGTCTGGTTCAGTACACACACACAATCACGGGGAAGATGGAAGTATGTTTTGCATTTCATTTGGAAATCAAGGTTCCAGAGTCTGGAGGCAGAGTGGAGAGGAACGGAATCCGAGTAGCTTGAAGTGCAGGGTGACGTTCCCACAGTCAGTGATGATTTGAGGTGCCATGTCATCTGCTGGTGTTGGTCCAGTGTGTTTCCTCAAGTCGAGAGTCGATGCAGGGTCTACCAGGAGATTTTAGAGAACTTCATGCTTCCATCTTGACAATCTTTATGGAGATGCTGATTTCCTTTTCCAGCAGGACTCTGCACCTGCCCACAGTGCCAAAACTTCTAGTAACTGGTTTACTGACCGTGACTCGCCTGACCCGAACCCCATAGAGAATCTACGAGAGACGCCAGATCCAACAATACAGACGAGCTGAAGGCCGCTATCAAAGCAACCTGGGCTTCCAGAACACCTCAGCAGTGCCACAGGATGATCGTCTCCATGCCACGCCGCACTGATGCAGTAATTCATACAAAAGGATTAAAACCTCGACCGAGCGCATAAATTAACACACTTTTCACAAGGTCCACATTTCTCTATTATAAATTCTTTATTCGAATATTTTGAGATACCGGAGTTTTCATTTCCGTGAGCTGTAATCCGTAATCGTCAAGATTAAAATAAAAAAAGGCTCGGAATGTTTCACTTCATGTGTAACGAATCTAGAATATATGAAAAGTTCCACTTTTTGAATCAAATTACGGGGGGGACCTTTTAAACCACAATATTCAAATTTTTTAAGATGCACGTGTGTATATACACACACACACTTACAACACAGCACTGTTGAACTCGTTACTTTCTGTAAGGAGACATTTACGGTATGTAACGCTTGTACGGAAGGAGTCTCCAGTGTCAGCGCTTTGTAACAGTCAGAGGTAAAGCTGTAACTTTAAGTTTTCCCACATCTTCAGGACAGGTGAGTTTATGCTTTGCCGTGACAAGCTGAGTGATTTTTATTATTATTATTATTATTAACTTCAAGAGAGAGGAAATAAAGACCGGCTGGTGAGGGAACGTCTGTTTGTAGCTGCTATAACGTAAGTGAGAACGGGAATGAAATACTTTTGGAAACTCTAACCGTATAGACTATAAACATATAAAACAAACTGTTAAAGAATCGACTTCGGTTTGGTAACAGTGACGCCGCTTCATCACGCCGCTCTGTCGTTGATTGTTTTCCTACAACACCACGACACCCGCTATTGAACGTCGGCACCTCGTTAAGGAATAAAAGCCGAGTTGCGAGCGATTGTAGGAATTAGCAGTACGCCTGCATTAGCTATAATATCAATAATAACATATGTCGTGTTTAATCCTGCAGAAGAGCCGTCCGAGTCGCCGTATCACCGCTTCCCCGACGCGGCGGAGCTCGGACTGTTTAGATCTCGCCTGCTGTCCTGGTACGATCAGACCAAGAGAGAGCTGCCCTGGCGTACGCTGGTAAATCATCACGCTCACCAGAACATCAGTAGAAGTTTGGTTATTTCATTATGATCCTCTCTGTGTATTACTGTATTCACACCTGGGCAATGA
>JANDJT010000234.1:63295-78315 GCA_024331685.1 Stegophilus panzeri
TCTGGTCTTCATGTTGTTTTATCCTTTTTAACAACTAATGCAGTCTTCACAGGTGAAACTGAAGGCTCAAACCAAGAGTTTAAACAATCAGTCTAACAGGACACACCTGGGCAACAAGAAAGTCACCTACAAATCAGATTGTCTGATACAAAACATGTGTTTTATGCTGTTTAACACGTCTACATGTAAATACCAGGAAATAAAAGCTGAAACTCTAAATTCATCTTTTGATCTCAAACTAAAATGTCTCCGGGCTTCAGCAAATATATAAATCATTCGGCCTTGTCGTTCCAATAGTTTCTGAGGGAACTCGATGAACGCTTATTTTCGTTCCTAATGCACCTTCAGGCAGATTATTAACAGATTATTGTGCTGTGTGTAAGTAAAATCAGTTCATCTTCATCAGTACACTCGATTATTCAGGTTGAGAAGAGTCCGAGCCTCAGTAAAGCAGCAGTAACACCGTGTGAGTTTTCAGACTGCGTTCCACACACGGGACGATCAATACCAGACTTCCTGCAGAAATCAATCCAGAACTCATCTGTTTAAAGACAAAAGCAGGTTAAAGTCATTCACGTAGTTTAATCTGCTGCTGCTCCAACTGGAGATCTTGTGGAAAGACCTAAAAGTGAGATATTATTGAGATCACATCAGTCAGGGTTTGTTTCTGTCCGAGAGAACCTTCTGCCCTTTAAAGGATTTTATATAAAAACTATACAGAACTCTACACACCTGATCTCATCTACTGACAGAGGAGTAGCTAGTGATGTAGGCGAGAGCAGGAACTTTAATTCAGTTAAAAAAGCTGTCCTGTGTGACTTAATTTCCTCTTCACATGTAGTCCAAGTGACTCTGATCCTAGCTCCGAACTTTAAGTTTAAAACATCCGTGCTTTGATCAGATTATCATACTTTTAACACAGCTGGGCGAAAAGGGGAATGAATCCCGAGTGACTAGTTGGATGGTCGTTAAGTTCCTCGCTCTTGAGTCTCGAGTACCTCTACCTGAGTCATCAGCTCATTAATAATGTCCTACAGGAATACAGAGAGCTTGTAAGGGTTCTTCAGGACCAAGATTGAGAAACGCCAGCGCTAACATCTGAACAAAACAAAAACAACACCATTTTATTAACTAAGAAATAAACTTTTTTTTTTTTTATTGTGCTCATTTGAAATTTCCATCAGACCAAAAAGCCCTTTGGAATCCACCAGGACCATTTTACAAGCAACTCATTACAACACAGTCCAGGTTTCTCCAAACCCACATCCAGCTTTATCGTCGTCCTGTAAAATGTCCATGATAACTCAGTAGTGCTACAGGTCGCAGTTAGAGCATTACAAAGCATGAAGATTACGTACAAATGAAGAAAATGAGACAAGAAACGAGGTTTTTTCTCTCAGTTATAAGGTTTTCCAGTGGTGTAAGGTGTACACTGATTAGATACATCAATAGAAAAGAACAAAAACAAAACAAAGCTTACATTGTTTTTAAGGCTGTATGGAAAGATCTCGTCACATTCTCCACACACTTCCAGTGAGATGTTCATCCATGCTGTAGTCTTTTCCCAGAGGTCTTTTTTTAAATATAATTATATATATATATATATATAATATAAATGGATGTGAGCACATTTTAAATGATCTGTTTTTAGCTCTAAAGCATAGAAATATCCTTCGTATTAACATTAAGGCCCAGACGTCAAGGCCTGCACAATTATATAGACTCGAGATAAAAAAGCGTCACAGTTATAAGGCCTGCCACCCATGGTACGATGACAATGTGATTTCCATCTTCACAGATCGTTCTGAAGAGAAATGAACCTGATTAAAAAACGGCAATCCTGTGGATTCATTGTAGAAACGAGAATATTCTGCGTTCGTATCGTGACGTTTAGAGAGGGATTAAACAATGACATTCGTTCCAGTCGTCACCTGAATTCTCTGAACCGTTAGAAAAGACAAACACGCGAACAAACCGAACATTTCCATGACCGTGATTGCAGAGGAATCTGATTTAAAGTTAAACTCCATCCTGGAACGCATTCGATCTGTTTATACGGAGGTGTCTGTGATGCGTCTGGTGATCGTTCGTATTCCTGTGAGAAATTAGTGTTTGTCTTTCTCCGATGCCACAAGGGGGCGCTATTATTCTTATTGTTATTGTTATTGATATCTTTAGCGCAGTTACACTGGAGTATAAGACGAGGAAAAACCGGTCACATGTCTTTTCATTTCTCAGCCTCAGCAAAATCTAGTGGCGACGGCGAAGCGAACTCTGGACTCAAAGTCCCAGAATGCAATGCGTGTGTGCGACAGTCAGCGATGTACGAGATGACGAGGGTGGAGTTTAACGTTAACGTCAGAACTGTAATCAGTAGTGACCTCTACTCTAACTTCAAATCCTACAGCAATGATCGTGAAGTGATCGGAATCGCGGAATCATTTCCGTTAACGTAATTATTAATTATTACCAGATTAATGCTTTTTTTCTTTCTTTTTTTCTTCGGACCACTCTCGTGCGAATGTGCGTATAACCCGCCTGAGCTTTCTAAAGAAATAAACCTCTTAATCTTTCAGCTTATTATACACGTGTGTGTCTTAAAACATGTTACTCAGTTCCTACGCTGAATTACAGAAACAAAACTAACAGGAACACACACACACACACACACACACACACACACACACACACACACACACACACACACAGAGGGGGTAACTAATTGATAAACAATTAATAAACTAGCATAAGGTCAAAGCTTAATTTTATTTATGAAAGTTTTCAGGGTTAAATTTTCTCGGACAAAAAGAAAAACTTTGTCCAGTTGGAAGAGATTTCAATAAAATAAATGAATAAATAAAGCAAGCTGCCTTTTTTTCTCTTCAAACTAATAATAATTAAATAATAGATGTTTTGTTTTTTTAGAGAACGCTAATTTAGTTTGTCACTTAAGGCGAGACACGACAGGTGACCGGGCCAACACAATATATCTCAAATAATCTTTGCTGGATCTTTCTGTTGGACATTTATTTATTTATTTATGCAAATGAGGCTTCGTCTAATTAAATATGTGCAGATTTGCATATTTATTTGCATATAAAATCAGAGATCTCATCTTTGGATGATGTTGGAATTAAAATGTTTGTGGGTTTTTTCCCCTGTCTGGGACACTACGTAGGAAGTCACTTTGGATTGTCTTTTACATTTTTAAAATAATATTTATTATATTATTTTATAATAGTAAAAATACACCGCTTTTGAATGTAAACTCAGATTAGTGATGCGTATATAACGTGACGCGTACTGTATCGGGAAACAAGCTTTTCAGGGACGTGTGACATGACGTCACTGTTGAATAAAACTATCTGAGACGTGTTGGAGACGATTCGTCACTTCTGCGTGTAGTGTCTCGTCTTAACTAACCAGCAAACTTTACTTATATAACAAATGTATTTATTATTATTCTCAGCGTACTCACTGAATAATTCATATTAGAAAGCCAATAATTTACCTGAAGACTTCAGAGGTACAGATTTTTATTTTTTGATACGCTAATAAACGATAATAATGAATGTATTAAATGTAATAATAGTTTGTTTTACTGTGATAAACAAGCTGTGAAATGACGGACCGTATCCTCGTCACGTAGCTTAAACACGGGTCCGGTTTACAGCCGTCCCCGAGCCGAACCCCGTCCCGAGACGAACCCCGTCCCCGAGCCGAGCCCCGTCCCCGAGCCGAATCCCGTCCCCGAGCCGAACCCCGTCCCGAGACGAACCCCGTCCCCGAGCCGAGCCCCGTCCCCGAGCCGAACCCCGTCCCGTGCTGAGCCCCGTCCCCGAGCCGAATCCCATCCCCGAGCCGAACCCCGTCCCCAAGCCGAGCTCCGTCCCGAGCCGAGCCCCGTCCCCGAGCCGAACCCCGTCCCCGAGCCGAACCCCGTCCCGTGCTGAGCCCCGTCCCCGAGCCGAACCCCATCCCCGAACCCCATCCGGAGCGAGTGTGTAACGCAGTCGCCATTTTGTAGTGAGTATGCTGCAGAATTTAGAACATGTTTCCAGTGGAGGAGTGTAAATGGTCCATCAGCGTTACTGTCTGTGAAGAAAGATTACTCCGTTCCAGACTCACTGAGCTCAGCACTTTAGAGCTGCTACAAAAGCTGAAGGAGAAAAAACAAAAAAACCCACTCGGGTGACCCTCACAGAAACCTCTCACAAACTTCACCTGTAGTGCGTTTCATTTCTCACAGGATTTTAAACAACCTTCATTTATATATTATTCACGTGATTGTTTCCTTTACACGTGATTTCTTTTATTTTTTTAAAGATTCCTTTTCACAGGTGATTTTTAACATGATTCGTTTATTTTCACACGGGTCAACGTTTAAATTCTTTCATTTTGTTCACATTTATTTCTAAATGTGAATTTTAACATGATTTATTTACTTCCATGTCTGATTTTTCTCCTACAAGCATCGATCATTATCGAGTTTTATTACATACATGTGATTTTTCCCTCCAAATGATTCCTTTCCACATTTAACATGATTCATTTATTTTCATGTGATTCTTTTATACGTTATGCATTTTTCATGTGGATTTAAAAGGGAAAATTCATTTATTTCCATGATTAGTTTATTTCTACATAAGATTTTGAACATGATTTATTTATTTTAATGTGATTTCTTTCCCAAATGATTCATTTTACCGGATTCATTTGTTCTCGCAGAAATGTTGATTGTATTTGCATGATTGGTTCATTTTCAGATGATTCATGTTGATTTTTGACATGTAGGACATGGGTTTTATTGATCACTTTACTCACACGGTGTCACGTGTTTACGAGATCTTTCTGTAAGGGGCTTTTACATGAACTTGATCAGGAGGTCGTAGTTGTTTAGCGCATTGGCACAGAACTGGGCACGATGGCGTCTTCGTTATTCGGAGAAGATAATCAGGGCTTAAAAAAAAAAATACTGAATTTATCTCTGTGATTAGTCATAAACCATTACATAAAAATTCGACGTGGTATCGAGAAGACGTTAGAAAATGTTAGAATAGTCGTTCTGCGTACATTCCTCTACATGTATTGTGTGTGTGTGTGTGTGTGTGTGTGTGTGTGTTTCTGTACTTTTTGTGCAGTTGAACAGTGCAATCCTCGAGACATTCATTGCAGATTTGAACAGAAACTTTACAAAAAGAGCATGAACAGAAGCTGTGTTTTCTTTTTAAAGTTGTTGTCTCGTTGTAAAAGCCAACACGTGTGCTTCTGTGGCAAACTGTTTGTTTTTGTTTTTTTCAATACAGATTCCCTTGAAAAGACGGAGAACTCTGTAGCAGTCCTTTTTGAACCGTTGGAAAAAAAAGTAGCACAGTTTTGTTTGTTTTTTCGTTGTTTTTTTTCTTGGAACTCGTACGTGAAACAGTATTCGGCGGACATTTTGATTAAGTTCTTTGTTCCGAGTGCACAACAGTCAATATACTGTCACAGGACACGGCCATGCGATAACCAAAGATTAATTATAATAATCAATAAGAATAATCTTAATAATAATAATAATAGTAATGATGAGGTGACGATGGTGATTGCGATAATAATAATAATAATGACAGTAATAAGAATTAGACAATATATAATACCTTATAATTACTTTTATAATTACTGATATATAAAAACGTTTTCATTTGAGGTTAATACTGTTAAAATTCATATATTACTTTTTATACCTCCCCGTAAGCTCTAACGTGTCATGTCAAATAGCAAAAATAGCTAGTGATTTCATTATATCTAAGCTACTCTAACTCCGAAAAATGAGTGAGTTTCTATTTAAAGCTGCAGTATGTAACTTTTTTTTGTTTTGTACTCTAAAAAGATGTTTATATTAGATGTTTTGTATTGTGTGTGTGTGTGTGTGTGTGTGTGTGTGTGTGTGTGTATATATATATATATATATATATATATATACACACACACACACACACACACTAGCACTTGGTGTTTCTGCACTGCTGCAACTCGGTCGCTGCTAAAATTCCACGACAAGGATACACTAGCCTCAAATCAAATAGCCAGTAATAGTCAAAGCAGCACAGCTAGCTAGCTGAAACGACTGGGCAATATTAGCTAGAATTTCCACAACATGGATGAATGTTGGCGTGGCTATTTAAAAGTCATGAGAGCTCAGTAATTTAACCCATATTACCCAGTTTTGAAGTTAGCTAGCTAGCAGTGTTGCAATGTTATTTGGCTAGTTCACTAATGGTGTTTTCTTTTTTGTAAATCTAGCTAACTAGCTGGCTGGTTTTCTTGCTCATGTTGTAATGTTAACTTGCTTGCTTGCTTCTTCTTAGCTAATTATCCAGTTAGTCAGTTTCTTAGCTTCTTAGCCAATTAGCCAGTTACCGTCTCCTATACCTTGTACTCCTTTACTGCACAATAACCTTCTGTAATAATTCAGAGGCTAGGATAATAGCAGCTACAGTATTGTCGTTCTAGATTATATCCCCAGAGGACATTTTGTTTATGAAGATTTGAACACCTGAATATGGTTTAAATGAGCGTTGATTTGACGCTCACTCTGGGTGCAACATAAGTGTTCTTCACTGATTTTCTTGCAGCGACATTTTCCTACCAGAGCTAAGTCCAAATCCCTACATCACAGAAAGTTACTTACTGCAGCTTTAATGAAGACTGGCTTTATTTGGTCCAGAGAGCGAAGTGTGGTTTGATTTAGCCACTTTTTTAAATAAACACTAAAATAAAATAAGCAATCATAATTTCTGTTGGGCAGACACACCCTTCCAGTAGTCGAGGATGTCGTGGAGGTCCTCATCTTTAGCAAACTGTACTTTTCTCCGTAATGCGTGACCGGCAGCCATGTACTCCTCTTCATCCCTGTGGCGTTTGCGGTGGAGTTTGAACCGTTCCCATAGACTAAGCGATGGCCGGCAGGTGTACTCTGGGCTGGAGTAACCGCTGAGGTTGTGATACTGTGGCGAAAGCTGCGAATACGACAGCTCATGTGGCCGAGAACGTGTTAGCGGCTCCAAGATGGACGACTTCCTGCTTGCAGAAACCTCCAGTTGCTCCTCCATGTGGTGTGGGCCGGGGTAGGAGTGCCGGTGCTCCGTGTAGTGTCGCATTCTCTCTGCCTCTGACTTAAGTATTGCAGAAGTTGGGGTGACCGTCAGAATCCCGGACTCATCCAGAGAAGTTTTCTCAATGTACTTGGACTCTGATCGATAGGCACCGTCCGAACGGAAAGATCGCGGGCTGCGCAAAGATCCGCTCGATGATGTGCTGGCACGCTTAAGTGGCGCTTCCATACTATGATGCCTCTGTAGCGGGTGGTGGTATCCTCCTTTATACACTGGTGACAGAAGACCGGACTTGCCTGGTGGGTGCTCGGATATAAGAACCAACTGAGGCTCAGCGGTTGAGACGGCTCCAGATTTTACCGCCTGGAAGGACGCTGATTCTGATTTAAGTGCATCGATGCAGTTGTTGATAATCTGATTCACTTTGTCCACTTCTTTGGCTATTGTGGATATTTCCGCCACAGATCCTTGGCTGTTCTCAGATGGCGGAATGTTGCATTCGATGCGATCTGACTGGTCTGACCTCACTTCTATATAATTCCCTTTTGTTGTTTTGGGTGTCCCGGATAGTTCCTGTACCTTATATGGGTCTTTCTCACTGGCAGCTGGTAAATACGGCATCCTTTGTATGGGCTCGACAGCGGACATCATTTGCTTCTGTGATAGCTGAGAGATCGTCCCACCTTCCATTTCAGCCCCGTATTTCATCTCGATCAAATTTCGTTTCATCTTCTCAAGCTTCTTGCTCTTTGATTCATCTTCTTGCTTACGTTTTCTCAGGCAGTGATACACCAAACCCAATATGATCACCATTCCAAAGAAGCAACCCAATATGGTCATGATATAGTGAGTAGCTGTCGAGTCATTTGGAACATGCTCTCTTATTGTCCTTGTAACAGTGGAGATGGTCAAGCATGTGTGGTTATATCTTAGAGAATTGCGTATGGAGGCCACACAGTATGTATAGTTTGTATGGGATTTAAGGTTGAGCAACTCGATCTCTTCCCTTTGGCTTTTTAGGTTCTGTATATCTGTAAAGAAGCTGTTGTTGTAAAGTACAAGAATATACATCTTTCGGAAAGGGTTTGGTATTTGGATTGTGATAACTGCACTTGTGTGTGTCACCTCTTTAAGCTTCATGATTGGGCGGGCATCTGGGTCAAAGTACGTCGGGCTGATACTGATAGGCTCATCTGGAGGTGTCCCTGAAGGGCAGTCGTCCAGTCCACAAGGGCTCAGATCTGGCAGGATTGTGGGGGTGCCTCCGTCTGAAGATCCAAGCAGGTACGGGGTCACATTGTCATCTGTGCAGACTGTCGAGAGAGCGTGGAAAGCATTCCGGTATGTTGGCGTCTTTGAATTTTGGCTTAAGAGGCTATAGCCGGAAAAGCCAGCTGGTGTATCACATGCCATCCTCTCACTTGTCCTGTTAGGGAATGCTACTAACCAGCGCAGGAATCCAAGTAGCTCGCAGGAGCACGTGAAAGGGTTTGAGTAGAGCTCGCATGTTGTTAGCTTTGATAGCCCACGAAATGTATTTCCATCCAACTGCTGAATCCTGTTCATGGAGAGGTCGATATTCTCAATTGCAGGACACTCCCAGAACGCGTTAGGTGAGACGGTCTCAATCAGGTTAGCTTGAAGGTAAAGGTACTGCAGACGCCCCAAGCCTCGCAGCATAGCCTCCGTTAAGTTCCTTAGCTTGTTAAAACCGATTTGCAGTACTTGCAAATTGAACTGAGCAGAGAAAGCCCCATCTTCTATGTAGGAGATGTCGTTCTTGGTCAAGTTCAGGTAGGTGAGGTTGCTGAAGCGGCTTAGAGCAGAAAAATGGATGCTCCGAATCTTGTTTTCGTTGAGCCGTAGATCAACGATAGTGCTGTTGATATGTAGTGGAATTGCTTCGTATGGTGGCTGGTTCTGGCTGCAGATTGCCAGCCACACAAAACCCTTCTCGCCTTCAATTAGCCAACAATCGGCTTGGGCCACTGGCATCTGTGAAAATGACAAAAAGAAACCAGCCATGGTCCACCAGAGTAAGGCACTGGTCACTATACCTCGAACACTTCCACTTGACCGAGCTGAATTGGTCACGTGTGTTTTCCTCATGGCTCATACAGGTGTTAGCACAGGTTCACCCTCTGGGAGAGAAAATATTACAGACAGTTATTTACTTTTGCGATCCTGCCACACCTGCAACGTGCACGTTTATGCTTGTTAGCGATCGAGCTGATCTGGCTGGACCGCTCCTTCAGAAGAATAGTCCAATCAGATTTGGTGCAAGCGGGACGTCTAGGCTGCCTTTTCACTCTTGAAAAGGACGTCCGGTTATGATCTCAGATTTCTGCTCAGATTGAACCACCGTGGTGCTCCATAAATTGCTGGTGAACAATTGCTGGTTTGTACGCCCCATTTCTGTCATCTTGGACCCTGAAAAAAAAAAAAAAAAAGATAATAAACATGAGACGTGACATAAGGCTAAGATGGGTGGGGTTTTGTATTTGAACCCCCTGTGGAATATTCCAAATATTAATCCATGGGTGATTATATAAATGTCACACCACTCTGTTTTTCAGTAATTATGCTGTAAAGATTTTTTAATAAAAGGTCGACAGCATTAGCATTATGATTCTACCATTAGAATTAGTTTGAACCAGCTGCTATGGTGAGAAACAGGATTAACTAATCAGAATCATGCATTTCTCAATTTCTGTTTGGAAGCTACTAGCTATATTCAGCAATATTGATGAAGTAATGGAGGTTTACTGCAAGAGGAGATGAGGAAGTGGAGATCTGGTTTTATCAGGTGCAATGGCATTTTCTGGGTTTGAGATTGGCGTCCTATCACAAGTTCAGATCCCAACGATTCCACAGCCATCCATGTCCAGGAGTCCAAGACGGCTAAACTGGCTGTGCGCTCTGGGTGGACGGGGCATTACTCTCACTAACCTGTCAATCACAGCAAGACTCTCCAATTGTGGGTGTCCGTGAGCTCCTGGAAGAAAGTTTCTCTAGCCTGTTACTACCATCTTATTTGAATCATTTTTACTGGAACTATAATAAACGTCTTTATTTTATTGTACCTTGCATAATTCGATGACAAATTCTGAACACCACTACTTCTCCTGCTGTCTGACATCCATCCAAAATGGAAGAGTGTACTTTGAAGGTACAGGGATCAAAATTTCCTTCACATACATCAGACTTTTCAGGTGTATTTTTGGACGAATGTTGTTTAGCTGATTTAACAGTTTAACCTACACAGTCATTACGTATGCCTCCCTGCTCTCAGCCAAAAATAGACTAGATGAAACATTTCCCCACCACAGAGGCCAATTACTGACTTCCAGCACACAGGAAAACCGCTTCACTCTACCCAGAATGTGCACATATCTCCAATTTTGTGCTCACATTTCGTCTCCATGTTACCGTTATTTAGCTATTGAAGGCAAACTCCGAGTTACTCCGTGACCCAAACTGAAGTTGCACTAGAACGAAATCACGCTTCGAAGCACACAGAGTTAAAGTACTAGTACTTCTAGGAGAAATGTAACCTAATACAAATAAATGACTTGGAATGAGCAGATATGTTCCGAACGTATACACAAACGCAGATGTGAACAGAAGACGCTATGTGTTTTTAAGGGACTCCATTTTGACTTTCACATCTTAGATTCTTATAGTGTCCAGCAAACTTTTCTGATCTTTCTGGAACGTAAAAAACCCCAAAAAATTGAATCAAATATTACTAGGTGACTATTGCTGGCAAACAACAGTTCCATGAATATGGAACGATAAAAGATCTCACTAGGAAGTTCCACAGGGCAAGTGGAGCTACTGCAGTGATGTAGCTGAGGTTAAGGAACTGTATGTGTTCAAAAGTCATATAAAGTTCTGCAAATCTGCTATTTTGTTGTTATCATTTGTAGAAGTTGTAGACCACGCCCACTTACTGTAAACTTGTGTGTAGAAGTGAAGTTTCTCCAGGACAAACCTGGACAACCGAAATCTGCCTCTTAAAATAATAAAATAATTTCTAAATGAAATCGTTAATCCTTTAATAGAGATAGCGACTGATGTTGGTGCTGCAAAAGCCTGAGCTGCAAGGCTGTTTATGCTTCTTGACATTTAAAATGATATGGTTCGTTCCTACGAATTATGAGGATTGGCAGGCATGTAGTGAGGAACAAAACAACGCTCTGGATCTAGCAATTTTGCTCGTCTCTGAAATAATAATTAGCATATCTTTGGTTGATTTAAATTATTGTGCGCTTATTGTTAGAGGGGTGAATCCACGATCAGGGTGCCACTGATTCTTATATTTACAATCTGTATGAATTCAGTTTACATCTGTATGTAAATAAAGATCCATTTTAAAAACAGATAACGTTTACTTTACAATAATCAGATACGTTTCAGATAAATCACTTAAAAAGCATTGCTTTTTCCATTGTCCCAGCTCACTATAACCACACTTTACCTTTAAATATATTCATTAAAATACTTTTGTATTAAAGTGTGAATTTACCATTTCCATTATAAGTTATGTACAAATGTTTCGCTCACTTCAGATCGCCACCTCGTTTTCGTTTATAATGTGTCTTAGTCGTAATACAGAGTATATGCACTTAGCCCACTTGGCCTTGCATGATTGGTTAAATAATCACGTCGTGTATGCGTCCAGCTTTATTGAAAAGTTCCCAGATTTATTTAACTTTGGTTGGTTTGTTCTCTGACCCCACAGAACTCCATTAAATGGCTGAAAGCTCCAAGCCAATGCTTTGTGCCACACTAGATAGCGTTGCCTCACTTAAACGAAAATAATTATAAAGTGAAAGCTAAAAGCCTGGTTTAATGATTGCGCTTGCATTTTAAATCCGAGCCCTCAAAATTCTAGACTTTTATTTAATAAGGTAACAGAGTTAAGTATAAAACAGCCACCAAAGCACCAATACCAAGTGCATGTCGTAGCGGTGAGTTCTGACAAAGTTTAAAACATAGGGTGAAAAAGTCCGTCTACACTCTAGTTGGTTTAAAAAATAGAATTGGTTGGTTTTGCCAAACTGCTTTAAAAATGTAAGTACAGAGAAGAACTGCACCAATGAAACAGGCCTTAACTGCTATTTAATCATTACTACATTACTGGACAATGGGAGAATCCTTGGAAAAGTGGAGTACAGATGTATAGGTTTAATCATGCAGTGATAAACATTCACAAAAGATGACTTCATTGTTAAAATCCCCTGTCATGGCCATCA
This sequence comes from Stegophilus panzeri, assembly GCA_024331685.1. Lineage (NCBI taxonomy): Eukaryota > Metazoa > Chordata > Actinopteri > Siluriformes > Trichomycteridae > Stegophilus > Stegophilus panzeri. The sequence continues at coordinate 75,651 of JANDJT010000234.1, forward strand.
TAAATATCTTTTTATTTGAGTTATGGTGTGTTTAAATGAATAAAGTGCCGTTCATCTACATGTCTGAGGTCTCTTAACTCGACAGTCCATGTCAGTTCCTCTTCATCTGATCAAGAGACTCGAGAGATTTTTATTCTCGAATAATATCTGCCATGTGATGTTCCACAGACCTGAAGAAATTTCTGCTCTGCAAAACAGACCTCCTGGTCCGTGGAGACGTGGCGTCTCCATGGCGACCGGGATGCTGGAGACAGGCTGAAATATCCAGAGAAATGTTTTTTGATTGTGCACAATCGAGCTATTTAGATAGTCAATGTCACACGAAACGTCCCATTCAGTTACTATTCAACGCTAACAAGAGGGACAGAGGAGATCACAGAGGTGTCCCTGTTAATACTATAAACTGCAATGACGGGGTTTAGATATAAAAGCTCACCTAAGCTCTAGGACCTCATGGAAATCATCCACTTAAATAAGACGATTCGAAGTGGTAATGTTTTGTTTTGTTACTACTTTTAACTGGTGCCTGAATTCATCTAAAAATGTCGTACTCCTCGTCTATTTTCCAACTGGAGAGGATAGAGAGATGAAAAATCCATGAAAATCTGTGCAAGTTCTTCCTTTTTTTTGACTGAACGTACTGATCATATCTGTCTGTCTGTCTGTCTTAACTTTAAGCCTGAGACCTCACCGTGTGTATTTGCAAACAAGCCAGTAAATGTCCTCGTTATCAATAAGTCAATGTGCTGCTGCTGTCGTTTGTCTGACTCACCGTGATGAGTAGAATGGCACACTGAAGGTTTCTTGTGGTTTTGTTGTTAGTAATCAGTCTAAATTATTCATTTGGAAGACGACGCTCGCATTAACATAATAATGGGTGTAGAATAATCCTCGTCAATCCAGTCTGGGTCTGTGTTTAGAATTTTTAATTAACCCTGAGTGGTCTGTGGTTGGTTTTTTGATACCTAGGTTTAACATTCAATAACGTCATGACGGCGCTTGCTAACGCTAACTCCGGTTGAGTGTATGTGTATGTTGGTGGGAACGTTGGGAACGTTCCCAGTTCGAATCTGGCGTTTTAATTCTTCTGTTATCAAAGACGTTATAATGCATTATCGGGCGAGAATTCCAACAAGTCTGTCTTGATGATGCGTGTATATAGAAAAGTGATTTTATCCCCACAGGTGTGTGTAGATTGTGAGGAAGTGCCGGTTCTCCAGGTTCCAGACTGTTTTGCATCGGCTGCATAAATCTGCTTTTACACCATGCTTTTAAAACGAAACGTCGCTTGTGACGCAGCTAAACTTCACTCAGCTGTTGCTCAGATGTTTTACGTTAGATTAAAAAACAAAACAAAACAAAAAAGCACTTAATAAATCTGTAGTAGTGTTGTGAATGAATTTAGCCCTGATTTGATTCGATTTGTCTTTGTAATCACATTAACAGGCTTAAAAAAATGTTCTTTACTTGCATTCTTTACCGTTATTAGTTTGTGAAAATGCTGAATCAAGACAATTCTCCTACTTTTCACTTTATTTACTATAATATTCATAATAGGCCAGAGTGAGAAGGATTTTCTTTATCATTCTGAAAATGAAATGCTCCTTCACAGCAGGCAAACTCGCTCTGCGCTAGCTCACTACGTCCATCTGCGATCACGTCAGCAATTCACAAAAATAGACGGACGCAGATCGTATTTATTAGGAAGGTCTCTAGAGAGACTTCGTTCCCTGAAACCCAGCAGCAGCTTTGGCTTCGCAGACGGTCATGTGACGTGCTCGCTCCATGCCGGAGGTTGAAAAGTCTACGCTCTGACTCACTTCATCGCTCAACACTGATGCTCGATAGAAGGAAGACGAAGGGGAAACGTCGCGTACGCTCCTCATGTGTTTGAGCTCGCCGTGCGAAATCCGACCACGTGATGTCAAAAGATAAAGCAGATGTTGGAGCTTTTAAGAAATAGCTGGTTGTATTGTGGTGGAAAACATCTGCTCACTCAATCTCACTCGGGTGTGGATTCTGAGAAATCCTACATTCAGACGACCTGGAGGAAATGAGGAGGACTGTGTAGTCTGGATGGACGATATGAAGACTTAATATTGAAATCATGATCAGTTATGTCACAGAAGACTTTTTGAGATATGTAATGTAATAAACAGAACTTAGGGTTCTGGCACAGTGACTCACGAGCCTGACAATGTTAGAAAATACAGTTTTTGGTTGGAAGGAAAACCATAACTGTTCCATCATCATCATCATCTTCATCTTCATCTAGCTCTTTTCTAACACATGAAAAGTCAGACGTTTTCCATTCCATCATCCTAGTCCGTCCCTTTTAAATGCCCAGCGTCACGCTAATTATTGCTCTTCATAAAGCCTGTCTTGACCCAGAAATCTCACTGCCTTGGACCTGGGACATGTGTGTCCTCCATAGAGACTCTCATCCTTCACCTTTTACACAGCTCCACTGAAGACAGGACGTCTTCTCACATGCTCCAGGAACAATGCAGAGTTCAAAAAGTGGAGCAAATCTGATCAAATGTTAAATAATGTTAATAAAACAAAAGGTGTGTGTGTGTGTGTGTGTGTGTGTGTATGTGTGTATGTGTGTGTGTGTGTGTATGTGTGTATGTGTGTGTGTGTGTGTGTGTGTGTGTGTGTGTGT
>JANDJT010000235.1:22558-46974 GCA_024331685.1 Stegophilus panzeri
TATATATGTTTTAATTTCAGTTCTGCCAGGTTGAATATGCAGCCATGTTGAGTTACCAGCTATGGTCCTGTGTGTGAAAGTCAAATAAAGTATTCATAACAATGAATCATGCATGAAGCCTGGTCAGCAAGCGACATGAACTAATGGGCAGCAATTTTTAGAGGATGTTATGTATGCATGCTGTCGGAGAGAGACTTTTGCATTGCAAAAGCTTTCCAACAGAAAAAAAAGTTCATTTGGAGGTTTTCATTAGCGAATGGCATCAGTCAATTTTATTGTTCATTTATTAAATAGATTTTAAATAGATTTTTATTGTCAAAAAAAAAAAAACAATCCAACACAGGAGACAAGCATCAAGAGTTCTGGACACTTACGTACTAAAATAATGTCCATCCATCCATCCATCCATTTTCTGCCCAAATTAAGCTACCCAAATCCCATAATGATCGGATCCATCCATTAATCTATCCATTCATCATCCATCCATCCATGCATCCATCCATTCCTTAATTCATCTGATTGCCAATCTGTCTTTCTGGGAAACTATTTGTCTGCCCATTCATCCATCTAGTTTCTATCCATCCATACATCCATGAATCCATCTATCATCTATTTAAGCAGCCATCCAACCAACCACCTATACATAAGCCTGTCAAACCATTAATCCATTCAACCATCAATCCATCCATCCATCCATTTGATCTGACTTTCTGGGAAGCTGTCTGTCTAGATATCTGTTTGCCTGTTTGCCCATCCATACATCCATCTAACTATCCATCCAACCACTCATCCATCTATCCATCCATTCTGTATATTTGAGATCTGTAATGCTTCATTCATAGCTCCTCATCCACCACAGCTATTAAAAATATACTCACGTTCAACGAAGGAGGTGAAGAGCATGCGGAAACGGCTGAGGCGACTCGTCTCATCAGCCCACATGCGCACAACTCCCACACCACTCTCCAGCATCACGTCGTTGGCCACCGTGCTGCAGAACTTTGCCTTTAGGTTCTCGATGGCGCTGCTGCCATCATAAATGGCCACAAAGTTCCTCTTGCACTCATTCGAGTTCTCCATCTGGTATTCCAGAAAGCGCAGGTAGATCTGCAGGAATGAAACAACTTATTAAGATAGGCAGCAACCTGGTTTATGGGTGGACTTGCATATGTGACATGGAGAATCACACTATGATTTATTACCTATGTATCACAATACACACCGGACTGAAATAGAAGAAATGCATAAGCAGGATTTACATGATTACTGGACCTAGGACTGTAGGAGGCTCAGCTTGCAATATAATTATCATACACACCATATATCAACTATTATGCATGCCAAGAGCAACTCTGAGCCAGCTGAGTGTGTCTTCCACCCTCAGGATGCTCTTGGATGTGTAATGAGCTTCAAATTAGTTGAGTTTCCAATACTTGATTGTTGTACCTATTCATTTATCATCCTGTAGATGTCATGCAGGTTCTCCATGACAGCTGTCTAAACTTCTGACACCGTTCCTTATGATCTTTAATGTGTTTTAGGCAAGTCTCTTTGTGAATCACAGTGTGCTCTATACGGTTCTCTTCATACTGTAATCCCACTCTCTGGTGACAACTGGGATGGATTCCTCTTCATGAGTCTGGGTTACTCAGTGTGTTTATTTAGTTGCTGCTTTGTTACAGTGAACACTACAGTGTTGGAAAAAAATTCAAATGAAAAGTTTTTCATCACAAAACATGACATCTGTCTGTCTGACCATCTCACGTATCCTACGTTTAAATGTGCACGATTCTGCAGGGGGCTAGTTACATGCATATTCATGCATCTGGTGGTGATTATGTGCTATTGACTGCTATGGGCACAGTATGGGATATTTTATTATTTTACATTGGATTTCATTTGAGAGCGTCAAGTTAATAATAATAAAATAATTTAACAATATAACTATTATACAGTATTTCGATTTCGAATACCGATGATACCCAGCCATTTGTGGCTGGTAGTTCAAGACAGCAAAAATAGCAGTAAAAACTTATATTATTGTTTTGGATAAGTCTTTCAAAACCGAAGCTATCAAATAAAACCTGATTCCAACTCAGGAATCGAGTATCTGTTTGTCTTGTCTGACCATCCATCCATCTATCCATCTAATTGCAAGTCTTTTTTGGAGGTTATCTGTATATCTGTCCATCCCTTCATTCAACTATCCATCCTTCTATAAGTCCATCAATCATCCACCACTTATCCATCTGTCCAATCATCCATCCATCTATTCAACTGTCAAGCTATCTGTCTGAGAGGCAGTCTAGCTTTTTGTTTTTCTATCCATCCATCTATCCAACCATCCATCCATCTATCCATCCAGCCTTTATTTCTCTACACATGTCTCTGTCTGTCTATCTAAGGGCCAAAGCTTTAAATACTCGAAGATTCAGTTATTGTCACTCACGGAAGAAAGTATGAGCTAGATTACATTTTTAGACTTGTTCTTTGCTAATGTGTCTGACACATGCTGAATGTTCTCCTCTGGCTTGTTTGTTGAGTGTAAAAGTGTTTAAATGTGTGCAATCCCACTGTCATCTTACATCTTCCCACCCCAACTCTTATTCCTGCTCCTGCTGAGTGTGCTCTTCCATTATTTCTGCCTCATCGGCTGAATACCTGCTAGCTCTGCACTGCTAATTTAAGCTCGCCTTCAACAGTCTCCTCATCACAGGCAAGCAGTCGGGGGCCTGGCAATCCCCTGTGGTCTAATCAAGGCTGGGATTCATGATGGCCAGGGTTTGGGGTGTGTGGAATGACAGAGATGAACCGATGAAGGTCACCTTGGAATGAGGAGGAGCTCGAATCGTCCAAATGCAGTCCAGTGCTTCGCCGGGTTTCACTTTTTCCTCCTCTTCCACCTGGCTGGAGCGGACAAACCCGTCTGAGCCGCTGATCTCGAACTGACAATCTGAAATCACCAATGTAAAGACAAAAGACTGAAAGAGAGCGAGACAGCAGGAATATCGGGGAAGGAGAAGGATCGAGGAAGAATCGAGTGCAAATGGAGCTTGAAGATGAAGTGAAGAAGAGAAATCGTAGACTAGGGGGCGAAAATAAGACTGACAGAATCACAGACAAGTAAAGATAGCCAGCATGATAGATGGAGGAGTGGAGAGTGCTGGTAAAAGATAGCAGGCTGTCGGCCTCACAGCACAGAGGGCTCTTCAGGAGGAATTGAATGCGGCGGTGAAAGATGGAAAGGCTTACCCGGGATCGGATTTAGGAGTCCGCCCACGTGCAATTTAAAATCCGGGTCTGAAATGATAAGACAGACATGGCATCAATATCGCAGTGCGGAATTTCAGGCTGCTGAGAAAGTCACGTTTAGAACAGCTGCAGGCGCTGAAGCGAGAGCAAGAAAATCTAAGCCTCGATCTAAATAGACTGCATTTAATGTTTGACTTATTTGACCTGTTTAACATGCAGAAGGCTAACACGCTGAAATAGCAGCAGCACAGCAAAATATACTGTTATATTTAGTACTCTTTTGTGTTACAGCTTACATTTTAATGTATATTTATTTCTCACATTTTTAGCCCAAAAAGAAATACTGCGTTAAAGCAGATATGTCAGATCATGGGCAGAAACATTTCCAATTTAACACATGATTCAACAAATTATTAACAAGACTTGAACTGAGTGTTATAGCATGTAAACCTGAAACTGAAACAAGCCATCAGTGCTTAATAAAAACATCTGTTCGAGGAAAAAAAAATGTTATAGTGACATTTCACTCTAAAATGACAGCCTTCATATCTAGAGCTCCCAGGGAAATAAAAATGAATAAATGATGCTCATTAAAAAATACATAATCATTTGGGGGAAAAAATTAAATGCCAAGACGTCTTTGGTGTTTAAATTTTGCTTCTTTAGCTGTGTGCTAGCGATATGAGAATATTTAACCCATATTTAATCATTTGTGTATTAAGTTTATAAAATACGAATGACCTGTTCAGAATAAATAGTTAGAACATAACCTATAAGGCTCTTTAATAATACTGTAATAAAGGTTTTAGGATTTTTTTATAACACCAATCATGACCAATTAATGGCTTACGAACACAACATAAGTTGATATTATTATAAAGCAGTAAAAACATTTAATTTACAAGCCTTAATACAATAATTTGTGTAATCTGAGTGCTACAGATGATGACTGAATGGTCCACCTGCTATGTAGGTGTATTTGACGCGGAAGCCAAGGCCCTCGAGCTCTTCATCGGTGGTGAATTTGATCCACATGAAGCGGCCGGTGGAGGTGACCACGCCGGGGCTCTTCGGACCGCAGTAACGATCGATGAGCGGGGAGAAACCGAAGGGACCATCTCTTATCTCCAGGTGATCGAAACGGCACTCAAACGAGGGCTCGATGTAGTAGTTTTTGTCGAAGACCAGCTGGATTCTCTGGCGAGGCAAAGCTGTGAGGAAAAGTGAGAACGGAAAATGGGATTTAGCTTCTTCCTTTAGCGTGTGAAGCACACAGTCACTCCGTGTAGTGTAGTGTGATTTAACCTTTTACTGCTGTAGACCATCGTGCTCACATCGCTCTAAAGCACACCTCAACAGACTCAGGAGGGCAATATAATACCAACACACACACACACACACACACACACTTTTATAAAGATGATGCAATGTGTGCTAACTTTTGTATTGCACTTATATGGTAATATGGAAATGTATTCCAAAAATGATGCACATCACTGTGAGCACACAGTCGGATCCAATGAGTCTCATTATACGATCATCTGCAGAATTATTGGCATCCTTCAAGAAAATGAGCAGAAATGAATGACACATCCAATGACTGATATTTTGAGCTTAAACATACACAGATGTCATAGTGATTTTTTTTTTTTTAAACTTTGTTTCAAAAATATTACTTGTGCAATATTTTAAACAATAACTTTTGAACAAAATTCTATACATGCTATTGAAGAGCACCAGTGGCCTAGTTCTGGAGATGAGTCTGTATATTTTACTATTTATATGAATTTATTTATGAGTAGTTATAACAACACCATGACACCATTTAACACCACAATGTTCACCCTCTAAACTACATTTTATTTATGTACTTGTGTGTTTGTTGAAGACATGTCTAAAGACTTTTCAGTGCACCTATCTTTGTTTAAATTATCGATTAACCTCATTTGGCAGGTTATGTCGTATTATTACGATGGTCATCGGACTCTGATATAGCAGAAATAGGTTACACTGAGCTAGCCGGTCTGGAAAATGTCATAACACACCTTTTGTATGTTACTTGATTCAGCCGTTATGACAACTGACACCTGATATAAGTCCTTTATAGTCAGCTGTTATAAAGTGTTAGAGAGGAAACTAAAGCAGGAGCAAGAAGAAACTCATATTTGAGCTGACAGAAGTTTAGTCTTATAATCAAAGCTGTTTTGGTTCATTGGTTACTACACAAATACATATTTTTTACTCATACTCTAACAAATATATCAACTCAATAACTACAGGATAATCTGTCATATTTTAAAGATAAACAGTGCTTTAAATTCAATGATTTTCTCTACCCGAAACTTTACCATTCCATATTTAACTGTCTACATCTCAAATTTGCTAAATACCAACAAACTGATTATTTCATTAAATAAAATGTATTCTGTATTCTGTACATTATTTTTATTTTATTAAATAAAAGTATTCTGTGTCATTTTGTGCAATCTTATCATCCTTCTTCTTCTTCTTCTTCTTCTTCTTCTTCTATCTTATTCATGAGATAAAACTAAATTTATCATCTTGATGTATTCCTATGTATTAATACATTGGATTAATACATTAATACATGGCTCAGGGTTACTGATCAGAAGGTCAGGAGGTCAAGCCCCAGCACTGCCAAGCTACTACTGTTGGGCCCTTGGGCAAGACCCTTAACCCTCAACTGCTCAATTGTATAAATGAGATAAATGTAAGTCGCTCTGGATAAGGGCGTCTGCCAAAATGCCGTAATTGTAAAATGTCATAAAAGGATTTTTCTTTAATAAATAAATAAATAATATAAAATAAAATAAAATCCTGAGTTTGGTCTTTAGGATAAACTGTAATTTTCAGTTCACAAGTTCCTTGTTAGCTGTGTCATCATACCTGGGGCATTTGTGATCTATCTGGCAAAACATCTGCAGGGTTGTTGGGTTTTTTGGGGTCAAACTCTACAGTTTCACTTTATATAAAATAAAATACTATCTGAGAGCCGATAAGGGAATGCCATTCAACCTTATATAATGTATCTTTAATATTATGATGATTTTACTCTCTTCAGCCATGAATTATTTATCAGCTGTTCAACAGGGGGCGCTCTTACACCAACAGTCTAATCTGTAAATGGGGATTGTGTTATACAGCGTCGAGACAGATTTAGAAAAGCACAGCTTTTTGGTGGAAAGTGTTTTTTTTGTTTTTTTGTTTTTTTTTAAATAGGACCATATGGCCTACAAACGTGAGGTCGGCCCTGATTGGTCAGGATGGTGGAGCAAAGTTTCCTTTGAGAGGCTTTTATAAATGATATCGTCGCTGTTTCTTTGAGGTCAGCATTAATCACTCTGTGTTAATTAATAACTCCTGTCTGTCTGACAGCAGAGAAAGACTAGGCCATTGGTTAATGTAGTGATTCGTAGAGGTTTACCCACCCTCTAGGACATAGACACACTCCTTGTTAGGTGGGTAGGTGTTCGGGTAGTTGGGGGACATGAACTGGCCGCCGCTGATGGTTTTGGTCCAGATGCCACACTGCTCGTTCTTGGCTGGAGGTCCATCTTCATTCTGTGTCTCTGTGAAGAAGGATTACAGAGATTTCTTTAGTCACTCAAGAAGATTAGGACATTAGAACATTAGCTAATGGTCTGAAAGAGGGACGATAATACAGCAGACATATTTCCAGCCCTGAAAAAGATTTTTTTTTTTCATCAAAACAGGTTGATTTTTCTGCACTTCTGTCATCAGTAAACAGAATACTTGATTACTTGATCAATAACTAAATGCCACTCTTTGGTATATCAAAGAAAACACTTTAATCTCTTTGCAACATAAAAAAATCCAATCTACATAATGACACGCTTGGTTAATATAGACGCTGATATGGCATTGAGGATGCTGTGGACCGTACCTCGGATTTTTTGCGCCAGAGCAAAGCCCTCTTCTATCACAATGAGAAGAATCCAAGCTGGGGGAAAAAGAAACTCGGTCAACAGCATCAATGCATAAAATAGTAAAGGCAGTGGGTAAAAAAATAGAACAGGAATCACTTCTATAGTGTAGTTTCCAAAGTACAAAGTGAAAACTGACTGCAAATTAATTAACTCAAACTCAGTTTACTCTATCTGCATGGCTCATTCATGGTTTTCATATCTGCTGTTAATAATAATGCTAATTAGTGGATATCGTGTATGATCGTCTTCAGGTCAGGATCGCAGTGGATCCTGGGAACATTGAGCACAAGGCAGGAATAAAACCTTGGATGGGAATTTTTTTGAGAAGTAGTCAGAGAACCTGTAGGAACCCAGAGGTGTTAGTGATAGCTCAGTGGTTAAGGCATTGGGCTACTGATCTGAGGGTTGTGAGTTCAAATTCAAGTCAAGCTGTCACTGTTAGCCCTTGAGCAAGAACTTCAACTCTCAGACGTTTTGGAGAAAATCATCTGGCAGATGAGGTAAATGTAAGGTAAATATAAACCCCCACAGACATGAGTACAACGTGGGAAACTCCACAAGGACCTGGTACTACATTTTCTGAATTCATACGACCTGACCTGCTTTATAACAGCACGCAAAAGGAACAGACCATAACTACTACAGCTACAGTTTTCAGAGGTGAAAGAGTGAAGATGAGAAAATTATTTAAAAAATACCTTGTTCCTAAATAATAATAATAATAATTAAAAAAAAACAAATGGCCCAAAATTCAGGTCTCCATCAGCAGAAGACTATGTCACATCTGGGTCATCTGAACTCTCACCTGATCTGAATCGCTACCTCATTTGTACTATAAATGCAAAGTCATGATAAAGACATCTTCTTCTTGGCATTCCCATATATGGTCTTAAAGGCACACCCACATTTACATAGCTCTCATTTACATATAAAGGCTCAATGAGATGCCAGCATTTTTAGATATGAACTCAAAGACATGTCTTCTTTGGTCGGCTAACTGCAGATATCTACTGCACTCGGTTCCAGTCCAACTGGAACACTGTGGAACATCATGCCACTGTTTACTGAGCGGGTGTGGTCAAGGATCAGGATTTCCATCATGTGATTATCCATGAAAAATGTTGGAACGAAAAAAGGGTTAGCTCCCCATGGTCCAAATTAACAGTCGCAGTGGACTCACCTTAATGTCCATAATAGAGATAAGTGATGTGTTTGTGTGCGTGTGTGCGTGTGTGTGTGGGTGTGTGTGTGTGGCAGCCTCAATCTCCCACAAGCTGCTCTACACTAAAATGAAGCTCCATAATCTCTAAGTGTGTGTGAAGGGTTATGTTTGACAGGATTGATCCATTCGGTGGTCAGAGGCCAGCGGCATTGAGGGTAGAGAAAATATATGAGGACATCGATCACGATTCGAGTCTCCTATTACAGCCCACACACCATGACAACGGCAGACGAGGAAGCATTTAGACGTGGCTCGACTCTTTCAACTTAACGTGTCACGTCACGTCATGTCACATCACGTCACGTCACACAGAACAGAGATTGTACATGCTAATTATAAATTATTATTAGCTAATTCCAGTCAACTTCTGCTTCTGTGAGTTCCACTGTATGCAGAAGACTTTTTTTGTTCTGCACACTTCCTTTATATTTATTCTCTGCTCCTGCCTCTGGCAGTAAAGGATATAAAAGCAGATGGTAAAGGAACATTCAGAGTCATAAGAGATAATCTGCTGAGTACGTTCTTCGCTCTAAAATCAGCCCAAGTATAATTGAAGTAGGTCAATAAAATATCTCTAAAGGCCGTTCTGTATTCAGCTCTCCTGTGCGAGACGGAGCACTAATGTGGCGATAAGCTTTAATGCCCGTATTCACTTTTTGCCAAACTATCCGTGTGTTTCGTTGATAAGCCTCTAACTATCTGTGATTTATCTGTCACTGCACTGACTGTCTCAGCCTCACAAGCAAATCGAGTGGATAATATCGAGCCAGACCTTTCACAGCCGGCAGACGGTGCAGAAATCAGACACGTCTTCTGAAATAACGGCTCTGACAGCTTTGGATTGGGGACAGCGACAGGACTGGGGCTTTAATTTCTACAAGGTTAAAGGGAGGCTTTGTCAGGTTATTATGGACTTACATGAGTCGATATGATTCAGTTAATTGCACTGACCTGGTGGGGTTATTTTCCTACAGGGGTGTGAAATGGAATATAAATCTGAATTTCAGTTGTAAATTCTCTCTGATTACAGCAAAGTTATCTTTTATTTCTGCTTTAAACCTTTAAGCTTATATAGGGCTCTGATTTATTTATTTTAGATAGCTCTAATAGTGCAAGTTGATTAAAAGCATCAACAAACTGAAAAAAAACCCCCAGCTATAAGATCTATAATAGAAACCTTAACTTAATTCTGAACTAATGAACCCACTGGCAGTTTTCCACTGAATGGGTCGTTTCAATTATACATACTGACTACGTGTAGCTACTCAGCGCTAAATAAATGATAAACGAGAGACACTAATTAAATGAGAAACGAATTCATACGGGACAAAACTATACTTAGATTCACTTACATTTGGTGCGTTTCTAGTTATTTATGAGTTCTAGTTCTCTTCTGAAGCATTTCGATGATGTGTAAGGGTGTTCCCTGTTCCTGGTTTGTTTCAAACTCTTATAATAGAAAGACTGATGACTGTGTAATAATTAATATTACAATCTTAACCTGATGTACGAATAAATAGAGCACAATTAGGACATTTTAATGAAATCGGAAAATTCTTTTTAAAATAATTCCACTCACAATTAATCTACCTAGGTCAATTAATATTCCTATTAAATGCCTAAAATTGCCTTAAAGGTGCAATCTACAAATGTAAACTGGATTAAAATTTAAACATTAATCTATTTAAACAATAATGACTATCATAGATAATGAATGTATGGATCACACCTGAAGGAACGGCCAATTTTTCTATAAACACTTATATTTAGTTTTCTTTAAAAGAAAATTGTGCAGTTATTATGTATTTAATAATCATCATCATCATCATCATCATTATTAGTTCCTATGTAAGAGGATTTAATCAATTTCTCCCCACTCTTCAGGAGAAACTCATTGAAATAATTGCATATATTGAGAACAACTCCAAAGCGCCATTTTGTACTATTAGAATTGAGCAGAATTGCAGTTAAGGCTAAACAATCCTCTCCACCTCGCATTAAAGTTGATGAAGTTTAGTTTAAGGCTTATCTGATTTCATTTATTGGATTTTTAACACTTTACCTTTTAAGCTCAGTTTATCAACATGCAACTACACAAAATCCTGGAGTTCCTGCGTTCATTTTCTCAGCCTTTCAAATGCCACTGTGGTCAGGGGGTGTGGCCTGTTATCTAGGTGATCATAAGTCAAACAGAAGTGCCAATCATCTGACTTGTGTCATGACCACAGAGTTGATTTACACAGGGTTGAGTACGGTATTTCCTGTACTGATTAAATGACATCCACTGTCATGACATTCGGTATCTTTTACCTTGAAAGGTGCATGTAGCGAAGCATAAAATTAAGGTAAGTCTGGTATATTTATATACCTATGTACACTATATACACATTTCCAGGTATATAGATAAGGGTACCACCTCAGCAACAAGGACAATATGGATTAGTACTCTTTTTTTCTGAGCGTGTAAGGTTGAGCACAGTGACTGATGCTAAACGTGAAGTGGTTCTCCTTTATTGATTAATAATTTGCCTCTCATGAAGCAGGGATATGGTGATAGTCCAGGTCCAGGATTTTAGACATGGGTTAGCGAAAGGGACCACATTTATTAGACAAATCTTGCATTTGCAGAAAATCTTATTTGTTTCTTCAGTGCAGAATATACATTCCCATAATTCACTGTCTTGGCTTCAAAGTTGCAATTTTTCATAATAAATATAAAAAATCTAATCATGATTTAGGCTATATCATCTAATATATGCTTAATATGATTAATTTAAGTCTGTATGTGTTGCACAGGAGTAATAAACCATTCAGAGATTTGGTGATTTAAAGGAAAAAATCCACCTTGAATGACTTGCGTATTAATATTTATAATCAATGTGTGGTCTTTAATGGTGCAAATTATTTATTTTGTAAAAAAAATAAATTAAAAAAACTCATGTTGCTCGATTTTCACTTGGGTTAACAGTTTCCTACATTACCCACAATGTTCGTCTACCTTCTGATAGTGGTGCAATGGTATTTAGGCCTCCTTTTATCTCTACCTGAAAAGAGCAATGCAGCGGCGCTTTAGTCCTTTACTCTGTCCAGCGCTCTCTCCTCATCTAAACACTCTGCTCAAATAGATCAGCTTCCACAGCTTCAATTTTACTGCTAATGCCATCTTCCTAGAGCAGCCAAGCCGTAACAAGCACAACAGCACTGAATTCTGGGAGTTTGACTCCAGCATTTGTTCTAACGTATTGTTCCATTATTTACACGCTGGATTTCTCATTGATGTGATGTTCAGCGTTTCTGTAAAACGGTGTGTGGGACAAGAAGCTCTTGCTGTTTTTTTTTGTTTGTTTGTTTGTTTTTTAGGAGCTAACAGCTAAAACGAACTGTTATGCCTCATGTCTGAGACCGGTGAAATTTCTTCTCTTATTGTAAGGGCGCAAGCAACGACGATGTGTGACGTCAGCATGACACATAACTGCTAACTTCTCACAGGATTAAGGAAAATACAGCACTCACCAACGCATTAGCACCAGTATCACTAAACACATCAGGAATATTTGAATCTAAACGTATTGAATGCGTTTCAGGCTGGAAATTTCCTTTAAGGTCAAAGTTAGGCTGATGTTAGGCTTACTTCTCTTACCACTATGTTTGTGTTCATGCTTGAGGTTAATAATAATAAATAAATAAAAAAGCAGAACAAACGGGAGGTGAGGCGGTGAAATGAAACCTGGCATACAATCCCGGGAGGGTTAACGGCAAAGTGCGCGCACGAGGCAGCGGGAGCTGTCACTTCAGCACGCGCTCCCGGTGATGTGGCGCGCGGCGAAGTTACACAAAGCGCTGCACAGAGGACACAACCAAGCACATTCAAAATCACATAATACCACAATCAACACCACCTACAAATACAACTGCTCAATAAATACCATCTAAAACACCTTAATAGCGCGCTACATTCCATGCAATACGATACAGAGGCGCTGTGCATTCTGTGCGCTCTCGCGCGTGTGCAAATGATTGCGAGAGAAATAACCAATCCTGCTTGTGCAGTCCATCGCTGTTCATCATCTCCGAGCTGATTTAGATAAATTAGACAAAAGAAAATAAATAAATGCATGCTGATTCAGATATAATAACCTAAAATATAACAAATCGACACAAAACGCATCATCTTTCACCCTAACTCCGATCTATGTCGAAATATCATGAAATAATTAGGCTATTATTATTATTATTATTATTATTATTATTATTATTATTATTATTTTGCATTCCTTTCATCCATATTATTTTAAAAGCTAGACATGGATAGTTTAGTGTAGTAGTGCTTTTCTTCATGGCACAGTGAACAGACTTTATTCAAGACAAGTGAGAGAAATAAATGAATAATCTCCCCATCGTCATAAACATACTACAAACAATATGCATTTAGGAGCAAATGCATTGTTTATTCATCAGTATGCTACACCTGTAGGTGGCGACTCTTGATTTATAATCATTAGCAACTTGTTAGACGGGGAGATTGGCTACTATTGGATATATTGAGACAGGTTTCGTAAATAAATAGAGTGTAAATAATATTAATGCACAGCCTTGCATTGTGATGCGGGGTTGTTGTTTTTTGCAGCAACTCTTTTAGGACGCATTAGACTACTGCACATGTAATGCAGGTAAGGAAACTCACCTCTGTGCATTTCCTCTCCCTGTTATAAGATGCTTTTTTTTACCCGTTTGTTTCCTTTGTAGCTTTTTTTAAAGCCTTTTTTTTTATCCTTCCATCCTTTGTAATGCAATCCAATGCATTGCAGTGCAGATTGTCTCAGAAATCCCAACTTTTCTGCGACCTGGTTAATCCCATCTCTTCCACAAATGGCAGAAAACACCTCGGATGATATTCCAGATGCAAAAACGAGTCCTTGGCTGAAACAGACAGCGCTGTTAATCCCATTTAGAAATGTGCTTCTGAAATTTCCACACACAAGGTCTTGCCCATACCTCCGGAGCTGTAGGGAATGAAAACGCTGTTTGGCTTGAATGAGCAGCTGCTTGTAGGCATGCAGCCCTTTAAAGCTCCCTTATACCACAGACAATACACGCACACACACACGTACACACACACACACTCACACACACTGGGCTGGAGTCTCCGCCTATGGAAATGGACGCGTAGACGCTGGGCGATGTGGAAAGCCAAAGGATCCATAAATCCGGAGAATGCATACGCGAAGTGACCCTACGTTAAAAGTAACAAGCAACAAAGCGACAGATTATCATTTATTTTCTATGTATGTGCACAACATCTATCCATTTTCCATAACGCTTTATCCTACACAGGGTCACGTGGAGCCTGGATCCTAACCCAGAGAACTCAGGGCACAAGGCGGGGGAACACCCTGGACGGGGTGCCAACCCATCGCAGGGCACAATCACACACACATTCACACACTACTGACAGTTTAGAAATGCCAATCAGCCTATAACGCATGTCTTTGGACTTGGGGAGGAAACCTCCGAAGCACGGGTAGAGCATGCAAGCTCCGCGCACACAGGGCGGAGACAGGATTCGAACCCCCAACCCTGGAGCTGCGAGGCAAAAGTGATAATCACCTGTGCGCAACACAATTTCAGCAACAGCAGCAAATGACAACTCAGTAGCATGACAAGTGACAGTTGAATTGAGATTTTCTCGTTTCTATGTAAAGTAGATACTCTGGGGTAAATCAACGAATCCAAACATTTGTTTCAAATGATTCCTCAGACACGTGTGGTACGATGTTTCTTCAGTTCCCTGCTCACAAGTTTAGTTTTTATCTGCAATCAGTCCCTATTTATGTTTCACACATTAAATTTAATTTGTTACTTTTTAAGTGCAAACATTACCACACATTGGTCATCATACAATTACAAACTAACAATTCATGTGCTTTTAAAAATGTATTTAGTAATTTAGTATAGCTAATATACTAGTATGTTGTGGGAACTGTGTGGAAACTGAAGTTGGGCAATTATTCATTCATTTAGCGCAAATGATGAATTTAGCACTATTCAACAATTTATAAAACAACAACAACAACACAGTTTGCCTCCTGAGTGGTGCAGCAGAAGAGCACTCACTCTATCCAAGCGAGCAAAATTAGCTGTGCTCTCTGGGTAGGACGGGGCATACTCTCTCTCCCCTGTCAATCACAGTGACATTAGCCAATTGTGTGCATCACGTATGCAGAAGATGACGGATAACTCTTTCCTCAGAGTGTGTTACGCTGCCTTGTGAAGCAGCAGCTTGAAAATGTGTAGTTGGCTGGCTTCATATGTATCAAAGAAAGCACGAGTTAGCCTTTACCATCCTTGGTAGCTGTTGTATGACAGGAGAGAGCTGGCTGGTGCGTGGGAATTACAGGTGATCAAATTGGGGTAAAAAAAAAAAATGGACATAAATACTTACTTACTACTGACAGACATGTTTGGTCTGTACATAGTTCCATAGATTTTTACACAAATCTTTTATGTAAACCTTAAAACTCGGCCAAACGATGCGATTTTTTTTTTTTTTTTTTTTTTTACTTTGAGGAATAATTTTGCCATATTTATGACCCATTGGCTTTTCATAATTAAAGACCAGCCCAGCCACTGGAGGGAGGAACAGCTTTAAACGCGAACCATCAGATGGCTCCGGAAATGTCTCGACTAATTTGCTGTTATAACAGTAGCCATATTTGTCACACACTCTCCCAGTTCTCTTCCTGGAGAACCCTTTATTTATAATCAACCCCTTTCTGTTATTTCCTGGTCAGAAATCTCCCTTATTTTCTGACTAACCACAGATTAATTTGATAATGAAAAAGAAAAAACACGTTTCAAGTTCAGTGTCAGTCACTCCACTATACTGATGCTCCTTTATCAATTTGGATAACATAGGTAGTTGTGGTTGCCTAGGCAACAAATGCCTAGTGACAAAGAAATTTAGAGTCATGCATTCTGGCAACACAGGCAAAAAACTTTTCTAATACTTTTTTTTTATTTTTTATTTTTTAAACTGGGTCAAAGGTATGTAAAGGTTGTTATTAACATCCATTTGATGCAATATTAGGTATTTAGTCTGAATTATAACTTGATTCAAGCACGAACTTAATACTATTTTAAATACAGCTTATTCAAAAACCATTTAGTTTGTGCTTATAATACAATACACTATCTAAGGTTCATGATTATAACATTATAATGGTGACAGAAAGAGAGGCGGATATTGAGATTAACTGTCTACACAAATATTACTGGTAAGCTTTTTTTATATAGCACATTTTTTTAAATTCTCTGGTCTTGCATGTTTAGATTGAAGCATAAATGTATTATTTTCCTGCTCAAATAGATAGAATTAATAATTTCATGACAAGAGGTGTATCCCAAAATGCTGAATTTGAGAAAAAGAGTTTCATTAGATTTCATGCTAACAAGTAATAAATAAATCTGATAGAACATCACAAAGAAATATTATAAAGAAGAGACTTAGAAAACAGATTACAGGGATGCTTAAACATTCATAGATCTTCAGTTACCTTTTTATCCTGGTCCGGAGACTATCCTGGGGACTGAGGCTTGAGTACACACTGGATGGTACACCAGACGATCATACGGTACCATACAAACACATTTACACACTCAAATACACCAAGGAGAAATTAAGCATCGTTAATCCACCGAATACTGGTATGTTTTTGGAAGGTGGGAGAAAACCGACAAACCTGGAGGAAAACCACACGGACACAAAAGAACAGGAAACTCCATAAAGAAAGTAATCTGAGCTCAGGATTGAATCGGGGACCCTGGAAGTCAAGCAAAAACCCTACACACTGTACCACTGTACCTTAATATGCTTTGTACTTGAACTAGACCTGTGTTTACTGGTGAAATTTAATTTACTGCCACTAGTTTTCCATTCGGAGTATAAATACCACAAAAATGTTAGGAGCAACCTTGGTCTCTACAATGTGCTTGTTTTGCAGCAGTTCACTACAGAATGACCCGATAAACAGCTGGTGTGACCGTGCTCCTTTCATCGTCCCCTTCATAGGCTTCAGTTCTGATTCAAAAGAAAAATAACAGGAGCAAAATTGTTCTCTGAGTAATTTATTGTGATTGGTTTGGATCAGTGCCTATCCTTTGTGGAAAGATTCCTGGAGAACATGTAGTCAGTTACATAAGGATTAAACAGATCATTTGGTACGTCTGTCATACTAGAAGTAAACAAATTTTAATAAATAGATTAGCACTTTACAAGAGCCAACATCAGGATAGTGAATGTTTGGTAATGTTTATTTTCCATTAATGAATCAACTTACATTTAATGACTCTCAATGTTAAGGTTAATCCAGTTGAAAGTATTTTATTACAATACAGCTTAGACAAAACAAATGTGTTATGGGCATCACCCACCTAAAAATGTAAAGAGACCAGCGCTCCAGTTTCAATTACACCATTAATGCTGCCACAGACCACTTTAATCATAAAGGCCACTTTCATATTCATTAATTTGTCTGGGAACACGAATCAGAGCGAAAAGTGATCATTTTGGTTCGTTTGCTACATGGTGTGGTTTGATTTCACACTGCATATGAAAATGTCCTCTTGAAACTCTTTTATTCATTAGTTATAAATAAACAAACCAAAAAAGTGTAATAAATTGCTAGATAATATATAAATAACTAGTTTAAAACATTTTGCGTATAATGTTAATGTTTATAATGTCATAATATTATAATGTTTATAATGTCGTGCATATAATATCCGGTGTTTATAATGTCATAATGTTTATAATGTCGTGCGTATAATGTCCGTATAATGTCCGGTGTTCATTGGTATCCACAGTATATGGGATTTCTGCAGCGCTACAGCTCCAGGGTGTGCATCAGGGACCCATTTAATGGGGAAAATACTGCATGAATGAAGCACCCTAAGGGTATCACATATGCAGTGTTTAGTCCATATAAATGGAATACTGATGTATTCCCAACCTCGTTGTGGTTCATTAGGCAGGTAAGAACACAGCATTATTTTTTGTGTATGAGCTGCTAAACTGAGGCAGACTGAGCCAAATGACAGAGCTGTAACACTGCAGAAATGCATTATGCTCTACTGTTCTGGAGATTTGGACCTATGAACAAAAAAGTGAAAGTAACTGCTGGAAGACCTCTATGGGGTATTTTCAACCCTACACGTCCCTCAGACGATTTCTTTTCTTTTTTTTTTTTTTTTTTTGCTCTTGATTCGTTTATTTACGTGCAGTGTGAAACCAAACCAAATGTCAATTTGCTCTGAAACAGACACCGCAAACAAACTGAAAGTTGTGAAAGAACCCGAAATGTTTAGTCCTGAAAACCAACAGCAGCTTTAGTTCTATTATCATGCAAGTGCTCCACAAAAAAACCCTTTATTTAGCCAAATGAGAATCAATAATATTAACCTGTAAGTATTGACTAATGCAGCATGATGAAACCCATTCCCAAGCTGAACATTTCATCATTAGTGAATCTAATTCACACGCATAACCCAATGTTGTACAAAAATTCATATACAGTTAGAACTCACCAAAAATACAAACAATAATACCAGTGTTAATGACAGAGTTGTACCGGTCATGAATGACCTCTACACAGCAAAAAGCAGGTAATTCAATAAGGCAATAAAGTGAAAGTTGAATTCAAAGTAAGACTGTGTGCTTTGGGGACATAACATTTTGGACATATGATCTGTAAACAAATCTATTAATAATAATCTATTAACAGGAAATTTTCACACATACATTCACTCAAAAATCATATCCATATCTCATGACTAACATTTTCTATTGCCACTTCCCTACCAAAAATGATGCATTGTTTGGTGTTTTATTATGTAACTAAGTGGAAGATAAAGGACCACCTGTTTGGAACAAAGGGAATGATGGGTAATATTCTGCATAAAATTCCATCATATTCTCATTTGAGAGGATGCATGTGACTGGTAGGATTATTTATGGAAATGCAGCTATGTTTGCTTTCTAAATTTTGCATTGAAGCCTTGATGCTAATGTAGCTAAGAAGTAATGGAAGCTTACAGCCTCAGGTTTAGCTTTGTGCAATATGGATGTCTAACCCATCACACATTCACACCTTAAACAGGTTTGTGGAGTTGTTCAATGTGGTAAACTTGTTTATGTCATTTCTGACATGCACAGAAAGTCAAAATAAGCCTGATGGTCTAGACCACACTAACATGGGTAAAATAAAAATGTAAAAAATCTAACAATTATGCCTTTCTATCAACACTAAAACTGCATATTTTTTAACTGCAAAAACATTTTTCTAAACTGCAAAAATATGCATATTTTTATATAAATATGCATAAACTGGATAAATCGGTAAGCACAGTTTTTGCATTTCTGTTGTTGGTAAGAGAAAGAGGGAACTTTTCTTATGACTCTCACGTGATCTGCACAACTGCAAAATGGTAGAACTTATTGCGATGTTTTCTGTACAAGATATACTATTTTTTTACTTTCATGTCTGATGAAAATTGAGAAAATGACATAAAAGTCATGGGTCAGACACCTAGTGTGCATTTCCAGTGTGCTGTTTTCATTATGAAATGGCAACTTATTTCCTCAAGTTTCGTATCACAGCGCTCACAGTACAACTACTACCCAAAGTCCGAAGGCAGAATTTTATGTCTGAAGTTTTCCAAATGATAAAATACGTTCAATTTGATCTGCATATTTATTTCTTTAATATGGAGCTTTATAAAAATCTGCTGTTTTATTAGACTCTTCATGTTCGAACGGTGTTAGTACATGATGCTAAAATGGTGTGAGATGCCATTACTGACTAGCCTGAGTGCAAAACAAAGGAAGAAAACTTCAATCACCAAACACATCTTATAAACATGACCATTTGCCAAAGAAGAAAAGAAACATGCTCTTACAGCAAGCCAAAAAAGTACAAACCGCATGAATACATTTTTTTTTTTTGCATACCTCATTGATTAGCACAGGAAACATTTTCAGTTTTATTCATAGGCATTGAAAAGCAAGCCAAACAAATATGACTGGTGCAACCATTTTGTTAAAGTACATCAAAACAAGCACCAAAAACAAAGACTCCCATAACTAGTCCTGGTGCTTTTCTTTTACGCAATAGACACAATAACTTTCCCTTTTACAATGACAGAGGAAGAAATACATTTAACACAACACGTTATGCCAGAAGGACAAATAAAATGGCACCAAAACATTCCTTTGTTTTTCTGAAAATCAATACTCCCTGTTTGCTTCAGCTAAAAACACACACTGTTATGTCGTATCGTTCAAGTAAACGTCCATTATATACAAATATAAGGGGGGGGGGATCAGAAGTGAGGAATAACAGCCACACTTTCCCGAGATCTCACACGTTCAATAACACATTCAACTGAAACAGATAGACCACATTCAGTGGGGAAAACATAGAAAATAAATTAATAAATATACTCTCCAGTGAGATGAATGCTTATGATGGACTTTCTTTTTTTCCCTACGATGCACTCCGGTTCCTCACATGGCGTCAAAGTGGAAGCGATGAGCTTCTTGTCTCTTCTCGCGGTCGTCTGCTTTCTGCAACACAACCCATAGCAACAATGCTCAGAATAAAATATATCAATACTGAATGTTTGAAAAAGGATCTTCTGAAAGAAGCAGTTTGGTGAAAAAAATAAAATAAAATCACAATGTACAAATGACCAGAAATCTATTTATTTAGCTGATATTTTAGGTTCTGTACTGGAGGCTATGAGGCTTATGTTGCTAACAAGTAAGGGATGCTTATAGCTGCTAGCTTAGCATTATATATTAGCAGCTGCAAGCATAAATTTAGGAAATACACAGATTTGGGAAATACAGAAAATGAAAAAAGCAGAAACGAGACAGAAACATCCGAAATATCAACATTTACCCCAGACATACATGTAGATTTCTAAGAAAATGATCCATACTACTAAAATTACACCATAATCGCAATTAGCATCGCTAAAAATATTTGTTTAGCTATGCTAACTGTAATTATGGTATAATTTTAGTAGCATGGAACATTTTGCCATTCTGAGAAATGACAAAATTGCATCACAACCCTGCCAAAAGGTAGTGACTTTAGTAATCTTCGTGAAAACATTACGAACACGAGCAGCATTAGCTCCAACAAGCTTCCCTTAAGCTGGGTTTAGACTGCGCGATTTCAGCAGGCTTTTCAGATTATTACTTCGCCACACTGTCAGATCCCAATAAAATCTCAGACGAAAATGTGTTCGACTACATTTAGGAGAAGAAGGACATTGTGTACGTCCCCAGTTTTTCATGCAGAAATGTTTCTTTTAATTGTCGCTTGTTGTAATGTATAGGTCAGTGTCAAAATGGTCAGTCAACTCGCTTAGAAAAGACTCAATAGTGCTTTTATGGCAATAATGAAATGTTTGTTTGCCATGAACAACTATGAAAATAGCATACAGAGCTCTTCTTGACACACACACACACACACACACAGACAGAGAGAGAGAGAGAGAGAGAGAGAGAGAGAGCTGAACTCATTACACACACAATGGCACACTTCACAGCAGAATAAAACCTCTGGGTGCGATCACTGATAGAGCCTGAACCAGACACACTCTGTCTCGCGCTGATAAAACACACAGCCGCGCGAGTGTGTGTGTGTGTGTGTGTGTAATGGCGGTGTGTGTGTGATAATTGTCTGCCTCAGCCAAAGTAAAAATGGTGTCTATTCTCAGCTGGGACGAACTGACTCACACATCGCGTGCGTGTGTGTTTGTGTGTGTGTCTTTCCTAATCAGCAACGGGTCATCGTGAAATTGGTTTTAGACGCACGCGAGTCTGTTTTTCCCGCCTAAATGCGCTCGAGCCTGAATAATAATAATAATAAAAAAAAAGCGCATCAGATACACTTGGGCGCGCTCAATAAAAAGGGAAATAAAATATAAAATCACGCTTTGACTAAGGAGAGTGTACCGAACTTGAGTATAAATGTCAATATATCTGTCAAAATTAAAAATTCAATACATTGAAAAAAAACAACAACTATATTTATATCTATATCTCAGAACGATTCAAATGTTTAAAAATTCAAATCCCTTAGACCGTTATATTTCGATTGCCGAATCATCAAAACGGCTCTTCAGATCTATGAGTCGGTTCCCAACCTTCACCGATAAAAAGATACGTTGATTCAAAGATCCGTATAAGAAACTCGACTCAAAGATTCGACTCGTTTGCGAACGCCGAATCTTTTACCTCAGAAGATATCAAAAACACTCGAAGATTACTGTGGTAAGAAAGTTCTTAGGATTATTCGATCTCTCTGCGTTTCTGAAATAACTAAAATGCTACCTAGTTATATCTAGAGGAGATAGATATAACTAATTATAACTAACTAACTATAACTAATAAAAAATATTTATTTATTTATTTAACATTTAACATAATCTCTAACTAGCTTTCCAACTATGTAGTTTGCTAAACGGGAATAGACTCGGAATCCACTACAAACCTTCACAAAAACAAAATAATTAATTTATAAAACTTTATATTAAAATGTTCAATTATTTAATGAATGAATAGTTAAATCAAAATCCTGCCAGGTTAGCTAATGTCCGCTCGCTGTTTAGCATTAGCTAATTGTCCAAAACCATGTTTCCCCTGGTGAAAAGTCACTACAGTAGTTAAGAAAATGTTAGCCTAGTTTTTCCAAAGACTTTCCAAGATTATCATTTATATAATTTTCCCCCAAATAATTTTTGTATAAAATTCTTTTTACTGTAACACTTTACACCAAGATTCCCTTAAATGACCAAAACTTAAACTACAGCATTAATACACCATTAACAAAGTAACTAAGACTCATTTCAATGCATGTATTTGATTTAATATACATATAATAAACCAAATAAGCCAAATAGTCATCATGTGCATTAAGATTTGAAATTTAGAAATTAAGAACTGAGATTTAAAATTTTAATTACAATTTTTATTAAAATTTTAAGATTTTTAACATTTACAAACATTAGCAAAATAGCGGAAATCACTTTTTTTTTTGCTTGTTTATGTGCCTATTTTTAGTCATGGTTTATTCTATTTTCATTTGACAAAATATCATTTAATACTTAATTAATTAATGTGTTAACTGATAACTGCCTAAGAATAAAAAAATCCCCAAAACATCTCCAGACTTTTCACTCTGAGACATACTGCTGAAAGAATCTGATTACAATGTCTACTTTACACACATTTACACCCCTCATTTATCTATTTACCAATCCTGACCCAATCATCACCCAGCACTCTTCATTTTGACAAGATTTCCTCACAAACACTCTTTATGTGTGTCCTGACTGATGGGAAAAGTGCAAGCCAGAGTCATTTCAAATTAATCATGAGGACAAGTCAAGGTCTTCCCAGTAAAATCATCATTCTCCCAAAGTTATTAAATCACTAGCTAAGCATTAATTACCATATCAGTGCTACTGCTTATTTTATATATGTATTTTAATTCAGAGAATATGAATCACACTTGGTTACATTCATGACAAAATGGGTTTAGATTGTGTATTGTGGGAGAAAACTGAAGCTCCTAAAGAGATGACCCAGACACCTGGAAATCAAACCCAGGAGAGACCCTGAGGCACTATGCTCACCACACAGTGCAGTTTTACATCCAGGTTTACTTCCTCACTTGTGAGTTAAAATTTTACTTATTGTGGTACTAGTCTAGTACAAAAACTTCTGGTCAAAGTGTCTTAAAAATAACAATGATTGGTTGCTTTAAGTGTTTAAGTGGACTTCTGGTTACTTTCAACTAGTATACCTGGATGACTAAAAACCTATGCAATGATTGGTTGTTGTTTACACATCTGTTTCAAACAAGAAAGAATTAGCATAAAAGGTAAAGCTCTCACTTTGCATGTGAGAGCAAAACGAATCTATACCTACAACTTCCATTGCGGCAGTGCGAGAAAGTGGTAGCTGTAATACATTCAATTTTGGGTCAATGAGCAAAGACACTTACCCCTTCCTGCTTCGAAGATGACCAACCCTGCACGCTGACCCCAGGTCCCTAGCAAGCTGGGATATGTGAGGCAAGAATTTCAAATGTTTTGTGTAATTACAAATAAAGAAATTCTATTCTGATCCAAAGGATTCCTTATAACTGACACAACAATGACCTCAGTTGGCTAACGGGTGGTGAATGTACCGGGGGCAATAGTCCATTGATCAGATGTGGCTCTCAGAGTCATGCCAATATTTCTGGTGTGGCTCTCAATAGTTAAGGGAGGTAGAATGCAAGTCAAACAACTGAATATGCCTAGATTAGGGAAAAACAAGTACAAGGGACAGTGTAGCTTAGTGGGTGAAGCTTTGGGCTCTTAACCACAAGATTGGGGGTTTAAATCCAGGTTTTACTGCACGGTAGCTGTTGGATTCTTGAGCAAGACCCTTAACCCTGTCAGCTCCAGGGGTGCTAGGTGATGGCTGACCCTGTGCTCTGATCCCAACTTACACACAGGTTAGGATATGTAAAAAAAAAAACAAATTCCTCATTCCTCCTGTCATTTTTTAATGTGAAAAGATAACCAAATATGAAAATTGATCAGCACTCATTTGTATCCAACAGCCTTTTTCCTCTGCTTCTTCAGCACCCCCACTTCCATTACTCGCTATTGATTATGTAACACAATCCCACAGCAGCCCAAATACTGCAAGATCATGTGACTGCTCCATTTACTGCTAGTATGGGACCTGGCACAACATTGCAAAAGAACCCCATATTACCAGTTTCATCTACTTGAATTCTGAAGGATCAGATCTTTCGGTGGCTCCTAAAGCTTTAATCTGCGGGGTCACCAGCACTGCAGATCCAAGTCTCTGTGAGCGTGTGGCTCAACAGGCCTTATGTCCTTAATTGTAC
>JANDJT010000235.1:47074-65191 GCA_024331685.1 Stegophilus panzeri
AAATGTACATAAAGACATAAAAAGACATTATACTATATACTTTATGGTATGTGCTGCAAATAAAAAATTTTTTGTCTAAAAAATTGCAATATTTATGTCTAAAATTTGCATGAAATTCAAGCTGTAATATTAGAGGCTCCCCCAGTGGTACCGCTGGCCCATCCTGGCCCTCACCCTGTTTATAATAGTCTATAACTGGCACTAGAAGCGTGCCCCTCATCCTTTCGTTTCCTCTCGCCCACAGAGCCATGCAGTCGGAACGGCCCGCTAAGATGGAAAGATCCGCGAGCTCAACTCCGAATGCTGTTTTCTCCTCACGCTAAAGGTTAGCGCCTCGCTCTTATCTCCTGCAGCCACTTCAATCTCGGCGGGTGCGGGGGGAGAGGGTGGTAGGATTTGAGAAATATCGAGCAAAGTAAAGCGTGAGAGAGATATTAAAGAAGAAAGAGAGAGAAGCAGATAGAGAGAAGGCAAGACAGGTTTGAAACGGCACGGTACGCACCGAACTTCGTAAACAATACGCGGATGACGATTATGTTCAGTACACCAAAAGTATGCAGATGATGTACTACTCTGGAAGAATTTTTCCCACATCTGGATGGTACTCTCTCACAAAAGTGCAACATGGTTATTTCATCTTAAAACCTGCTACCTGACAACTGTTAGCAATGACTCGATAGCTTGCAAGTCCGTAATGGTGACGACTGCGGATATATCATTTAATAATCAATATATAATATAATAATCAAAAGATACGATCAGATCGTGGTTGCTATGGTAACGTTGCAATAAAAAACTAGAGAGAGAAAAAAACGATGCTCCGACACTGAAATCGCTCTCATGTTCATCTGCGACAAATGCAAGATAGTTTACTAGATTTTAAGGAGGCGTTCCCAAATTTGCATACACGTGTATTATAAGACAACTGACGTGTCAAATATAATTCGTATTTTTAAACCTTAGACAAAACACCAGATTCTGAACACAGCTGGTCACATATCGGTTTGGTAACCATAGCTACAGAATGTATACATAACCAAGCTTAAATCAGATTTATTAAGTTTCACTTCTCATTTGCATAAACATGTCTCAACTCACATCGTGTCACTCGCTCACCACGCCCACTATGCCCACCGAAGGGAACAGTGTGTAGTGTACACTATATACTACATGTCCCATTTGGAACACAGCCATATATTACTAAGAGATACTGGGAGACGGAGAAATGGAAATCAGGTCACACTGATAAATGTGTCTTTGAAATAGAGCTGGACACAAACAGACTCAGTGCAGTCAAGTGGAAGGCACACACACACACACACACACACACACACAAACACACACCTAACACACACACACACACACACACATACACATAAGCAGTTACTTTAATGTAGTTGTGCAAGAGCGGAGTACTTCTCTGAGTAATTACGGCTCTCAGCGTGAATAATCAACAGAGCAGATGGAGAGAGAGAGAAAGAGAGAAACACACAACACTAATGCACACACACACACACACACACACACACACGCAAAAACAATCATGCCTGGACACACTCAGTTACACACACAGCATCAGAATCAGACCTGCTGTAAAAACCATCCTGAATAAGATCTCTCTTTGTTTCTTCCACATATTTACTTTAACGTTAGCGGAAACAGCTTCTCCATCTAGTCTATTTGTTAAAAACATATTTATATACAATGCCTATGATGTCCACTTACTCCATTAACGTAGCTAACAAGAAATATAATTCAGTCTCTGTCAAAACACGTGCAAATCTTGCTTGAAATGACCTCATTAAAGCAAATCTCCACCCTGAAACACTATTAGCTATCATTTTATATTGAAGTATCTATGATGCGTTTAGTGATTCTGGTGCTAATTTGTTGGCCGGTGCTGTATTTTCATTACTCCTGTGAGAAGTTAGCGGTTGCGTGCTGCGCTGACGTGACAGGGTTATTGCTAGCACAGTTACAGTGGCGTCTAATAGGAGGGGAAAAAAATTTAAAAATCACCATCGCCATTTTCCAGTGAAGTTTAAAGTGATATTAATGGGAATACTGGCGTAGAAGGAAAAGAGACCTCGGTGCAAGTCCCAGAATGCAATGCAGCCGAGTTACAGCAGAGACTCGGCGACTATCGTGACGGCGCTGATGGCAGTATTAGCGTGAAACTTGAAGCTTTGGAAGCTGATCAGTTTGAGCAGGGTGTGCTCATGAGGAGGTGAGAGAGCTGGACAGACTAAAGGACTAAAGCTTCGCTGCATCGCGCTCTTTAGGGAGAACTGACGAGAGGGATAAATTCCACTGGGACTAATGGAATTCAAAATGGCGGACTGCACTGGTACGTCAAAATTATGCGAAGGCATACATTTATTAAAAATTTATTTCTAACCTACAGAGACCACTATTAAATCACTATTCAGATTAATTACAACAAGCATGATGATTCTAAGATATGCAATTAAAATACAAAGACATGTTGTACACGTCTGTAATTTTTAGTTTGGAGACATCCTCAGGCCTTCAGTGAGCACTGAGGGAAGGGCCTGAGGCATCCCCTCTGGCAGCACTTGTATCTCAGTTCTTCCTTTAATGTCTCTGTGCTTCTACTGCGTTACTTATGCCAAAGTCCATTTGCATAAAAAGTGTCTGTCAACATAAAAGTCCCCTCAAAAACGTGACAAACATGAGCTAGGTAACTAACTAGCCAACTAGCCAAGTTAGGTAATGATGAGAGATATTAGGCTAGTACGCTTGGCAGTTTCTAATTTACATATTTATATATGTTCATAGATCATGATAATTAATGTAAAGGTGTAGAGACAATTCCGAGAGAATTTGTAATAATTTCTTGAGAATAAAATTTATAATGATTTTTTTTTTTTTTACATATTTATGTGATTTTAATAAACGTAAACATAAAGGATCAGTAATGATCTGCTAAAGATATAAGCAAATAACTGCAGAAGCTCTTCCGCACTTCTATCGGTTACAAAACTGGAAGACAAGTGAATAAAGCAGCTCCGTTCTGCTCTAAAGTCTTTGCAAGATGGATATGTTTTCACTCCTCTTCCAAACGCTCCTGGCAAGAGCTTGATTTAACAAGTTCTGGTGCGTGTTATTTGTGCCAGACTGAAACTGTGGGTGGATGGAAAGCAAAAGTTTCCACTCTTTCCTACAGCGTTGCTTTGTTTTTTAAGCAGGCAAACTGCCATAAACTAATTGCTCCAACTATCTTTATTATTCAAGAACATGTGATCTAAAATGGAGCGTTTACTCGTGTGAGAAAGCATCATATGAAACTCTTAAGTGTAACGCATCGTGTGTAAACGTTAGCGTGCAGAAAAAAACGATTTAAATCCCTCCAACAGTCTACGATGCGGCCGTGTCGATTTACGAGCCGTGATCCGATTCTGGGGGAAAAACAACAACAAAAAACCATGCCGGTGTTGAAAATCAATCAACGCAGACACCCAGGTTTAAGCTCAAAGGCAAGAAACAACCCCGAAAAGGGTGTTTTTCACGGGTGTTCTCGTTGCCTGTAGACGTGGTTGTGGGATTAAATAAAGACATTGCTTTTTATCACATTTAAAATTAGCCCTTCCCCCCCCCCCAAGATGACCTCTCTAATGTTTAAAGCTGCAGTATCAAACATTTTCTGGTTAAAAATGAAGAAAAATCAATTATTGCTCAAGTACGTAAAAAAAAAAAAAAACCCCAGCGTTTAGAACCGTCTCCTTACTGTACCCCGATTCACAACGGTAAGCTAATAATAGCAATTAATAATTTGAACTGTTGGAGTCGGACTTCACGGGAAACGTCACTTTGACGTAATTTGCACAGAGGCGTGGTGATGTCACGTCCATTAAGTGAAAGAAGAAGACCTGGCTACTATACACCCACGTGTGCGGGTGCTGAGGACGGTGGAGTGTTTTTGCTTGTCCTTAGAAAGTTGCTTAGAATTTAAACTTGTCATGTAGATGGTTGCTTTTAATCTGGAATGTTCTAAACGCAATCATCGTTGACATCTGTGCAAACAGCTGTTGTCTTGTTCGCTTGATTCAGCGAGGTATCGCGTTTCCTATGTTGTGTTTTTTTTTGTTTTGCTACAGTCAGTGTGGTAAATTGCACTTATTTTCTGCTTGCTACGAGAGAGCAACTCACCGCCACCCTCTGTGGTCAAGTGATGGAGCTAATACACACACCCATACGAAGTCCTCAAACCATCAGATTCAGGAGCAGTGCCAAAGTTCAGTACTGCAGCTTTAAGTTGGTAGGATAAGATTTTATTTAAATTCCTTGAAGCCCATCCCACATTCCCGCCCACGTTGACAAAACAAGCATAATAACCATAAACAGTCATTTCCACACCTTTTTTACTCTCTTGTGAAGTTAATAAGACCAAAAAAACAAAACCGCGGCTTGTCATGTTACCGAGAAACGTTCCTGAACTGTCCTGAAGACGTTCCTGTGGGGGGAAAACTCGACGCTCCCATTACAGTCTTACAATTACATCTTAATATCAATTATAATCATATTTTTGCATGGACAAGTACACACGCTTCACCCCAGACCATTTTCAACTGGCTGATGCACGGTTATGTTAGAGTACACTGTGTAAATATAATGAGTTTTGTTCTTTATTTACTTTTTGTATGCGTTGCAGCTTGAAGAGTACATAAATAAATGTAATTTAATTTGAATTGGTTTAATTGTTAGCCTCAAGAGTGATTCTTCCTTTTTAGCATCACTGCCAACAAAGACACACTTAGTTTTATTCAGAAAATGGCTCATATCCAAACCGGACTCGTTTCCCCACTGATTAGTTTCGCCGTTTTATCCTAATGAACAGGCTGCAGCTATTTATTACTGAAGACGTGGTCAACTCCTGAGCATTTACGCTTTTATTATCCATTCAGCGTACACTGAAAACTACAAAGACCAAAAATGTCTTTCATTATATTATATTATATTATACTATATTATACAATATATATTTCAAATATGTTCTAGCAGATGTTATAGTTTCCTGTTATTTACATTTTTTGCAGTCATTTAAAAAAAAAAAATCTGCTCCTGAAAGGCAAACTGACTAAAAATCTATTTAGTAGTGTATAATAAGTGATGGCATTTACACACCTGCACAGGTTGTAAATTACCAAACACACAAAAACACACACACACACACACACACACACACACACAGAGGTCTGTTCAGGTGGTAATGAACAACATATTTAATCAGTTGAAAGCATGATTAGTTGTATTAGTGGTGTGGCATTCTTTTCTGTGTGTGTGTGTGTGTGTGTGTGTGTGTGTGTGTGTATATATACGCATGTTGGGGGTGAAGGAATGATGTCAGGGACACATACACCCATCTGCTCATTCTGACCCATCTGTTCAGCCCACACACACACACACACACACACACACACACACACACACACACACGCACACACAGCATGTACCTCAGCATACATTTTGCACCTGTATCATCTTATGGATCTGTACTCTTATGAATGCCTCTCTGGAGCCTAGTTTAGGGGTGTGTGTGTGTGTGTGTGTGTGTGTGTGTGTGTGTGTGTGTGGAGAGAGTTCTGACCTTCTCCTGCCAGTGCAGCACACCGATGATGATGAGGATAAAAACACACACTCCGATCAGCGCCACGGCCGTCAGCAACACAATATTACTGGGAGTCAGATAGAGTTTAGCACTCCAACTGTGAAGGGAGAGAGAGAGAGAGAGAGAGAGAGAGAGAGAGATTTTGACTTTTAAGATAACTTTAATGCATCAGTTGTGCATATTTACCTTTTGTAAAAGCATCTCAGACACCCTGCCGCCCGCTCCCACTACTAGTTTTTGTACAGTAGCTGTCTATTTTCTCAGTATCACACTCTATTCTCGTTCACTCCCGAGTCCCCTGAGCTCCCCGGCTGCACAGCTCTGTGTGGACAGCCGAACTCTTTTTGCCTGATGTCCCTCCACTCAAAACATCTCCGGCATTCAGTCATACTGAAGCAAACACAGTGTAATCGCTATCCCCATGTTTGCACTTAAAACTTACATTCAGTCTCTCTTCTTGACTGTTTTGGAACATAAACACCGGTCTTCCAGAAGACAGGACATGTTTTACTGTGGTGTTCTTGCTGCCAAGTGGAATCGTTTTAATTGTGCTGGCAGACTTCCCGACGCATTCAGACTCCTTCGCTATAACTTCATTTTTAACGAATGGAGGCACATGGTTTGAACCATTACTCCTTTCACCAATATTCCACTTTCGATCAGCATGTTGACTAGGCTTTGCTTTTACACTACCACCAGACTACCACTGTTTTGTTCATGCAGGAGTCCGAGCAGATATTCTCACACCCAGCCAGCTCTCCCACAGCCAACTGTACATCCACCAGCACTCCACGCTCCGGTTCACACCTGACGCCACGCCGGAGAGATCATCTC
The DNA here is from genome assembly GCA_024331685.1 of Stegophilus panzeri. Taxonomy (NCBI): domain Eukaryota; kingdom Metazoa; phylum Chordata; class Actinopteri; order Siluriformes; family Trichomycteridae; genus Stegophilus; species Stegophilus panzeri. Next base: position 53,538 of record JANDJT010000235.1, read on the forward strand.
CCTGCGTCCCTCCCACCGTCAGTCTCTCTCTCAAACTATTTACAGCTACTACCACTCACATATAGCCATACGTTTCACTATTTAATTATAGAAAAGGGGAAAAAAAGTATAAATCCAGAACAGGTGGCAGGACGCCAAGAAAGCTGTTCAGACGTTCCATCCAGCGCATGCACGGAGAAGGGGGGGGGGGGGGGGGGGGGGGGGGGGGGGGGGGTAAAGAGAGGGGAAGAGTTATAAAGAGATAGAGAGAGATAAAGATATAGACAGATCGATAGAGAGAGATAAAGAGATAGACAGAGAGAGAGGGAAAGAGAGATAGAGAGATAGTTATAAAGAGATAGAGAGAGAGGGAAAAGAGATAGAGAGAGGGGGAAAGAGATAAAGAGATAGATAGAAAGAGAGATAAATAGATAGAGAGCGATAAAGTGATAGAGAGATTGAGAGAGATAAAGAGATAGAGAAAGGGAAAGAGAAAGAGATAGATAAATAGAGTGAGAGAGAGATAGAGAAAGAGATAAAGAGATAGATAGAGAGAGAAAGCGAGGGAAAGAGAGATAGCGAGAGAGTGAAAGAGAGGGAGAGAGAGCGTGAGGGACTATGTTTATGGTCCACTCTGGGAAAACTGCTGCATTAACACACTCCATCAGCAACATCAATTATTGATATCCTTTGATCCTTGCTCTAACTAATTAACATTAGCAGTAATTAATGTATATCTTTGTTAGAATTTAAATAAAAGTGTGTGTGTGTGTGTGTGTGTGTGTGTATATGTGTGTACCTGCGAGGGTTACTGTTTGGATAAGGAATGACTATGAGCTGAGAGTTGGGGATGATGGCGGTCCATTCTTGTTTCCTCATGTCCTGCAGAGAGACAGAGAAAGAGAGAGAACAGAAGAGAAGGAGCAGAAGTTAACACCATATATTAACTACACTACAATCACTTTAGGGTGACGCAAAAATCAGCAGGACAATTAACATCATTGTCGCACTGTAACCCCGCCTTCCTAACCATGTAGTCCTACCATAACCCCACAGTTCTACTGTATCCCCTTCCATTGAACCATAATGCTATAATTCTAACGTAACTTCACTGTCCGACCATACTCATAATCCTGCAGTTGTACTGTATCTCCTTCCATTGAAATATAACCCCCTCATCCTACTCTAACCCCATCGTTTCACTGTAACTATTCTACAGTACAGTTCCCCTCCGCCTTACCATGAGCGGCTGTGTCTCAGGTGGTTGAGTGGGTTGTCCACTAATCGTAGGGTTGGTGGTTCAATTCCCGGCCCACATTACTTCACGTGCCGAAGTATTCTTGGGCAAGACACTGAACCCCAAGTTGCTCCCGATGGCAAGCTAGCGCCTTGCATGGCAGCACTGCAGCCGTTGGTGTGTGTGTGAATGGATGAATGAGAACCAGTGTAAAGCGCTTTGTAGAACTGCCAAGGTTAAAAAAGCACTATATAAGTGCAGACCCTTTACCATTACCGTAACCCTGCAGTTCTACCAACAACACCCCCCCCCAAAAAACATTCTACCATATCTCCTTCTGTCCCCCTGTCATTTTACCATAACCTTGCGGTTGATCCCTTACTGTGACCACATCGTTCTACCGCATCACCTTCCATCCTACGGTAACCCTGTTGTTATACTGTAACCATGCTCCTGTAACCCTAATGTCCTGATGTAACTTTGCTGCCATACAGTAATCCTGGTGTCCTGCCAGATCCCTGCAGTCCTATCGCAATATCTCCATCGTACCATAGCCTTACTGTCCTACCGTAACCATGCCAAGCAGCTCCATTATGTGATTACAAGCAAATTAAAAGTTGGAAAACCCCTACCTCTATGTACTGAAGGTGTGGTGTTGAGAGGGCAGTGTCAGGCCCCTGATTAATTCAGCTCTGCTATACACCTGCAGCAACTCACGCAGGGAAAATTAGCATAACTTGCCTTTATGAGCGTAAATGTACAACACACAGCAGCTCAATCAATTACAGCAATATCATTGCCTCTAAAGACGCTTATTCATCAATTAACTCCAACACTGCACTCATCTTTCTATTCTTCTCTATGATTCCTCCAGGGGGAAACAGTTTCATTTCCGAAACGGCATCTATAACAATAATGCATTACGACTCTGTTTTCTCACACACTTTAATGAGAGTGTGCAGTTAGGACGAGCTTCGATCCCATTTTAGGGAAACAGAGCGGACGACGCGTTGTGCAAAGAGTCAAGCGTGAGAAGAGATCGAAAGAAAAGAACAAAAGAGGCGAGAAGAGAAGAAAAAGAAGGGTGAATGGGAAAGAAGAGATATGAGAAGGATAGAGGAGAAGACAAGAAGGGAGGAATAGGAAATGAGACATGACTGAAAAGATGAGTAGAGGAAGAGATGAGATGAAGAATGCATGAAGACAAGAGAAGAAATGGAATAAGCCGAGATGTCAAGAAGACAAGGAGGCAAAAGAAAAGGAGAAAAGAAGAAACAGGACAGGGCATAGAAGAGAAAAATAGAAGGAACAGTGATAAAGGAGATAAGAAAAATAGGAAAACTGACAGCAGAGCAGGAAAGAGAAATGATGAGGATGAGAGGAACAAATGAAGGGAGCACAGTGAAAGGACAGAAGACTAAAGTAGGAAGATGAAAAGAGATGGAAAGAAGAAGAGGATGAAGAGGAGAGGGGAAAAGAAAACGGACACACGGAACAGAGGAAAAGAGTAAAGAAAAAGATGAGATGGGTGAATATGCAAGGAGATGAGAGAAGGAGAGAGGAAAGGAGTAAAGATGAAAAGAAACGAGGAAAGAAAAACGTAAAAGATTAGAGAGGATACGAGAGAAAAGAAGGAGATGAAAGAGAACGAGGTGAAAAGAAAAGGTGGGAGAGAAAGGAGGGGAAAGAGAAGACGGAACAGAATGTCAGCAGGTCAGATGGATGTTGAAGAGTGTTGGACTTTCTCTCGCTCAGAGTGTAGATGAAGGGCAGAGGGTGAATTAAACCAGCGGAGAGAGAACAGACTGCCGTGAGCACATGACCTCCGCTTTCTATAACGTGAGCTGGGTTTCCACCAAACGCTAAACTCTCAGCAGAGCTACAATGGAAGCTGAATTAAAGTATAAACGTGTCTGTACCTTGACTCCAGGGGGTCGGGGGATGCCAACGAAAAGGTGATCCAGGAAGTTGGCACTGCGGCCAAGGCCCAGGACGGTGTAGGGGAGCTGGAGAGAGAGATGTGCTGACTGACTCAGCTGACCCGCTGCAGAGAGAGAGAGAGAGAGAGAGAGAGAGAGAGAGAGAGAGAGAGATAAAGTTACCAGTAGAACTCAGTATGCCTGTCAGTAAACAAGTTGGCTGACAAAGCCTGGGGCAGTTTCACAACCAAGAGCGGATCACCATCTGTGTGTGAAAATCCTCCTAAACTCAAAATCATGATGTTTAAATGATAAACTCTGCTTGGATACAGATACTGATTATATAGATTTGGGTGTTTGGGTCAAACATGCTATTTAAAACCCAAGATATTTTTAGTACTTGTATAAAAAACTATTTAGGGGTGGGGCTACATATTACATTACTAAATAAGATCCAGAGCTTTGGCCAAATCATGTCTTTAATTGAATGATAGTAAGGTAGCTAGGTAATATGGCTGATGTTGTTGTTGTTGTTGGTGAACAGATGGTGATTTCTGTGGTAATCTTATACATTGACATTTTTTCCATATTATTTATCAGTAGCTAAACCTGTCAAAGTAAATCAAAACCCAAATATCGAAAGCCCAAATGTAAACTAATTGACTAGCAGTTAACAAGTGCACCAGCTAGTGTTCGTAGGTCTTGACACATTTAACAAGGCAAAAGGTGTAGAAAAGTTCTTAGGACAAGCAAGGATCTAAAAATAAGCATGAAAATACGGAAGGAGGTTGTACAAAAGAAGACAAAAGAACATTGAGGGCGGAAGATGAAGCAGGCAGGAGTGTGTAAAAAAGCCGAGTGTGTGTGAATGTAATAAGAGAAAACGTTCCACAGCCCAACAAAAGCCTCTTTAATTGCTCCAGTCTCACCCACACGCCATTTCTAACAGGTTCAGCATGAAGTCACAGCTAATGCAGCAAAAAGCACAAAACGCCTCTCTGCACTGTAACTGAGGAGGGTTTGTCTATATAATTATGCCATATGGACTCAAAGACACGCTCTTTAAACATTTTAGGCACAGTTTTATAATTAGCGTATGTTCGTCATCTGTCATTTATGACTGTGTCTTGAATCTGTCAGTAACCCTGTCAGGTTAAGTAAGTGGAAATCCGTGAAACATAAAGACTTCCATATATGGACTCAAAGACACACACACACACACACACACACACACACACACACACATATTAACTGCATAGTTAATGGCAGGGAGCAATGGTACTGTGAGATATATATATATATATACACACACACACATACATATATATACATACATATATATATACATATATATATATATATATATATATACACACACAAATAATAAAATGTATTCATACAGCTCCTTTTATACAGTTTAAATGTAGTTCAAAGTGCTTTATATAAAGTATTGCAAAGAGAGTACAGGAATGCAAACTAAGAAGTAATCAAATAAGAAAAGTAAAAAATATATATAAATATAATATAAATGCAACAATTAAAAAAAAGGTGAAATACAGGTGAAAATGGAGTGCTAGTAAAGATAGGTAAAGAAAGATTGAACTAATACTACTATTACTACTAATAATAAACTAATCAGACAGACAGACTGGTGGGTGTGAGGTGTTTCTGAGGGCTCCAGAGCCACATCCGAAGTGTGTGTGCGCATGTGTGTTAGCAGCTGGAGAAAGGTCATCCTATAGCTGTTGTGTCTGAGAAAACTGGCAGCAGCAGTTTAATGATGACATTAAAGAGAAAAACAATTAGCAGTGTGAAGCTGATTTCCATGATAATATATGAGTGAGAGAGAAGCTCCTGTGGTGATGCAATGTTGTGACAGCTGATTCACCTCCATTACACCAAACAATTGTAAAATCAGTCAGAATGCACCTCATTAAACAGAATCAATTCGAATAGTCATCACAGCAATCCAAACAATGAAACAAACACAGATTCTGTTTCACCCCATCTAACAGGCAGGCATGGGGAGAATCACCGGGATACCTTCTTGCTTGTCGAGACCTTCCAACAATGTCACAAAGTGAAGTACGAAGCCGTCTTTCCTTGCGTGTTGTGTTTTGTTGGTAGGTCTGTCCACGAGTTTTCCTTTTGGGCAAGATTTTTTCCGTGTTAGCACTGTCCATGAGGTAGCCATGAACTTGCTGTCTGGTTGAGTGGTTCTCCTTCACCACACCACGCACCTCTGAGCTTGCTCTGCTGCACTCTGTTAAACGTACATCCTGGGGCTGGAGTCTGGTGTCCCCACATTGTCACGTCATTATCTCTGCCCCCGTACCAGGTTCTCCATCAGCATCATATGCTCAGTATTTTCCACATTTCCCACCATCTAGCCAAGCAGTGGGCATGTGGCTAAGCTTTGGTGAGATGGTCGAGTGGGTTTCCCTTGCTGTAACATACGATGTTGACTGCTGAGCCTGTTGTGTTAGCTGGATCCGCACAACACACACCACTGGGGCTGGAGTTGGGTTTTCTCAGGTTGGGAGATTTTTCCAGGCTGCTAATGAACGCTATTCTCAATGCCATGTTCAACTCCATGTCCAAAACAAGTCTGGGTCAGCACCGCCAGATTAGATTGCATGCACCTTTGGCACGCTCTAGAGTAACAAGATTTAGAGGCATGCCGCTGCATGGAGTACGTGCTGCTCCTACTTGGGTGGTGTCTACAAGGATGACATCACCACAGTGGCTCAACTTGGTTCCACATGACTTTTTACCATACGTCATCGAGGTGATTCTCACCACCTTTGGTGAAATAGAACGCTAGTTACATATATAACTGAGCTGGATAACCACCACGGTTGTTTGCCATTAGGAACCAGCTCCGATCCAACAAGAAAAGGTTCTATGGCACATGCCCAAGAATGTATCCAGGTGATTTTCACAGCCCATGGAGGCTGACCAGGGTTCACAAGACCACAGTTAGGACAGGTGGCTGAATTTTGGAACTCTCTAAGCATGTGTAGGTTTGTGAAAAGCCATCAGGAACACCTCAGGTCTGAGAGAAACTACCATCAAACTACACAGATACGAAGCAACACTGATGAACCAAACCCTAACAGCTCAGGGGAGCTGTCTTTATCCCACCACACACACACACACACACACACACACACACACACACACACACACACACACACACTGGTCAGGGTGCTTTAGTGTGCAGATTTGAGCATTGGCTTCAAATCCGTCCCTGGACACAAAACGATTGAGCTTAGCAAGCCAGGCATAAACCAAACAGCCAGACCAGCTGCGGACACACACACACACACACACACACACACACACACACACACACAGAGTTTTTATTTTTATTTTTTTTATTTTGTGTGAACCTTGCAATAATTACTGGAGCTAATTAATTCTATGTCTACACCTGACCTTAACCTTAACCTCATTAACCAGAAAATAAATATTTGATCAGTTTGCCTTGATGCGAGTGTGTGTGTGTGTGTGTGTGTGTGTGTGTGGGCATACACACATTAATGGAGTATAATAAGGAATATAATAAAGGACCTCATATGAGCTTCCCGTCATCTTGGTGAAGAAGTAATGAGAGTTTTTCCAGATATATTACTGAGCAGAGTGTCTCAGACAAAAGCCATTATCATTGTCTCTCTTTCTTTCTCTCTCTCGCTCTCTCTCTTTCTCCTCACACACACACACACACACACACACACACACACACACCGCCTCTTGTGATAAGAGCCCTCATCACGAGTAGGGCTTTGATTTGATAAAGCGACGCACTGCATGAATTTGATGGAGGACGCAAAACCACCACACACACACACACACACACATACCATCAGTGCTGCTTTCATATTAATGTAGCCATGCTGTAGTCCACTCTGAGCTGACGCTACACATTTCGACATTTCAAATTTTATAAATCTTGAGCACAAATGATGAATCAATTTCAGCTGCGCTGATTCAAAAAGATCCTCATTTACATTCCATATGCATATCCACGCCCCTATTCACCCTCACATACATCTACTTTACATGAAACACACCCTAATTTATGCATGTGTTACCCTTGTGAGGCAATAAAAGGAAAACTATTGGCTATTGCATAGCATCAAGATCCATGTAATGAAAAAGCCCTTTGAAGACCTGGGGAATGAAGTAAACAGAAAAGGGGGGAAAATAAATGACGTGAAGGTGAATTAGAGGTGCTTGTGTCCTCTTTTGTGTGAAGCCATAATCAGGTAGAAAACTGAACCACTGTGTGCGGTCTCCATCATGTTATGGTTATCGTCACCGCAGTCTGACGTGCACACTTTTCGGAAAAATTTTTTATGACACAACATGCGTCCCTAAAAGAGCGCACTTTGTAGTAGCTGAATATTTGCAGCAGTGAGCTGAAACGCTCATCATATACTAGCAGGTAGGAGGCCACTGGAATATTTGATTGAACACAGCAGGGTCTCGGGAAGGAAGAAAAAAACAAAAAGTATAACCTCCATTTTACATCAAACACATCCACAGTACTTATTGCAAAACCATAACGGTTATTAGGGCCACCTGCCATCCCCAGTAGCCTAATATCACCAACATTAGCTAATCTCGCTAGTTAACTGCTAGTAAACAAGGTCACATTAGTCACGAATCTTTTTTTTTTTTTTTTACGGATTTATCCCAGATTTATTCATTCACAAGTGGAATTTTGGTATCAGAATTTCTATCTGCAGAGTCTTATTAAGTTATTCAACAGCAGGCCAATCTGTCACGATATAGTGTTACCATGACAACCACCTTCTGTTCATCACTAGCTGAAGTAGCTAGTTTGCTCAACATTTAGAGTCTGTAACGAGGTGCTACCGTGTCATGCTGTAATCACGGACGCGATTGGTCCAGCTAATTTAAAGACATCGTACCGTACATAGCCTCGCCCCAAATAAGTCTCTGTTTTAAATAGAGAAATGTCAGTTAAGTTCTCTGTAAACAAATCTGATCCCAAACATAGATTTACGCAAATCAGATTCAGCATCCTGGAGGACGCGTTCATATAAACATCATTTTAGACTTCAGCATGATTTTTAAACATTAAAAAAACCATGGCTGGAGAGAGTGGAGTTATAAGCGAACGGATTCTGGGGACTACCAGCGATACCATCTCTATTTTAAATTGAGCAGTAACAATATGTGGAGGAGGGCAGCGGAAAATCGATTAGCTTTTTTTTTCTTCCGAGGCCACGGTGAGCTGAAGCCGCAGAGCCCGCAGAAGAGTGAGAGAAAAACCTTGGAAATATAAAAACATTGCCTCAAAACGTTTATACAATAAACAACCTGCTTTTACGTCAGAGTCTAACGCTGCGTTTGTCAGTGCAGATGTTCAGTCATTTATTCTTACTCTTATGATTCTACTTTCACTTTTCATACAGTGCGTTAGCGTGTTAGCTGTGTAACTGTATTCAACACACTCAGACAAAACCTATAATTCTGACCGAAATATTTTAATTACATATTTAATTATGTAGGCGTAACTCATTTCAGACGTCAACGAGTCCCCAGGATTACTGTAGGAACTGTAGGAAAGTTGGAATTTAAACACAAAAAATATGGAGAAATAAATGTTTCTATTAACTTTAACTTAAAGGTTTGCTAAAATAAGTTACATATTTAAAAAACAAAACAAAAAAAAAACCCATTCTATTTCATGTTATACGCAGTTAACTTAAGTACTAGTTTGTGTTTTAGAGTTAGCTAGCTAACCAATTAGTTAAGCTGGGCTTTTCACAGCGTAACTGCGTTTAAATTGGATGCTAAATCACGTGTGAATCGCACAGTGGGAGAAAGTAAACGATGGCCTGTTGCTATGGTCGGCTCGGTGTAGTTGCGAGGTAACCATATTCAGGTGTTTTTCCACTTGTTTTGGCCCGAGTGCTGACAGCTCGTTACCATTTTCAGACTATTGGCATCATTTACGTTTCACTGTGGACGGCGTCACTGTGTGTCAGAAGGTATTGCGATTTATCGTCCTCGTGCTGCGTGAACAAGAGTCACGTGACAGATTTTACTATAGTCCTATAGTCTGTTGGCTACGTAGCTAAACTTAACATTATGTGAAATTTAAATTGAAAGTGATTACATAAAAATAACTAAATTGAAGTCCTTAATTAATTTATTAATTTATCAGAAAAACACGTCAAATTGAACGTCCGTTTCATTTTATTTTTGGATATGACAAAGATGGGAGGAGTGTGATACAGTAATAATGACTTTCCTATTTTTAATTCGTACAGTTATCGTAACGTATAGGTAGGTGCGTTTAGAGTCTTTTGAGTCTCTGTTTCACATAGTGACGTTCTTTGTCTCTGCCTATTATATTATATTATATTATATTATATATAGGTGCAGTGTATTAGGTGCACCTATACTGCATCTCAGTGTATATAAGATTATTTATTATATTAACTTGCTTACAGCGTTCTTGCTCTGTAGCTCCTCTAGTTTTGTCCACCCAGCACTTATTTATATTCTCCAGCAGTACATAGTTTTTCCGGTACACCACACACACATACACACGACTCTTTTTGCCTCTTTCAGCTGATTTGGTTTCTTGCTTGTGGCCCTTTACTGATTCGTCGTGAGTGCAAGATTACAGCACGAAGCATTAAAATCTCAAACCTCATGACTGAGACTCATGACAGCAAGTTTGTCTAAATATAACAAAAACAACGGAGTTATCGGTACACTTTGCCTCTACAGTCAGAAATCCCACCTGAGCTCAAACTGACAACATGAAGGAAGGACACAGGAAGTTACAGCAGCTGCTTTGTACTGATGAAACAGCTTCTGTTTCCTGTGCCGTCTCTTCCTCGCTGTCTTTTTGGGTGGACATCATATCCTAAGACTATTTATTTGTAACACAGTGTGCTATGAGGAAACTAGGCCACTCAGGACAAAAAGAAAACAGTTTGGAACCTAATCTCGAACAGTTCTGCGCTTTTCTCAGGTGCAAAGTTGTTTCCAGCACCAAAATGCGAGAACTGGTGACATCATGGGCTTGTGGGTGGAGTCATTTGATCACCAGGACAAGGCGTTAGTTACATAAATTTCTCTCACATTTGCAAATTTGTAACAATTCACATAACAGTTCATACAAAATGCTACAGTAGTTAAGTTTAGGATTGGGGCGTGGTCAGTGTTCATACGTTTTCTCGTGGAAATCAGCAGAGATCAACAGACCCGTGAACCGAAATATGAATACGTAAAATTGACATACGAGTCTGGAATGACGGACAGTTATAAGCATAAGCATTTTGAAATCTCAGATATTAACAAACCCCGCTGACCGGTGCGCACGTGTCGACGTGATTTCCCTCTACCTCTCTACCTACAACAAAGCGAGGTGTAAAAGGAGTATAAAAGATCATTGTTTTTGTAACTACAATCCAATACATTTGTGGATATTTCTTGCTGTGCATCAGGAAACTCCAGCATTGTGTCAGCGGCAAAGATTTACTTAAAACACGTCCACCTGCGTGTAAGCGCACAGTCAATGTCAAAGTAAAACCTCAGAGCTGCTCGTTACAGTCCCTCCAGGCATTAACGCAAAATCAAGCGAACGCCGCAATATTCGGAGGAGCTCATCGTTTTTAAAACTTACGGGCCGAGACGCGTCACGTGACGTCAACACGACGCGCGTTCAGCCAAAGCGCTCTTCAACTCACATGCGTCGAACGAGTACAGCTAAAAGGTCTCGTTTACCAACAAATGTAACCGCAAAAGAACATGCAAAACAATTTTTTTCCCTCAAAAAAAGCACAAAAACACGCCTCAAGTCGCATCGCAAATTTTTTTAAAAGCCACCACAAAATCAAGCATTTTTGTCTGAAACATTCACAAAAAAAAAACTCTGCGAAATCCTGTACGGACTGCCATTAGATTACGCTCCCAGTTGGCAAGAACCAACACAGAGAGAGAGAGAGAGAGAGTAAAGTTCACGGACAGTCCATTTGCTCCCTAAAAGAAGTGTACGTTGCTCAAAGGCCCCTACAGGCAAGCGAGGACTCGACGATGACTTTAATACCGCTCATAATTCATCTCTGTTTAAAAAGATCATTTCTTCCACCGAGCGCTCCAACACAAGCTTTCCTCACATCTATTTCCCCCACTTATCTGAAAATAATTCCCATCCTTGTACCCTATCAGTAATTTATCTCTGAGTAATCCTGCTCTGTGTGGGCCTTATTCTACACACTCACCTACACCTACACACACATACTTTTCAGGGGTCGAGGCCATCTAGGAGCTTAAGAAGACACTTCACAGGTTCGTCGAGTCAAAAGCAGATTCGCCTTCTGACATTTAAGCGCAGACTCCATCTGACACTTCTCTCTTCTTTTTGTTCTTAGAGCTTTAAAAGACTAAAACTGAGGCTGCTGTGTGTATAACACTTTAAACACACACTTTTATGAACACACATGGCCTGTCTTAGAGAGTCCTAGCTAATT
>JANDJT010000235.1:65201-76092 GCA_024331685.1 Stegophilus panzeri
AAAACTCCTATTTAAAAAAAAAAAAAAAAAAAAGAAAAAAAAAAGCAATTTCACACAGTGACAAAATCTGTTATGGAGACTGTACTGGAATAGTGATGCACTGTTTGTGTAGGTTAGAGACGACAACAACGCAAAATCATTACAATTCCTAACTTCTTCTTCTTTATGTTTAAACTAGTACTGAACAGTAATGAACCCTGTGTTCACATTAGCGAGTGACGAAGTGACAGGTGATTGTTCATTTTCTATACACACACACACACACACACACACACAACATGGAAGCGTGATTTCATCAATTTCAGTGTGTATTGAGATTTTCTAAACTTTATGCAAATTGGATTGCTGTAAAGCAACAAATCCAAACGATTTGCCCTGAATTATTCTTCATTTTTCCCCCCACTCAGTACCAACTTAAAAAAACTTTTAAAAAGAACATCTTTTCCTGTCGTATACAACCTGTCATTAAATGTGTATAGAGAGATTATGAAGAAAAATAAAGCTTGGAAGGAAGTCGCAGAGATCGTTCGTGTCTCTGGAGAGAGTTTATAACTAGTACAGTTAGCTTGCATTGCTAATTTGCTAATAGCTCGAAGCCAGGTATGTAACATGTAAATCAAACGATTTTCACACTGATTAGTGCGTTATTTAATTTGTGTTTAACTAGTTCGATATATAGATGTATAGATATATAAGTATATTGTGATGTCTCTGGTGAGTGTATGTAGCTAGTACAGTTAGTTTGTAGCATACATCAAAACAGCCAAATTTCACACTTTACATTAAAAAAAAAAACTAAAAAAAAAAAAAAAAAGAATACAAAATTAAATTGTATATTGTAGTAAATCATGTGTAAAAAGTTTGTGGACACTCGACTGAAATGTTTCTCATGATGTTAAAAACCTTTTGATCTGAAGGTGTGTGATTAAACGTGTGAAATCGGTGTTGTAGACAAAATATAATCGTGCCGACGTATTCGTTTCTTTCATTAGAAAACTAACATTTTATTTACAAATAAATATATATATTTTTTAAACGGACGACTCGGAGGAAATATTCAGAAAAGCAACTCCTTTAATACTGTTTAAAAAACATCGGTGGAGAAAACGGCAAGAATACATTTCTGGAAATTCTAGGCAAAAAGCGTGTCTACTTTGAAGATGCTAAAATACTAAATTATTTATATAATATTATAGGCTTAAATTAAATATTAAAAAATGAAATGAGGCTTTATTTGAGCACGTGAAACAACTCAATAAAGCCTTGTTTTGTCGTGTTGTTGCAATGAGAAACAGCCTGAGGGCGCTGTGGGATACGTTAATGGGAGAAGGAGAATTAGTGGATAATAAAAAGATGGAGTTAAACACGGTCGCACGTTTCTCTGATGAATACGTTATTGTGTAGTATACAAGTGTAGTATAACACAAGCCTATAAAACTTTGAAAGAAATACCAGTAGGACGGTAACTTAAATAATATGTTAAAAACGCAGCTGGGTGACATCCCCCCCACAAAGCCGACATATGGCTTCATCCAACTTTATTGGTCCTCCTCTCTCGTTAGGCACGAATCCAAAATGTTCCCAGATCACCGATGTAACATTTTCCCAAATGGGAAACCATCTGGTTTCCCATCGCAGCGGCAGAACCTGAAGAGAAACAGCAGAATTCGAAATCCTGACTGGATTTTGCCGCGCTCAAACAAACCCGCGCCAAACGAACAGGCAAGACCATATAAGGTTTGATTTTGATTATGTAATTTGCGTATTAACATAAAATCTCCCACAATATGGTAGGCTATAAATACAAATTAATATTGCAACTGTTATTATTAATAGACTTTTATACAAAACGTAGTACTTTGTGCTGGTCATAGTGCGCACTCAAGCAGAAACATTAACATTGCGTGTGATGTGACACCACCATGGTGGCAAACTACCACCACTGTGGTGTGGTTGTCATGGCCACCGTCACAGCCCTAGCATACACACAGTTGATAAATGAGGCCCTGAGTTCTGCAGAAAAAGTAGAAAAGGACAGGAGTGAACAAAACCGCGGAGAGAAAGATCAGTTGGCCGGTTCTAGAGCCCGAGGGTCTGAGATTACAGATGGGAGCAAAGTGTATCAACACAGTGTGGCTAAACATCTTTCCATAGCCTGGAGTTCAACAAATAATGCATTTCTTCAAGGTTTGGAAAATGGGTAGAGCGTTGTACACTGTTGAACAGCAGGAACTTTAAAGTGACAAGAGCGTGTGTGTCTACACGGCTTCCAGAGAAACCTGTCCCTCATGTAGAAGTGTGGATTTTTTAAGTACACACACTGTGTTATGTTAGCTCGCTACTTAAGCAGGCTATATTAAGTGTTTTTTATGTTTAAACGTTATTCGTATGCTTCTAGTTTATTTTGTAATCAAAAAAATGCTTATCTTGTTACTGCAGCACATGAAAAGAGAGGTTCTTTTCTGTCTTTGACTTTTTTACGTCTCTAGTGTGGATTTGAGGATAATGTCATGATGTCCTGAACGACACAGTCACATCATCAGAAGTGCACCAGGCAATCATACACGCTCACGGAAACATGCTGGCACTCGCTACAGCACCGATTATTCCAAATAATCACCTCAGACACGAGGAAACTCCATTTTCACAATCTTTCCATTACGGTGTTTTTCACATCACACCGAGGGCAAGCGCTCATGTTTAACAGAAGCCAGTTTCCAAAATCGAACGCTAAACACAGGTGAGTCAGCTGAAGTAGTTCACTGAGTGAAAGTGTGACTCACCCGAGGCGTTCTTCAGGTAGCCATTAGAGTCCACTGACGTGTACATGACATACGGCCCGGGCTGATTCACACCGAACGGCTAGGAGAAACACACACACACACAAACGATTAAAAACACAACTATCTGATCAAATCGACTCCAAATCATTACTTTGTTGAATACAATTACAACCCTTTTGAGGAAATTCATTCGAGTCAGCAGATGGACACAACAGTACAGCGGTCACACACTCCATCTGTTCACAAATTTAAATAAAACTATGGGCTTTAACGCAGGGCTGGGCGATGTGGCAGAAATATCACACCACCATTCCTGAAGGCACGACGTGATACGTGACGTGTGTGTTACGACACATACAGTAGGCTCGCTGACAAACTGTTACAAATATTAAAGAATGGCTTTTATTATTAATAAAGAAATATATAATTATGTAAAATAGTTATAAATTCTAATATATGAGTTTATTGTTAATAAACACATTTATAATACATAAATTTTAAAAATGTAGATTTTTAAAAATTAAAATCTGTAAAAAAAAAAAAATTTGTACATAATCTTTATAAATAAATTGTAAAATAATTTCTTTTTCAGCGTTAATGTTTTATTTACCTGCGACAAAACGTGGATCGGATATCCGTTCGCTACAGGATTTAGATTTTGTAGTTTTTTTTGTGATTTTTGCGGCCAAAAATGCTGCTGCTTTTTTTGAGCTTTTTGTGCTTTTTTTGAGGAAGCACAAATGGTTACGTGCGGTCTTTCGCAGCGATGTTTGTTGGTAAACGAGACCTTTTAGCTGGACTCGACGCACGTGAAGCGAAGAGCGCTTCGGCTGAACACACGTCACACGACACGTCACACGACACGTCTCCCAAATCTGCGGTGATTTTGAAATAATTGCAAGCTCCTCTGAATATTGTACAGTTTGCTTGAGACTCTGGATATCAGAGCAATAAAGAATGAAACTGATCCTATAACAAATGGAAAAGAATTTTGAAACGCTTACATATAAACGTGATTGTATTTTTGATTGATTTTGAATTATACTTAACGATTTATTATAATTAACATTTGTTGTATCCCGTGTGTCGAAGTCAGTCGTGTAGGTATTTTATCCTGTATTTTTTAAAGTGTTGTAGTTAAAACCATCATTTTAAAGCTTTGTAGTTCTTAAAGAAAAAGAGAAAAACCATCAGATAGGTGTCGATATCTGCTTACGACACGATTGATCACGATATCAAACGCACATCCCCTATTGCCCAGCCGTACTTTAACGACTCAAACAGCTATAAATTAGAAACGAATCCAATCGGATCATATGAAGTCGGCTATAAATCATACGATAACATTATTATTATTATTATTATTATTATTATTATTTAGAGAAATCTTTAACGCAGTGGATCATTGATCATGTATGGACGTGATAAACATTTCACTCTCTCAGAAGGACAAGGACTCCAATAAAAATGATGGACAGATCCAGCGAGACAGGGTTTATAGAGGATTAAAGAAACGGACAGACAGACAGAGCAAGATGAAGAGATGATGGAGAGATGGATAGAGAGGAGGCTGATGATGATGGAGGAGTAAATATAACAGGGCAAGAGGGACAAAATGCATCACATCCATCACTATCTTAGAGGGCACTGAACTGAATAAAATAAACAGAGACGGAGTGATGTGATGAAAAGTTGAGGGAGGTGGAGTGAGCTTACCTTCACTTTGTCAGGACAGTCATTAGAGCACAGCCCACTGAGTACTGGAGAGAGAGAGAGAGAAATAAAAAATGAGAAATAGGTGTAGAGAGAGAGAGAGCAAGAGATGAAGACAGAGGCAGAGAGACAGAGAGTGAGAAACGGAGAGGGAGAGAAAGAGCGACAGAGAGAGATGGAGTGAGAGACAGAAAGAGAGAGACAATGAGAAAGGAAGCGAGGGAGAGAAAGAGAGAGAGACAGAGAGAAAGACAGCGAGAGAGAGAAAGAGAGATTGAGTGAGACAGCAAGGGAGAGAAAGAGAGAGATGGAGTGAGAGACAGAGAGAAACAGAGAGAGAAAGACAGCGGGAGAGAGAGAGACAGAAAAAGAGAGAGAGAGAATTAGTTATTTAGTTATAATATTAATATTGTTTCTCTTCATCTGTCTCTCAGCGTGATTGCAGAGTGTGTTGAGAAACACGCTGAGAGAAAAGCAAAGGAAATCACATTAACCCCACAGTAATGCCATGAAGAAGTGTGTACGAGTGTGTACGCTAGTTCGCACCTAATGAGGCCAACACACACTCCATTACACAACACATTTCATATTACAGAGACAACAAACAGCATCGACAAAAAAGCGTGCCCATTACACCTCCACGTTAGACAGTCTGTGTGTGTGTGTGTGTGTGTGTGTGTGTGTGTGTGTGTGTCTAGAAAGAAGCAAAGCCAGGCTTTTTATTTCACATGCTTAATGTTAAACATAATTAAAAAAAAAAAAAAAAAAAAAAAAAAAAAAAAAAATGTCCACTACCACTGAAATAAACTTAATTAAAATATAAACGAACACATAAAAATGTCTGGATTATTCATCTGACATTTCTGTGGAAAGGCATGACGTTAGGACTGAAGATAGGTCAAATACGTAAACTATTTTTTGCTTGTTTTTTTTCTTCACGATATCAATAAGTCAATCAGCGGTCCTCCTGTATTCACTTATATTTTCACGACATACGCACACAGCAGATATTTGTGAATGAGACGCACTCTCACCGTTTTTAAAAAGAATTCAATAAAAAAAAAAAAAGAAAACAGAAGGGCTGGGTATAGAGCATTAGCACGGGCATTAAAGTTGAGAAGAACTGAAGAAGGAACCAAACAGAACGGCGAGAGCGAGATGAAAGCGTCACACCAGACTAAGACGGAAATCAAAGCACACAAAAATGTGCAGAAATTTATAGCCGGGGAAAAAAAAAAATGACGAAAGCCGTCATTTTGTCACTCTCTGATGTCGGCCATGTTTGATTTCCCAGAGAACGTTCAAACGATCAAACACCTTTTTATTAAATCACTTCGTCACACAGAGCGAACTGAAGAAGCATGAGGAAACCGAGCATATCCACAAGATCTCGTCACCTGAGACGGACACGGTGGAGTGTGTGTGTGTGTGTGTGTGTGTGTGAGAGAGAGAGAGAGAGAGAGAGATGGATGGTTGTCCTTCGTGCCTGAGTGGACGAGGATGCGCTCTGATAAACTGTCCTCCATATAACTTTTTCTTATATCATCCTACTGTGTCTGTAATGACATCACGGCTTGGTAGATGTGTGGTTCTGTACTCGATATGAGCCGGACTCTAACTAAGGACGTTTTCACTCTTGGTCCAATTAGTCGAGTCTGCACTCAGGATTGATTTTGGGCTCGTTTGGGGTGGGGATTGGGGGTCGAGGCTTAAATTTGTCAGTTCTCATTCATATAAAACCAGCTCCAATCACGTTACTCAACATGGAGCGCAGATCCCACAGCGGTTTTGTGGGCGTGAGGTCCATCCAGATCACCGGTTTTCAAGAAGACCAGCTCTCTGGACCGCTCCCGGGCTCGAAAAACAGCGTTCACACGTCACCAATCACACGCAAGTGTAAAATCAACCTGAGTAGTTATGCTGAATTCAGTTACACATGTGGGTTGAGTTGGAAATGTTCATAAAAGGTTCTTTCTGTCTTCAAGTCTCTTATTTATGGCAGCTTTAAAAGGCATCACAATTTTCTCATAGAGTTTAATGTTTCTTACACTGCATCCAAAATGGCGTCTCTAAATACGCTCACTACATAGGGAATAGCAGAACATCGCTACAGAGCGGATGTAGTCCTACTGAACTCGAGATTCAGACTGAAAATAGTGAGATTTCGGTTCGTTTCTGAGCCGAGGAGTTTTACAGGTTTAAGTTTGAAGTATTTGCTTTGTTGTCGTCACTTTCCACAATTTCTGCAACCATGGCAACAGGGCAGCATGTCCCAAACTCTGTAGGACCGAATTAAACAGAAGCCGGCTTCATCGTCCTTAATCTCATTGACGCTTCATTCAGATGCCGAATTTCAGACTTCAGTCAAGCGTCAAAACATTTCTCTAAATTCAGATAAAAAATCGTGGATGAAAGCGTGCGATCGACACTTCAGAGGATCTGGAGAGGACCGAGAGTGAAGACTGTGAAATTGGAGATTTCACATCGGTCTGTTCTGTTCCACATCACTGAACCAAACAGTCAAAGATGGTGTGTCAGATCAGTCATCTCACACACACACACACACTACTTGGAAAAAGTCTTTCACTGCCGATCTGATGTGTAAAGTCTGACCTGAGATCAGCTGGATGTGTGCACTGGCTTCATCTACTCCGTTACTAACACCGATCTGAGAAGAGTGCAGCGTGTTGGAGTATTGAGGGATTTTATCCGTTCTGCTCTACTCCTGATGGACAGCGACAGCAACAACAACAACATAAATCATTGTTAAAACAGAAGTGTTTTCTTTAGAGGAACCAAGCTCCATTTTACTTACTGCACCTGAACATGAAGTTTTGGACCAGAGCTTGCCGTAGTCAATAGCGGTGTCTGGTCTAAAGCAAATTGTAATCTATACGATCTCTATTTAGGCATGTTTCATATCCAAGGTGGCTCAGCATGACTGCCTATGTTCACACTAATCGGATAAAGCAACAGGCAACATTCATTTTCCTTGTACGGGACCCAGTGGTATAGAGGCTGGTAGTCACAGAGTCGGAATTCTGCAGAAAGTTTGACAGACAACATGTGAGCAACAAATCCAAAGTATTGGGTAGAATGATTCCTTGAACCAATCGTATGATGATTGTGGAATGGCATTTCTTCAGTAACCCAGTTCACAGTTCTTCTCTGTCCTGCTTGACTTGAAAAAATGGATGAAAGTAGCTAGTACAGTTAGCTTGTGCTGCTAATTTGCTAATGGCTAATACATAGTCTGGTACGTAGCATGAAAATCAAACAACCGATTTTCACATTATTAGTGTGTTGTTTCATTTGTGTTTAACTCTCCATCCATTTTCCATCCCACTCATCACTACACAGGGTCGCTGGGAGCCTGGAGTCTATCCCAGGGAACTCGGGGCACATGGCGGGGGACACACTGGACGGGGTGCCAACTCATCGCAGACACATTTACACACTTCGGACCATTCGGCAATGCCACTCAGCCTCGTCTTTAGACTGGCAGAGGAAACCAGAGTACCGAGTGGAAACCCCTGAAGCACGGGGAGAACATCGCACACATTGGGCGGAGGCAGGATTCGAACCCCCAACCCTGGAGGTACATGGCTAACAGGTTAACCAGTAAGCCACCATGCCCCTCTTATGTTTAATTAGTTTGAGGAAAATATATAGAGATATAGGCATATGGTGTTACGTCTGGTGAGTGTACACAGCTAGCGCATTTAGCTAACAAAGCTAATACAGAGCCTGGCATGTAACATTTATCAAAACAACCAATTTTCATACGTTTATTCATTTAAAATACATTTTAAGCAAAAGTAAAACGCGTACCGTAGTAAATTGTGTGCTATAGACTATACATTTTGACTGCTACGCTTTCTCATCAGAAATAAAAACGCTGGACGTCCACAAGCGACACGAGCACCTTGTTGCTAGCTACTGTGAGCGGAGGGTTAGTCCCAAACGTGACAGAAATGCTTGTATCTGGAGGAGTGTGTTTGTGTGTACATGTTTATTGTCATGCTGCTTGCAGCAAAAAAATAGTTTTGAACTGAGATCTAAGCCATGCATTTTGTGCACACACAAGCATTGCTGTGCCACTTATAGACTTTATTATTATTTTTTTAAAAGGAGACATTAATATTAATATCCTAATCGCACAACAGAGCAGCAGAATAAAGAACAGATTTGAAGTAGATGTGGAAGGAACGAAGAAGAGTGGAGCACACAAAGAGTAGCCTGTTTAACTATAGCACATCCATAAATCAGCTATTTTTCTCTCCTGTCCTCTTTCGCACAGGCGAGAAAGTCTGAAACCATGTGCTTGTGTGCATTTATCTGGGAGATCTCAGTGCTTTAATAGAACTGCCATTTGGAGAACATTTCCAGACTGTTTATGTTCTGCGGACCCTTAATAAACCTTCACGTCCTAGCCCGGCTTTCAAAAATCAGCTGTATGTATTTATAAAACGTGAGCACTATGGGGGAAAGGAAAAAAAAAAAAACACGTGCGCGCACACGCACAGAAAATGTCCTCGTTTCTATTATATCCACATGTCTGTATTTTATTTTGGCCCTGTCTCAAATCATGCACCATACACTGTATTCTTAGCCTTGCTTAATCCTCGATGCAGGTGTATTAAATGTCAGGCAGGTGCAAAAAATAGTGGAATGTGTGTATTGATTATGGGCAGTGACTCGAAACGCACAAAAATGGTCCAGAAGCAGCATGTCTTCCATGGCAGGTTTGTATAAAGGTTACACTATGCATTGTGCACCTGACTGTCGCAGAGCACTAATGTCTAATGATTTACACTAAACTCAAACCACAGATCAGATTATGAATCATACCTCACAACACTGAGCCCAAAGAGAACAGAACAGAGTGAATGGCTGAACTTTTCCTCCTAGATGATGTCTGTGGTGTAGCAGCATTTTCAAATTTAAATCAGACTGCTCCAGATGAATCAGATGTTCCTCTCTTCATGGCTCTGCTTCTGTGATGGCTTCACCTTTGTGATGGCTCTGCCGTGATGGCTCCGCCTCTCTTGATGCCTCCATTTCTGTGATGGCTCCGCCTCTCTTGATGCCTCCATTTCTGTGATGGCTCCGCCTCTCTTGATGGCTCCGCCTCTCTTGATGGCTCCATCTCTGTGATGGGTCCGCCTCTCTTGATGGCTCCATCTCTGTGATGGCTCCGCCTCTCTTGATGGCTCCATCTCTGTGATGGCTCCGCCTCTCTTGATAGCTCCATCTCTGTGATGGCTCCGCCTCACTTGATGGCTCCATCTCTGTGATGACTCCGCCTCTCTTGATAGCTCCATCTCTGCGATTACACCATCAGCATGATATCAGGCTAAAACATTAAATCGTATCATGCATTTTTCAGAATTAGATCCACGCATATGTATTTTGCTCTATGGTGAGTCACAAGGACCCCACCTACTGCACTAATTTTTCCTCACTCATATTACAACAAATTGCACCTGGTGTGGATCAGCTCAACTGAGGAGGCAGATTGCTGAAACATGAGGTGAAAGAAATATTGGTGGCAACAAATTGTTTTGCTAAGGTCGCTATGGTAACATGAACGACTTCCAGGTCCGAGTGCTGGTCTGTGAGCAAGTAAACGGCGGTTCTTCTGTTCTTCCCCGAAGAGTGAGAATGATCAGATATTTCAGCCTGGAGTTATCTGCTCATTTGCATCCACATCGTTTCATAAACAGAAAACGTAAGAATCATGTGTCTCACATCCTCACTCCCTCACTTTTGGCTGTCGATTCTGACATTGGTTAGTCCTGTGGGAGTTTTTTTCCCAGTCATGTCATGTCAAAGGCTATTTTCTATCGTGTTATGCGTTAAAGCTTTCTAAAAATAAAAATTCTGAGGAAACTGAGCCCAAACACTGTGAGCAGATGTTCCTCACTGCACTACATCTGCATCAGTACACAGGCATGAACACATTCAGCTTGTTTAGTCCACCCAGTAGTTCTGCCTACACACACACACACACACACACACACAATATGAAACTTCTACAATTTTATATCACCAAAAATAAATCTGAAATAGATTTACCATTAATATTATTATATGAAAAAAGCATTGACACATGCTACCTGCTAGGAGGCTCTGTAATTACCCCAGGAATAAACTTGGCAAACTCCAGAATAAATAAATAAATAAACAAAACTTTTTTTTTTTTGTAAAAAAAAACAAAAAAACAACAATAACCTAATGTCTTAGTAATAATCCTAATGATACATATCTAAATTAATTTAAAGACGTTCTAAGAATAATTCTACATCCTCAGAGGTTTCAGTGACTACGTTTACACGGACAGCAGTAATCTAATTATTGACCTTATTCTGAATAAGACAATATTCTGATTAAGG
>JANDJT010000235.1:108195-123782 GCA_024331685.1 Stegophilus panzeri
GTATGTATGGCTATAGTATAGATAGTATAGTATGTATGGCTATAGTATGGATAGTATAGTATGTATGGCTATAGTATGGCTATAGTATAGAATGAATGACTATAGTATAGACAGTATAGTATGTATGGCTATAGTATAGATAGTATAGTACATATGGCTATAGTATGGATAGTATAGTATGTATGGCTACAGTATAGGTAGTATAGTATGTATGGCTACAGTATGGATAGTATAGTATGTATGGCTATAGTATAGATAGTATAGTATGTATGGCTATAGTATAGTATGTATGGGTATAGTATGGATAGTATAGTATGTATGGCTGTAGTGTAGATAGTATAATATGTATGGCTATAGTATAGTATGTATGGGTATAGTATGGATAGTATAGTATGTAAGGCTATAGTATAGATAGTATAGTATGTATAGCTATAGTATAGTATGTATGGGTATAGTATGGATAGTATAGTATGTATGGCTGTAGTGTAGATAATATAATATGTATGGCTATAGTATAGATAGTATAGTATGTATGGCTATAGTATAGTATGTATGGGTATAGTATGGATAGTATAGTATGTATGGCTGTAGTGTGGATAGTATAATATGTATGGCTATAGTATAGATAGTATAGCTACAGATACGCCACATAATCTAAGACTAACATATCACTGTTGATGTAGTGAAGGTTTATTGAAGGAATCTTTGTTGTAAGCGCTTCGTAACAGTCATGGTGCTTTGCAAAGTTTCCCAGCACAGGAAAATCTTCAGTACAGAGAAGTTTATGCTTTTTTGGTTTGTTGGTAAAATGACAAGCTGCATTTTGAGAGAGAGAGAGAGAGAGAGAGAGAGAGAGAGAGAGAGAGTGGTGAAGAACGCTGTTATGCGTGATGCATCATTCGTTAATAAATTAAACATTATAACATCGTTGGCAGATCTCTGTGGTATAAGCATAATAACACTCCAGACCGTGCTGTTGTAGAAAAATAATACACTTTGGCGTGCTTTATTTTCATACAACTGCATGGTCTGTCGTGTTTTATTCCTTACATATAATTTAAATGCCAGAAAACTCAAACAGCTGCTCAGACAGCTTTTCATACCGCAGGTGAAAACTCACCCATGTCTCTCGTGTCGTAACCATAGTGACAGCAATGATGAGCACAACTAGCACCTGGCCGACAAGGGTTGAGCTCATTACTTCAAACCACAGGCCACATACGAAACACAAAAAAATTGATCATGAATCAAACAATGAGTGTTTGAGAAATTTTCCACGTATTACTTGACTAAAATATAGTAAACACTGCTGCTCCGATTGTCACTGCTGCCTGAACAAATAAAAGACATGAACAGCATATTACATGAAAAACACAATACTATAATCACAAGAGTAGTAAATAGGGCTGAAATGAAAGAGTACATTATTAGGAGGTGTGTCTTGGGCTGTTGCTGTGATATGCAATCAACTCCACTCCTGTCATTTCCTTTAAAAACCGAGACGTATGATCGTTTTTTACTATCCAGAACCAGTGTGTTTTCTCTTCTAGTACGATCTAGGAGTTGGCAAATTCTGTTTTTTAATTCTTGGACATTTTATTGATCACTGAGCGTAGTGCTCACGCAGGGGCACCAGTAATGCACCGCTCCGTACATGTAAATGATCAGCCTCGGTAACTGTGCACTTAACGATACATAAATGGAAATGACAGATTATTAGGAGGCATAACGAACGAGGCTGGATCCGTAAGAAGATTCACCAGCATTACTGTTACCCATGAGAACGACAGTCTCCTTATTCATAGTGCTTATGCATGAGGAGTATCACCTATGTCTCTGGTGCCCGTGTAAAGAGAATCATATTTAGCAGCCACAACCATGCGTCGGACAAAAAATGTGTTTCACGTCACGCTGCATATTACCAAAATTTCACTTACGCAGCTACAAAACGAAGCCCTGAGAGTGAGCGAGACAAAAACAATGCTGAGAAAGACAGACGGAGAAAGAGAGTGAACTCATTAATGGCCTTCCTGCTGGTAATGGGATGTGTTGGATGGAGAGAGAAGCAGGCAGAATATAAATGTCTCGCTCCGAGTACACTTCCTCTAGCGCTCCATGCTCGCTCTAGCTCTCAGCCTGGCTCGTCTTCCCCCTGAACCTAGCCCTGGCGCTTCATTAAGCCAAGAAATTAAAATCTGTGTCCCTGGTGGGCCGAAAACGAGGGACGCGCTCCGATCTGACGAATCGGCTAACGTTAGACGGCTAACGGAGCGTCGGCTTTATGAGGAGTTTGGAGGGGTGGCGGTAGCGGGGGGAACCTCATTAGGGTACGTGAACCAAAACTAGACTGACAGACCTGTTAGCAATAAAATCGGATGAGATAAAGGTACTGATGAAGCAGTTATAATGTCTCCAAGTCCGCTGATGCTGTTCTCAATAAACACCGAGCACACTGGACGCTAGGGGGCGCTAATCACTCGAACATAGGCTGCAAATCTCTTTGTTTTTCGGACAGCTGTATCATTGCCTGGATTTGATCACTGCTACCATACAACAATACAACACTTCATGTCCTACTGTTACGATGTGCTGGAGTAACGAAGAGGAGTTCCTGTTACCACCCTGAAGTTGGTATTTTCCTATAACAGCATGAACAGACGTGTTTTACTCCTCTGATACCACAGCAGCTTGCCAAGAATTATACATTTGATTTATTAAAGAATGGTGCTCCATACTTTTAAAAAAACCAAAAAAACATTTATAGTTACATTTCATGTTGTGGAATGTCCAGAAATCATGTTTCGCTCACCAGCCTCCCTCACCTTCTTCACAAGACTAAATCTCTACCTCTGTTAGTATTTTCACTGTTTATCCGAGTTTGAGAAATGGATAGTCCTGAAGACTAAAGTGTTGAACTAAAGCTATTTGCGTCTGCTTAGGGTTATTTTTCCAGCCTATATTACCCGTTATTGGAACTAAAACACAATTTTCATCAACTGAGCCCCAGAGCAAACCTTCATGTGGACGTATTTAGTAATGAATAAGTGACAAAAAATGGACTAGCATCATCATCAATGAATCATCATCATCATCATCATCATCATTTATACACATCAATCTCCTGCTCACACGTTTATACGCATCACCTGCTTTCGTACCGGCTGCAGATGGCTTACATGCTAACACACACACAGACATCACAAATCACATTACAGAGATTAAGATGTCCCTGGGCAGAGCACAAATGAAAATGGCAACTAATTACGGCATGATGTGCAAGGCTAACGGCTTCAGCCAAGCAGCACAATGTGTTTACTTATGTTGCTTCCTTTTGTTTCTTTCTTCCTTCCTTTATTTCTGTATTTCCTTACTACAATACTATGTGTTAACTGCATCATTTACTTAGCTGGTGATGATGATGATGAAAGGCAGCTTTCAAGCTATTTCTACGTTATGCGTACAGTCGTCCTGTTTTGCCTGAAGATATTGCCAGATTTGCGTCGTTGTTTTTTGACCCCAAAACTTTAAAACTCCAAACTGACCGTACATCGCATCCAAAATGTTGTATCATCTACAGCTATGTCCTAAACAGATAAAGAGAGGCAATAAATGAGCGATGAATAGAAGAACAAGGAGAGAGCAGAAATAGACGAGCTCTTCTTCCACTCCGTCTATGCAACTGAAGACCATCAGCCGTGACAAGCCAACAAAAGCAGACACGCGTTTTCCTACCCTCATTTTTCCTCTCTCCCACCCTCTCTCTCTCTCTCTCTATCAATCTTTCCTTATTCCCTTTCTCCCTGTGACAGGCGTACAAAGGTGGACACGTGCCATGGGACTCAGTGTGTGTTGGATATGTACGTGTGGTGATGACAAAGGCCGTGTGCTCCATGTTATCTGTGTGTGTGTGTGTGTGTGTGTGTGTGTGTGTGTGGGTGTGAGCGAGAAAGAGAAAGAAAGAGCGAGAGAGAGAGCGGAGAGATAAACTCGTGCCCCTCATTATCGACATGACATTCAGAGTGTGAGACGTCCATCAACAGCAGGCAAAGGGACAGAGTGTATAATAATCGTGACAGATGATGAGTTGTGGATGAGATTACATTCACTCACTGTGTAGCGAGAACATATGCTCGTGACATTCCTCTACAGAGGAGCTGCTTCAATCTCATTGGCCAGCATTTTAACCAATAGGAACCTCAGGAGGTACAGTGTTCGAAAAACTCTTGCTTTTAGCACCAGGACATTTGTTTATTCGGATTTACTTGCTAGTTTATGGACTTGGATGAACTCGTGGCAACTCTGTTTCTGCCTCTAAACATACACAGACCACTCTTAACTGCTAGTTAGCCGTAGCTACTTACAAGTTAGCCATGTATGCTAGCTATATGAGCTGTGATGGAATGGTATAGTAGTTAACTTAATGAAGACAAAACCGAAATAATTGTTTTTGGTCCCCCGAGATTGAGAGAAGGTCTCATTAACGAGCTTCGTAATGACTTCCCCTCAATTTCTTCCCAGGTTAGGAACCTTGGTATCAATAATAAAATTTACTTACTTACTTACTAACTAATGTTCACAGAATAGCTCTTAGTGATCTACAAACACAAATCCGAATGGTTCAATCCTAGGATCTTTATAAAAAAGAAAAAAAAAAAAAAGAAACTAGGATTGAACTTCTGCTTGGGTTCTACATAGGCTTCCATATTTGTACTGAAATCTGGATGTATGTGTAGATGAGCAAGCCAGAGGAAACGTTGGCAAGAAAAAAAAAACCTCCCCAAGATGAGGAAGAAACCTTAAAGAAACTAGACTCAAAAGCGGCAATGGACAGTCAAATAAATAAATAAATAAATAAAAGCAGATAAACATCAATACATGTTGAGTCACCGTAACTCACTAGTACTGTACTCTGGAAGACTGAAATATTTTATTAGCTTGAACTGAGAGAAACTGAAATTTAAAATGCGCAGGGGAGATGAACAAGAAGTTGTGTTTGATGGACTGATGATGGACGGTCATGTACCTTCTCCTGGCCAGGCCTCGCCAGGTAAATGACGCTTTTCGTACACGCGTCGTCCATACAGACGGGCAGGAGGTGATCCTGAGAACCGTCGCCATCTGAAACCACAACAGACACGTCATAAAATCACAGTTTCAGAAATACTAAACGTTCGTGCTTGACATCTTGTTTCACACTCCTTCAATATCATCCATCCTTAATAATCCTGCCTCTGCTGTAAGAGTTAACACATCAGTGCGGTGCGCAGTGAGACTATTAACATGTATTTACCGGCCACTCGGATCCAATAGGCAGCTCTGGGATTTTAGACGCATAATAATGGCGTGTTAATGGGAGAAAGAAAAGAGTGGGAGGATGAGTGTTCTGCAATTCAACACTGCTGTCAGCTTTCATCTTTCAATCTTCTCTCTCTCTCCGTTTCCTCCTCTCTCAGCCCTGATCAGTACGCAGATTGAGGTTTACTGAGAGGATGCGAAAAAAAGATGGAACGTTGCAAGAATACAGAGAGCGAGAGTGTGCGAGAGAGAAATAAATAGAGAGATAAAAGGACAAAGTAAAAATAGACACTTTTAAGAGGATAGATAGATAGATAGATAGACAGATAGATAGATATATAGACAGACAGACAGACAGACAGGTAGATAGATAAAGATGTTTAGATAAATGAAGAGATAGATGTTCCCATAAGAATGGGGAAGGAAAGATGGAATGACAGATGGAGGAATGATGGTTTATTGAACCCATATGGACGGAGTGATTGGTGGTGGATGGAAAATTATTTATTGATGCCATAATGAAATGGGAGGGAAGGAAGGAAGGAAAGAAGGAAGAAGTGATGTGTGGATTGATGTCATATGGATCAATAGATTAATAAATGAATGGTAAACACTATTATTCTCATAAGGATGGAAGGAAAGAAGGAATGACAAATAGATGAGTGGAAGATATCTTATTGATCCCACATGCATGGAAAGATGGATGGAGGTCGCTTTATTGATCCCCTAAATATTGATGGATGGATGGATTACAGAGAATTAACTGATTTCAGAAAGAAGGATGGATAGACGGATGGGAGAGTGGATGAAGGTTGCTTTATTTATGTCAAAAAGATTGATGGAGGGATGGGAAAGTGGATAACTGTAAGATGGATTAAACAAAATAAACTGATACCAGAAAGAAGGATGGATGGAAGGATGGATGGAGATTGCTTTACTGTTGTCATAAAGATTGACGCATGGATGGCTGTATGGAAAAGAAGGGGCATAACTGATAGGTGGAAGAAAGAAAATTAACTGATACCAGAAAGAAGAATGGATGGATGGATGGATGGATGGAGGTAAACTTTATAATGGAAATAATAGATACAGTACCATATTTTGAAATAAGTATTAGTCATGGAAGGTTTAGAAGGTGGAGCCATGGGTGGCTGAATGACTGGTGGAGCAAATGGACGGATGGCTAAATGGATGATGGATGGACATTATTGAATGGCTTGATGGGTGGATAAATAGAAGGGTGGATGGACAGAGAAGATGGAAAAAGACACTTTGATGTTATAAGGATGGATTGACGGATGGATAGAGAGAAAGAAAGAAAGAAGGAAGGAAGATACTTCAGTGATGCTATAAGAATTAGTGATGGATGGATGGATGGATGGACAAAAGTGAAGTAAAATTTCAAGAAACCTTTACAGATCACTGCATGCACAATGGAGGTTCTTTAGTTCTTTCATCATTTGAAATAAATTAGCACTTTTACTGGGTTTGTAAAATTCGTGTGCTTCATAGCTCCACCCCTTTTGTTGTGTGATGCATTATGGGAAACGTTAACACAAAGCGTGTCCACTTCACTCATTAGACTATTAAACATCCATCTCTCTCCATCCATCCATCCATCTTCTGTACCACTTTATCCTTTTTCAGGGTCACAGGGCAACCTGGAGCCTATCCCAGGGAGCATCGGGCACAAGGCGGAGTACACCCTGGACAGGTGCCAATCATCCATCTCTCTATTTAGTAAAACTTCGCTGTTCGTATTTCTCAGCGTGAACTCAGAATTTGTTTATAATAAACACAAAGGGATGTGATTTGAGGTATAACCGCGAGCTTGTGCGCTGTAGGCGAGAGTGTGTGTTTTTTTGTGTCAGTGTGTATCACATTAATCGGCTCATTCAAGCGTGAATCCTCCAAAGAGCCTCTCCAGGAGCAGAAGCACAAACGGACAGCTGGCTGGCAGTGTGCGCGCATCAAAGGTCCTTTTAGCTAGCGCGAGCTGGGAGATGCTGCTAGCGTGTGGTCAAGAACAAAAGCTATTCAGGTTTCAGTCGCTAATGAGCTTCAATCGGCGAAGGCTACCAAGGCACATCCGATTGCTAATGAACTCGAAGGTCCCGTGGGCGCGTTAGCACACGGATTAGCACTTCAGCACGAGATGCGAGCTAATGCATGTTCTTGTGATGATCATGGAGACACTATTAGGCTCATGAAGTCTCTTCTGTCGTTAGGACACACTGGCGAAAAACACGCTAAGCCCGAAGCATGCTCTAATGAACACACACACACACACACACACACACACACACACACACACACACAACTTAATGACTAGAACTTAAATGTCACATCCCATTATGAGCACAGCTCTCGCCTCGAGAAGAAAAAAACCCAACCAGATAGTGGAAAAGTGAGTGCAGTTCCCTCCGTCTCATTTTTTTTTCCCAGACAGCCAAATGTGTTTGTGCAAGTTCAATTAATGAGAAATTCCTTCAGCTGTCACTTACTAAAAAAAAGAAAAGAAAAGAGCAATTACTGCCCTGATAAAGCAGGTGGACTGTTTTGTCTGGCATATGTTCTGCATTCATTAGGACGTTCATAACGGCACCACATACACCATCACGAACACACATACACACCTACAACCAGGGAGTTCAGCGTTACAGACACTAAACATGGTTTACGTGGACGTGTAAACGTGTCTCAGCACTCAGCAATCCTTCCTCCTCTTAACAATCATGTACATGTAGATTTAAAAAACAAAAAAACAAACAAAAAAAAAACAACCACAGAGTATCGGTGTATCTCTGTTCCTTCGGCTCTGAGGGAGGGTGTGCAAAGGTTTAACGAACACAATTTCAGATTAGACTACTGGCAAACAGTACATCAGAGTATGACATGGTCTGGTTGTTTAATCTTATTTCCATTCTGAGGCAACAAGGTCTCAAAACTGAAACCTGGAAACACAAGGGTCCGAGAGATCTTAGGGTTGTTTCCTGGAAAAATGTCATCAACGAGAACGTATGACCCCAGGAACATAGGGCTCTCCGAACATAAAATGGAAAAGTGGAAACAGGATTCTGTGAAAATACATGCAAACATCAAACCTGAAAACAATGCTATTGGAACATACAGTTCTAGGAAACATACAGTAGGACTGAAACATATGAACATAGGACCTTGGAAACATTGGACTGAAAACACAGGACATGTGGGGTGGGAATGTAGGACCTTGAGAATTTGTGTCTGAAACACAGCACAGTGGGAGCTTAAAGCCCTTTAAACAAGGGGCACTATATATAGAATACGGAACCCTAGGAACATAGGGGTCTGGGGAGATGGAACCCTGGGAACATGGGACCCTGGGAACATGAAACCCTGATAACATGGAACCCAGGAAACATAGGAACCTGGGAACACAGAATCCTAGGAACATTTACATAGAATGTTTGGCTGAAACAAAGCTAGGTGGGAACTTAGGACCCTGGAATCATACAGTCCCGGGGACTTCGAAGCCTGGGAAAGTTTGGCTGAAACACTAAGAACCTAGTGCTCTGGAAACCTAGAGTCCTGGGAACATGAATATCTAGGAATATGAACATAGGACCCTAGGAACATGGGAACTTTTATCAGAAACATGGCACTGTTGGCACTTAGAGCCTTGGAAAAAAAAACTTGAAACCCTGGGAATATAGGAATATAGGAAAATCGAAGCCTGGGGATGTTTGGTCAAAACATAGAGCCTTGGAAACATGGGATCATGCAAACACAGGACCCTGGGGACACTGGACACAGGGAACAGTGTACCCGGAAAACATAGGGACTTTTGGCTGAAACACAGCACAGTGGGAGCTTAGCGTTTTCAAACATGGAATTCTAAGAATATGGAACCGTGGGAACATAGGACCCTAGGAACATGGGACCCCGGGAAGTTGTAGCTAAAACAGAGCACAGTGGGTACTTAGGACCCTAAACGAGAGCTCTAGGAGCATGAAACCCTGGTGATATCAGACCCTGGGAATATCGGACTCTGGGAACATGGAAGTCTGAGAACATTTGGCTTGAGCATGAAACCCTGGTGATATCAGACCCTGGGAATATCGGACTCTGGGAACATGGAAGTCTGAGAACATTTGGCTGAAACATAGCACAGTGGGAGTTTAGAGCCCTGGAAACATGGAACCCTGAGAACACAGGGCCCTTAGGGAAAATAGGTCACTGGGAACAGGGGATCATAGGACTCTAGGAACATTTAGGTGAAACTTGTGGCAGCACACTATTAGGCAGCACAGTGGGAGCTTTTGGTCCTGAGAACATGGGAATATACGACACTAGGAACGTCGGAGCCTGTGAACATTTGGGTGAAATATAGCACTGTTCTGCCAAAACTTAGAACATGGAACATGGAACCCTGGGTACATAGAACTCTAGGAACATGGAAGCCTGAGAACATGTGGCTGAATCACAGCGCTGTAGGCCCTTAAGGCCCGGGAAACAGAGTCCTGAGAATATAGTCCTGGGAACACGGGACTCTGTGAACATCATGGAATCCTAGGAATACGAGACTGAAACACTGGGATCTATAAAATGAGAGCCCTGGTCAGTTACGTTATGTGAAGATGCAGGAGCGCAAAAGCCATGTGCTCTCACGGGGGGGTAGAATTTATTAACACGCCATTAACTCTGCATCATTTTTATAGAATTTTGTGGAATTACTGCACCACAGCGCACCAGTTTAAACACCACGTACTGAGGCTTTAGGGTGATGTAACTGGGTCTATGTGCTAACAAACAAACAAACAAACCTGAGCTTAGGTATGTGTGTGTGTGTGTGTGTGTGTGTTTACAGCAGCAGGGTGTAGGAGGAGAACTGGTTGAGAAAGGAATGAAGGAGAGGAAGGTCAGTGGTGAAGATTAGAAGAGGAAGAGTCTCAGCAATCTTGACAGCCTGGAGTGTGAGCAGAATAACTCAAACACACACCCACCCACACATACACACACACACACACACACACACACATTCTATTTCTCCGCTCTTATGTGTGTGTTCTCCATCTCTCCCACTCCCGCTGCGCCGCTTCTAACGTTCATTCCCTAATTATCTGATATTAAGATGTGTCCAGGTGCTTGTGGCCCAATGCAGCGAACAGAGAACCAAATCAAGGGTCTGGCTTTCATGATCGATATGATTGGTTTCTTTAAGCTGTCCGTATGATGCGCACACACACACACACACACACACACACACACACACACACACACACACACACACACACACACAAAGAGATTCAATAATAACACTTAGAAAATGTCCCGGCCTCCCACTCAGGTCAAACTTATCACAAGCAGGGCAAGTGGGGAAGTGATAGCGAAAGAATTTGCTTTCTTTGCACGGTGTGTGTGTGTGTGTGTGTGTGTGTGTGTTTCTTGGTCAAGAACTGGTCAAGGACAAGTCTTCACCAGGGAGCCATCAAGCATCAATAATCAATAAACCTCATAATGAACCCAGACAGAAAAGAAACTGCTAGGTTTAACTGTAGGATTAGGTTTTAAACAGAATGTTATTCATGTTTACTCACATATTAAATGTGTGATATAGAGTCCTTTATATGATGTCTTGTGCACCAAAACATCATGACAGCAGATCCCAAATCCCAAGAATATGACTTACATTAGGGATAATATTAACTTAAATTCTCAGTGTAGATTAATTAACGCTATCTACCTATCTATCTATTATATATAGAGAGAGAGAGAGAGAGAGACAGAGAGAATGCCCCTCCCACTTTAGAGCACATGACCAAATTTCGCTCTCTTGGACTCCCGGTCATCATCGGGATTCGAATGTTGTTTTTTCACATAAAGAGCGAGTAATGGTGCAACGATAGACTCGATTTTATTTAACCTTTATTAAACCAAGAAATCCCTTCAGATTAAATCTGTTTTTTCGAGGGAGACATGGCCAATACAAAGTAACAAACTTAAAAGTCAAACATAATAATACAAAACACGTAATACAAAATCCAGCTTATGAATAGCAATTACACTCTTCAGGTACAGGATTTCCTTTATCAGAGCTTTAAACTCTCCCACTGTATCAAAGTGTTCAAGCTGTAAAGTGTTCTGAAGATTATTCCACGACCAGGGCGCAAAATAAGCCTAAGCTTTTCTCCAGAGTTCTGAATCAATCCTGAAGAGCGAGAATCATAACTGCTGCTCGTGGCTTTGTAAATAAAAATAGACCAATGCTTCTGTCTCCTTAAACTTAATGAAGGCCAAGAGACCAAATCATAAAGAACACAGTGACTACGTTTACACGGACAGCAGTAATCTAATTATTGACCTTATTCTGAATAAGACAATATTCTGATTACGGTGTTTACATGAGTCGCTTTTAGAATATTCCTTTCATGTTCCTGTGTTACGTGTTATAGAACATAGATCGATTAACGCCACACGTCATTACGCCACGCCCCACACCACGCCGTCCGACGTTCCCTCCACGATGTCACATATCGACATACAGTTGGTCTTCGTTATGGGACCGTATACAGATTTGGGTGTTTAATTTTTAATTTTACGAACGCTTCAAGTGCGGTTAATTATTTGTCGTGCTGTACGTGCTAATAGACGAGTGATTGAAGTCGTGTGCTGCGTCCCAAACCGCGTACTTACCTACTATATAGTAGCTGACACACATGTATCTCTATATAGCAGGTAAGTACGCGGTTTTGGACGCAGCCGTGCTCTCTTGTTTGCCGTCAAACGGTTGAGCGCTGCCGTGTGTGTACGTGTCCTGTCTCACAATGCGGTGAGAACGTCCACAAGACGTGATTAAGGTGTGTCCATGTCTATAACGCACTTCGATGATGCGACTAAAACAGGAATACTCCACACGTCTTAATTCCACTTGTGTTTACTTCGAGTATGACTTTAAATCAGATTAAGGTCTTCAATAATCTCTGTTTACATGCTAGTTTCTTAAATCAGAGTATCGTCTTAATCCGGTTAATATCAGATTATTGTTGTCCGTGTAAACGACGTACTGAATGACATGTACTAGACAATGAATTGGTTATAAAACATAAAGAGATATGATAAAGAGTCTAGACAGCAAAGTATATATGAAGCAGCACGCATATAAATAATATGAACGCTTACAAATCATTATCCTAATCGCTAAATTAAAACACACCCTATTATTCATTAAATGCGCGATATGCACTTTAAAAGAAAGCCAACCAAATACCCAAATACTTATAAGTTGATACTCAATTAATACTCAATTAATTCCCCTCCTAAAGTATGAAATGTAACACACACATGGAAGGGACGCTAACTGAAAAGCAGGAACTGAATATTTACTAGGGACACGTAAGTGAACAATTTTCTCGGACGCGAGTGCTGACGCGAGTGCTGACGCGAGCACCTGTCGCATGTCTACACTGTTAAGACTTTGAGATTCGTGACGTCACTGAACTTTTCCGTTTCAAGTTTATTATTTGCGTGCGCAGTGAAACTCCTGGTGTGAGGCTCAGGTTCTCTACATAAAGGAACAGGTACAGGATAAAGGGGGGAGGAGAGAGGAAAGGGGGGAGGAGAGAGGAAAGGGGGGAGGAGAGAGGAAAGAGAGGAGAAGAGATCATTTTCAGATTACTTTCGACAGTTTTCCGTAACGAGACCTCGTAATGAGCTGTGAGGTACGCGTACAGCCCGAGCAGGTTGCTCGTGTGATTTTCACCGTCGCATCGAGAGAAAGGGGGGGAAAAAAAAAAGAAGAAAAAAAAAAAAAAATCGAAAGATTTAACTCCTTGTACAATAAAACGCTTGTTCGATCCTGAACGGAACCGCGCGAGACGGACGGGGAACGAGGGAAATAAAAAGTGATTTACTGTAAAACGAGTCTGTAGCATTAATTTCATGTTTAATAAACCTTTATCTGGGTGGGTGATATCGACCCACACACACACACACACACACACACACACACACACACACACACACAGAGCTCTCCTGCGTGTCTCAGCCTATTCTCCCCTCCATTCATCTTCATAAATCACACTAACGCTGGTGTGCACTCCTCTTTCTCTCTGTCGCTTCTTCTACAATCACTCTCTCGCCTCTTATTTTCATCCTCTCAGCCTCCCTCCCGCTTTTCTTTCTTTTCTCTCCTCTGTCTATTCATTATTTTTTAATTCTTACACTCCAACAGTCTAGACTTCTCTCTCTCTCTCTCGATCCTGCACTCCTTCTTCCCTCCTTCGTTCTCTTACATTCCGCCGTCGATCCTTTCTCCATCATTTCCCTCATCCTTTCATTATCAGCCTCTTCCTTTCTTTCATCACACTCGCTCTTCTTCCTTTCGCAGTCTTTCATTCAGTCGATCGGTTTCCCCAACATCCTTTTTCTTTTCTCAGTGTTATAAGCCCCTTTACACTTTATCTTTATTTTATTTTATTTTTTTTTTTAAAGTCTTTTTTCTCTCTCCTCTCCTAACTCGGCTTTTCATTCTCGGCTTGCCTTCCTCCGTTCCTCCTCTTTCCGTCATTCTTTCTTTATTTTGTTCTCTATGGTTTCTTTTAGTCCCTTCATCTTTTTCAGCTTATTACGCGGTCTCGTTCCCTCATTTTTTTCTCTCTTTCTTTCTCAGTTGTGCCATCCGCTACCTTCCAGAAATGCTGGAACAGGATGTCTTATCGGTGGAAGGTTATTCTGTGTGACCTTTGACCTCGTCCTGACAGTAAAACCAACGACCTGACAATTTTCCCGTTTTAGAAATGATATAAAATAACACTTGGCTAGAAAATGGAAAACCCGATGTGTTTTTAACTTTAAACCTCGTGCTGTTTATTGAACAATGAACTGGCGCTGATATTTACCTCATTAATGTCCAACGTGCTCGTTAAAAGAACATCTCAGGACCAGATTAAAGGCTGCACACATTCTTTATGTCATATTTTCTTCAACGTTCTTCCTGGGAACGCAGCAGTGTCTTCGGGCCAAACAGATTCTACAAAAGCCATTAATCATCCGCAAATCAATTTTCATCTCCAAGTTTTTTCCACACTAGACTTATTTTATGGATATAAATCGGTTACGACGGTTTTAGTCAATACGTACTTCACTGAGCTCGAACGTCCTCACATTCTACTTTTAACTGGAGAAGATTACAGCAGCAGTACAGAAAAAAAGAGGAATATCGAAGGACACAAAAGAAGGCCAAGAGGAAAACAAGATAAACGATAAAAGAGATAATTCTACAAAACAAGAGGTTAAAAAAAAGAACCGACGGATAAAACGCGATGAACAAAATGAAGATAAGCAGATAAATTAGAAGTAGACGAGATAAAGAGGGGAAATAAGATAAACACGATAAACTGATGAGGGGAAAATGAGAAAGGTGAGATACACAGGACAAACAACAAAAAAAAAAAACAAGATAAAAAAACCCTAAGACCCTCTGTTAACTGCAATGAGAACGAACTGATACACGAGAAAAGGTCAAATGAAATGAATGAAAACAATATAAAAAGAAAAAGCTGAAAAATGGGATGAAAAAACATTCACCAATAGACAAGGAGAGAGATATATATATAAAAAAAACCAAGATAAACAAAAACGGTACAAGATTCAGTCAGGTCCATAAATATTTGGACACCCAAAATGGACCAAAAGTAATTGTAAAATTGTTTGCTCAGCTGTTCCATGGCTGGGTGTGTGTTATTCCCTCAGAATTTCACTTACACGTAAGCAGAAAAAAAGTCTCGAGTTGATTTCATGTGTGGCATTTGCATTTGGAATCTGTTGATGTTAACTCTCGATATGAAGTCCTAAGAGCTGTGACTGACAGTGAAGTTAATCGTTAGGCCATCACAGAGATAGCAAAAACATTAGGTGTGGAGAAGTCATCTATTTTGTGAACACACTGCTAAGCTCAGGGACACCAAAATGCCCAGAAGACCATGGGAAACAACTGGGGTAGATGATAGAAGAATTCTTTCCGTGGTGGAGAAAAACCCCTTCACGATATTCAGCCAGATGAAGAACACCCTTCATGAAGTAGGTGTGTCTGTGTCAAAGTCAACAATCAAGAGAAGACTTCACCAGATGAAATACAGAGGGTTTACCACAAGATGTACACCACTGGTAAGCCTCAAAAGCTGGAAGAACAGTTTAGAGCAGAGGTGCCCAAACTTTTTCCTGTGAAGGGCCAAAAACCAAACTTGATTGAGGGCCGTGGGCCGAAAGTAAACGTTGCATTATACCAAACTGTATTATATTAAAATTAAAGTTGC
>JANDJT010000236.1:42253-53243 GCA_024331685.1 Stegophilus panzeri
AAAAAAAAAAAAAAAAAAAAAAAAAAAAAAAAGAAAAAAAGAAAAAAAAAAAAAAAAAGAAAGAACAAAAGAAAGAAAGAAAGAAAGAAAGAAAAGAATGAACAAAAGAAAGAAAGAAAGAAAGAAAGATAGATGGAAAGAAAAAAGAATGAACAAAAGAAAGAAAGAAAGAAAGAAAGAAAGAAAAAAAGAAAAAAAGAATGAACAAAAGAAAGAAAGAAAGAAAAAAGAAAAAAAGAATGAACAAAAGAAAAAAAGAAAGAAAGAAAATGAGAGAGGGAATATGATGGGTAAATTCTTTGAGGTAAGTATTAATGGAAAAAAAGAAAATGACAGAATATGGAAAAGAATTCGATTCAAGACGAACGTGAAATCCAGTTTGGACTGGTAGCTTACGCTCTGCGTCTGTATTCACCTAGCAACAGTGTTTTCATTACTTCAGCCTTTTTCAAAAGCACTAATAGTGGCGCTTGATATGTTTTTAAATTCATATCGTTTTATTTATTCTCACTCTTTGTCTGTCAGTCAAAATGATCTGAGCACTGACGGAGTTGTGCCACGACAGTTATGTTTCTCAGTATGGCAGAATTACAGTTAGTAGAGGATGCTAGTTGTGATCACAGTGTAACTGTAGTTGTGAGGAGTCTTGTTTCAGTAATTGACTCTGAAAACTGAGGTAAGTGTTGATAATCCTGACAGTTGTGTTTTCATGGTTACTGTGTCATTACATTGTGGGTATGAAATACCTTATTACTTTAAACACACAATGCAAAGGCAAAGTGAGCGTGAAAACATAACAAAACTATCAGCGATAACAAGTTTTACCTCAGATTCGTTGACCGGTTACTGAGAAAAGACTCGGCACAACCGGTATTACACTGTGATTACACTTAGCATCAACTGCTAAAAAAACCTTCCATGGGTTCTGCCATATTGAGAAACAGCTATTTTGAGTCACAACTCATAAACTCGGTGCTCAGACAATTTTGACCGAAAAAGTAAAGACAGAAATAGAATGAGAATAAGAATAAATCACAAGGCTAGATACAAGGCTAATGAAACACACTGTTGCTAGCACAAGCTAGGCCTGGCTAATAACAGAAAAATGTTATTCACTTAGCTAGCATTTAGTCATTAATAGTTATATGCTAGCAAGTTAAATCATTATCCCAGTCATTAGCTAGGCCTAGCTTATGCTCTGTGTCTGTAACTTTAAACATGACATTTTTTAGCATTTTCGAAAATTACATTTGAACTATATGTTTTATATCAGTTGCCTTATCCTCTCTCTGACTATTTTTTGCACACTCCATCTTTTTCCTCTTCATCTCGTGCTTTTTCAGTCCTGCTATTTAATTTCCCAGTCATTCTTTTCCACAGACTTTCGAAAGGTGATGGATCTGTTCTTCTTTTGAAAACCACCACCCTTTTCCTGCTCACTCCATCTTCTTGTCTTTCCCTCTCTCTTTCTCTCTCTCTCTCTCTCGGTCCCCCCATTACACCACTATGAATGTGCAGTGACGATGCTACAAGTGCGTGGTGTGTTATTGTTCGAGACCACGCTAGACGACGGGGTCGTGACCCATGTGCATGCGGAATGTGTGTTTGTGTGTAGTGGGTGTGGTGTAGCTGTATTTTGGTTTGAATGGAAATAGAAAAGAACAAGGCCTGTTATGTCTCATTATACATATATATTTTGCTGGTGTGTGTGTGTGTGTGTGTGTGTGTGTGTGTGTGTGTTTACTCTTGGCCCTATTATAACACCTCACTCGAAAGGAACAGATCAAATGATGGAGTGAGTGAATGAGTAAATGAATGAGGGTGTGAGAGAGTGAATGTATAAGGGGATGAGTGTGTGAAGTAGTTAGAGTTTATGAGGGAGTGAGTGAGTGCATGAGGTCGTGAGAGAGTGAATGTATGAGGGTATTGAGTGAACGTATGGGGAAGTAAGAGTGAAAGTATGAGGGAGTGAGTGTGTGAAGGAGTGAGCGTGTATGGCGAAGTGAGTGAATGTATGAGGGAGTGAGTGAGTGAGTGAGAGAATGTATGAGTGAGTGAATGAGTGAGTGTATGAGTGTATGAGGGAGTGTATGAGTGAGTGAGTGAGTGAGTGAGTGAGTGTATGAGTGAGCGAGCGAGTGAGTGAGTGAGTGTATGAGTGAGTGAGTGAGGGAGTGTATGAGGGAGTGAGTGAATGAGGGAGTGAGGAAGTGTATGAGTGAGTGAGTGAGGGAGTGTATGAGGGAGTGTATGAGTGAGTGTATGAGGGAGTGAGTGAGTGAGTGAGTGAGTGAGGGAGTGTATGAGTGAGTGAGTGAGGGAGTGAGTGAATGAGGGAGTGAGGAAGTGTATGAGTGAGTGAGTGAGTGAGTGAGGGAGTGTATGAGTGAGTGAGTGAGGGAGGGAGTGAATGAGGGAGTGAGGAAGTGTATGAGTGAGTGAGTGAGTGAGTGAGGGAGTGTATGAGGGAGTGTATGAGTGAGTGAGTGAGTGAGTGAGTGAGGGAGTGAATGAGGGAGTGTATGAGTGAGAGAGTGAGTGAGTGAGGGAGTGTATGAGCGAGTGATTAACTTGATCTCTTCCTTAGAATCGTGGAGGAGAAATGCATTTGCTAATGGATGTTTTTCATGGCACACATCACACACAGGAGGCAGCTGAGCATATTTACCCAGTTTCTCACAAGGCAGCGGTCGGACAGGGAAATTATGAGCGATTTCAAAGCACCGGTAATATTTTCTTCTCTCCGCTGGTGTATAAATAAACATGGCGAAACCGGCCGCTGGCTGCAGTCTGTAGTAAATCTGAATTTTTATGAATGACCGCATTGATCTGTGTGACCACGCCTCCAAGCGCGAGCTCGTCCATACTGTCCCCCCCAGCAAGCGCGCTTTTTATTGGGTCGGCGACCAGAAGTGGGCGGGGCGTCTTGAGAACGCGCAACTGTCATATATAAAAACTGATTCGAATAAAAACCGTTTAAATAACCGTTAAAGGGGCTTAGGAGACGGACCGCGTCTTCACCACAACCTGTGTGGATTGTTCTTCTTTCTTTCTTTTTTTCTTTCTTTCTGAAGAGCTCACTCACCTGGACGCTGTTTGAAGTGTTTCACTTTCTCCACAGCACCTTCGCTCCAATTAAAACGACCAAAACAAATCAGCAGAACATTCTCTTCTGGCTTCATATTATTGTTGTTGTTGTTATTGTTGTTGTTGTTGAAGATGAGGGATGTATTGTGCTTTCTTCTCTTCATGATGGTGGCCCTCGGCTCGGTGAGTAAACCTTCAGAAAACCAGTCTTTATTTCATTCTGCTGGTTGCTTTCTGTTGACATGTCGTTGACAACCAGGATGAGAGCCAGGGATCAGGATTACAGTGGAAAGTTTTCAGCACAGGAACATCATCACCTTTAAAGCTGCTCGCAGGAGGTCTGTTTAACTCCTCCGCTCCAACCTTTGAGGAAATGGCATCATTTATACAATAAAACAGATTAAAACCTACATGTACATTTAGTTTCCCCCAAGCTACAAACACCCTCAAAGCTGTAAACGAACCCTTACTTCCATCTCGTATGTTCCTTAAATGCTCCTCTACAATTATGTTTACGCTAACCAAATCTCAATCAATACCAAGCCTTTTAAAGGTGTGCCACAATATGGCTTTTTAAAGCCTTCAAATGTAATGTGGACGGTTCATGGTTCTTTAACCATTTTACTTAAAAACCCAACAAACTTTACTTAAAACAATGATCTTAAACAATGTAGACATTTAAGGTGAGAAATGATTTAATCATCCATCAACGAAGCAACCAAACGATTCTTCAAGATGGTCTACAGTCATTATTATAGTCAATAATAATAATATCTCTTTGGTGTTTTCATGCAGCTCCTTAAAGAACCTTATGATGGCTTGTTCGTTAACCGTTTTGGCCGAAACATCTCACCATTTCTCACCGTGGAGGTCTATATTATGTAGAAGACTCCTTGTGGAGTGAAATGATTATTCAGCTCATTTTGGCACGAGAACAACTCATCAAAAGGTTCTTTAAGGAACCCTAAAAATGGTTCTTCTATGGCATAGGTCTAAAGAACCCTTTCTGGTCTTTAAAGCACATTTTTAGCGCTCAGCCTGACTAATAACGTTCATTTTCTCAATATAATCAATAAAACTGAGACTGGAGTCTAATTTAGTTCTTCCCTAACACACACACACACACACACACACACACACACACACACACAGTGCAGTCAGTGGGACACTTTGATGTCAATATGAGTTGAAATGTAATCTGTAATTACACTGGTCTCTGGATTTGAGCTCAGTCCTGAATAAAGATCTTCTTTCAGGTTTGCTAAAGTTGGATCGATATGCGGTATTTCCAGATATTAAAACAGACACGAGGACCGTTTTTTTCCCCGGTGTGTGTTCTGTTCTATTTGCATAATAAAACCGAGCCCTGTGTCAGGTGTGTATCTGTGTTCCTGGTAGAAATTTGATTTCAGGTACTGCCGTTATTTAATGGTTAGTTGCAGTAAGCGGTGCTC
The DNA here is from genome assembly GCA_024331685.1 of Stegophilus panzeri. Lineage (NCBI taxonomy): Eukaryota > Metazoa > Chordata > Actinopteri > Siluriformes > Trichomycteridae > Stegophilus > Stegophilus panzeri. The sequence continues at coordinate 46,795 of JANDJT010000236.1, forward strand.
AGAATAGCCATTGCTCGGAAACAGTCGGGCCCTTTAGACCCGTCCTGGCACTGGTTTTCAGTGCTGCTGCCAAAGTCATTTAAAAAGAGGGAAAAGGTCGGGTAAATACGAATTATCTCCGGCCCACATCAGAAACAGGTTTTGCTTTGAGAAGGGAGGAGAACTTTTGAGGAGGTCAGAGGTGTTTGTGTGAGAGAGAGAGAGAGAGAGAGAGAGAGCGATGATTTGGAGAGTGTAGGGGGTGTTACACGGGCTCAGAACCTCTCTGATTGGACTAAATGATCCGCACTGAGGGAGTATCACAGAGTTGGCTCATAGCAGAGAGCAGGAACAGCTATGCAATTCTCCAAAATTTTCAGGTGGAAATCAGGACTTCTTTCTGTCTGAAGAGGTCTTTTCACTTTTTTTTTTGTGTGCAAATGGAAATGTAATAAATGAGTAGCTCTTGAGCTTGTATACTGACCTGCTGTGGATAAAAACATCTCTAAACATTAGTTCCGAACAGGACATAGTGCACGTTCTTAAGTGCACGAGGAGTTGTGTACATAAATAATGAGCCGATTTATGTGTGTAACACTAAACTACACAGCGTGAGGAAGACGGGTTTAATGCGCTGTAAATGACGGACACCCCACCTGACGTTAAACCCACGGCTCAGCGCACGTCAGACAAGATACCTTCAGTGTCCTGGACCTGGCACGCTTTCACCGCAAATTCATCAACTGAATCTCCACCTAGAGCAAATCCCCAAGAAAAGCACTCCATTCACACCACTGAATACCGGACTCGCTCTCAACACAGCGGCTCCGAGTCAGTTCACCTGCTGGAAGAAAATGGATTTTTAACTAACATTATTTCTATCCGTAGGTCTGGAATTAAAAACAGGGAAAAGCAATCCTCATACCATCCACCTGCCCTTTTAATATAAACTAGTAATTAAGACTCGAGCAGACTCTAAGCTCTTTAATGAAGAGGATAACGCGTGTGTGTTATGTGAGTTACTGTGTGTGTGTAGTTAGTAAACACGGATGTAAGTGTGAGCCATACGCACAGGAGTAAATTAGATACAGAAATATAATATGTTAATAAATAAATAAAGACATATATATAAAAAAAAAAAACAACAACAAAAAAACCCAATAAACAAAAACAGTATTACAGAATGTCATAATAACTGAATAATAAAGTCTAGAAAAGGAGGACTGGAGAAATAAAAATATAGTATATAGGCCTATGATTTTTTTTTTTTTTGGTAACAGGGAAGAGAACATTTCTGCTTTCAGAGCCGCTTTTCCAGAGACGACGCCATTCAGTACCGTATCAGTAACGTTATTACTCTGCAACTATGTGCTAAAAGCATTATTTATCTACCTAAAGCAGCTCATTTTGAGATTTCTGTCCATTATTATGTCACAAGTATTGGTAATAGAAAGGATTATATGTCTTAGTTGACACACAGTAAGCGCAACACGTTGAAACTAGAGGTTGCTTGAATATGAATATTTTTTAAACAGACTTGTGTTTTGTTTAAAATGGATCGCTCCTTGTTTAATTATTATTATTTATTTGTTTTAAACCTCACTTGGCGTATTCTAAGCGATATGCTGACCTGGAATTTTATTTGCATGTCATCATCTAGGATGTTAAGAGCACATCAGATCTCCTGATCACGGTGTGTGTCATGGCCCCTGGTACTGGAGCAGTATTCCATCACTGAGGCGAAATACATGCTGAATGAACGTTATAGTGAACCTGATATAGTGGACCTGGGACAGATAACACCTTACTGACCTGAGGGCGTTGCTGAGTGTTTTTGGTCCAGCCAGAACTCATTTAATTCATTTTCACTCTCTTATTCAAAGAAAAAGAAGAAGAAGAAGAAGAAGAAGAAGAAGAAGAAGAAGGTAGTTGTGTAAAAGTTAGAACTCAACATTGCTAAAACATGGTTCTGATCCTACACATACAATTACCTCACTCATAGCAAATGTCAGGAATAAAAGACGGTGTTGTGCTGAAGCGACGCTTAAGTGTTTTATTCCTCCTATACCACAGAGATTTAACGACACTAACTGTTTGTTTGTTTGTTTTTCTTTATAAAGAGCGGCACTTTGTTTTATGTTATAGCAGATACAAACAGCCGTTCCCTCCGTTTCTTGTTTTCTCCTCTCCAGTTAAAATGATAAAAACGCAGCTTGTCGTGTTACCGAGAAACCGGACAGCCCTCTGTCCTGAAGACTCTCCTGTGGTAGAAAGAAAAAAATGTACTCACTGACACTGGAGACTCCTTCCGTAAATGTTAAATAAACATCTCCTTACAGAAAGCTTCCGCATGTCAACAACTGCATGCTTCTCTTTGTTTAATAACACGTCTTTTTTTTAAAAAACAAAAAACATTTTGAACGATTATCTGGAGCGTTCGCCGTCCAAATCCCTGTTGCTATAGAAACGATAACGTATTAGGCCGAGCACATTCATATAAACCTGTGATTCGCAGCTGCACTATTGTATGAGCTGCTGTTGTAGAAAACTAATCAACACCTTCTGACCAATCAGAATCTAGAATTTAAGAGCACTGAGGTATAAAGCTAAATATGACGTGTATATTAACAAGCAGGTTATACGAGATCATACGGCTAATACGAGTTCAGCAGGCAGGTGAGTGTGAGTGAGATAATGTCTGGACTGGACCGGATTGTGGATATGTGGTGAGTACTGGATTCGGGAAGCCGGGAAATGATGGCATATTTAAATGAGAATTTTTGTAAGCACAGAACCTTGGAATATTTATATTTATGTCATATATATATATATATATATATATATATATATATATATGAAAATGTGAAAAAAACTGTAAACCTTTTCACTGGTTGCTGACATCGCAGGTACAAACATGCAAAGAAAACATACTTTTAGGTTTTAATTTGTAATATTCACTTAGAATTTCAAGAAACTGCCTCATTAGTTTTAGACATCGAGTCATAATTTCAAGAAATATATTTTTTAAAAAATCCTCAAATTGCAAAAACAGCCTTCCGCAAATTTAATACCTGCCCTTCAGCTGTATTAATAACAAGAGGTTGAGGATGACACTCAGGCTGTGATAAATCACACTGTGGGCATTACATTAATCTCTCTGTACCGATTCCGATATTTGACTCTTTTGCTAGAAATGCAAGGGAGTGTTACTTGGCTCATGTACACTTTTAACACTTCTGGGTGTTTTTATGTTTGAGCATGCTTTTAGTAAATCAGACCCTTAGTTAGTCAGGTAGCTGATTTTGTTTGCTGTTTGATACGAAAGCTAGACCTGTGCACATTAAAGCCAGAGTTGTGTTCATTTATTTATTTTTATATCAGTGCTGAGAAGAAAGTGAGGGATTGTGAGACAACAATGTCGTGCACAGTACGCTAGAAGCTATCATGATTCATGTCTTCTCTCTTGCCTGAGTGTCCGATCTGTCGTACACCCTCTCCTCTCTGCAGGGCGTGGCAGGGTGCCCGAGGGCGTGCGAGTGCCCTCCTGAGCGCCCCGTGTGTCCTCCAGGTGTGAGTTCGGTACCCGATGGTTGCGGGTGTTGTAAGGTTTGCGCTGCTCAGCTAAACCAGGACTGCCACGAGGGCCGACCGTGTGACCACCACAAGGGGCTCGAGTGTAATTACGGCAACGACGTGGGCAGCACTCACGGAATCTGCAGAGGTGAGTCGTGCCGCTGCTTGGCAATTCGGACCTCTCTGTACGCGAAATGTTATCCGCCACATTTGTAAACGCATTCCTCATTTGGTGTAACGGTTCTGTTCGTGATAGACGTGCTAGTGCATGAAAGGGGAAAAAAGCAAACATAAATGAACCACAAAAAAGATTGCCTTTATACTGGTTTCCTGAAATGGGGAAAATCTTATTCTTGGAAGTGCTTCCTGAAAAGTATTATTTATCGAGACACCATCCACCCAGTTATTTTAAATGTACATTATAGTATATATACACAAACATGCCACAATCTACAGTTTAGGTGTAGCATGTATGCTTTTGGACCCCTTAATATATATGCAATATGGGAGAAATCAGAAATCAGAGCAAAGCCAAATAAAATTCACCCAGTCATCAGAACAGCAGATAATGATAATGATACTGGGTTCAGGGGCGCTGTATCATGGCTGACCCTGCGCTCTGACCACAACCTCCTGACATGCTGGCGTATGCAAAGAAATGAAATTCACTGTGCTATAATCTATAGGTGACCAATAAAGACTCATTATCATTTATGAAGATTCAGTTCTCACATCCTGCATTACAGTACTGCACTTTGGACATACTGTATAACAGATAGTTTATTCAACAGCATACAGAAAGAATATCACTTTGATGTTAAAGACGTCTCTCTCGTCTTTAAGACAATCTTACTGCCTAGATTCTTTGGGAAAGCTTGTCCGTGTCACTTTTAGACCTTGTTTAACTCAGCGTGTGTACACGAAGCGGGTTGATGCAGCATTTTCCTCACTGAGCTCCATCGAGTCCCCAGGCCGAATTTTATTTCCCAACGAGTTGCCTCATACATTCCCGAGTATTTATATGTTGCTATATAAAGGAGCTATTTGGGTTTGGGTTGAGGGTTTATTGAAGCATGAAGCTGGGCATGATCGACAGAGCCAACGCTCAATTCAAACCAAACATCTTCTGTAAACGAGTCAAAATTCCACCCTGGGCTAAGAATAAACCTGCACTTTAAATCAAATAAAAAAAACATTATTAATGCATTTCTCTGGGTTTTTGTGGCTGCAGTCTCTCTCATTCCAGCATAATTGGTTTCCCCCTCACTATGTTCTCACTTGCAAAGAAAAACGAAGAAGGCCAGAAATAAAACGTCCGGAATTTTCCCCCAGCCGAGACATGTTTGGTTTGCTTCTTTCGTTTAGCACTGGAGCTAGGAAGCGATTGTAGCTAATAATAACGGAAGTTTATAGCCTCCAGTTCAGCATGGTGCACATGCCATGTCTGAATCACCACACGCTCCACGTCAGCATCAGGCTCACGTAAGAAGCATAGATGTCAGATTTCAGCAGCTCAATCATTCAAGGAAGGAAGGAATTCAGATAATAATAAATACATGTCCAGAATGATTTATATATTTAATCTTCATCCAAACAATGGGTTTTTTATGTATGTATGTGTGGTGAGTTATGCTAAACTGGAGGCTATAATCTTTCATTCCTTGTTAGCTACATCAGCCTTATCACTCTACTGTATGAGACACCAAACCCTTGTCTTGAATGATCCGCGACGTTTTGGCTGAATTACCACTTCAACATGTTTTTTGTTTTAAAACTCAAACCACTCGTTTTTTTCTCATGTGTTCCCTTACAGCCAAACTGGAAGGCCGCTCGTGTGAGTATAACGGCCGTGTGTACCAGAACGGCGAAGACTTCCACGCCGGCTGTAAGCACCAGTGCACGTGCATCGATGGTGCTGTGGGCTGTGTGCCCCTCTGCCCTACAGAAGTGCTCCTGGCGTCACCTGCCTGCCCCTCACCGAGGCTGATTAAAGTGCCAGGACAGTGCTGCCCCAGTGTGGACTGCCATCGCGGCTCCTCAGTGCTGCCCCCTGTCTACAGAGTCCCGCAACTGCCCCCATACACCTACCCTCACCTCGCACCCTACCCTAAACCCTTCCCCAAGCTTTACCCGAAGAATTACCCACCCAGGCCAGAGGACACACTGAGTAATGAGCTGATGGACTTGGGGAGGAAGTGGGAGAAGCCCCGTAGTCACAAACGCATGACAGGTGAGAGACCGTGAGTGTGTGTGTGTGTGTGTGTGTGAACACATGACCATCTCTAAATTCTGCCTTCTTAATCCATAACCCTTATTTTTAATCTTAATATGAATTTTATTTAGAAAGGTAGTACAATGTAGGTAAATTATCCTATTTCCCCATTTATATACCATGAGAGATGCAAACCTTTGCACTCCACTGTATATAAATATGTATATGTGCACTGGGGATTGTGTATAACGTGTAACCTGTGTAACGTGTGTCCCAAAAGGAAGAAAAATACATCAATATATTCCCTCATGTCCAAAATACCTGTACTGGATGTCCAGTATATATATAAATAAAAACAAAAAACAAAAAAAACACCAATTAAAACATATTAAAATCAGAAATATAGTGTCAGCGTGTTGTTGTGTTGAAGCGCATGTTTTTTTCATATATTAATATTTGCTTGTTTTTATGAAGGTGCCAATAATTTTGGAGCCGATTGTACGTTTCATATTTTTAAAATGATATCATTCACTGTTTTCTCTTTAACCGTGATTGCGTATGCCTTTGAGTGAGGCATGACTATTTTCCAATGGAGCCTTGTGAACCAGACACACACACACACACACACACACACACACACATATATATATATATATACATACACACACACACACACACACACACA
>JANDJT010000236.1:59348-88940 GCA_024331685.1 Stegophilus panzeri
GGGGTGAGAAGGGAAGGAAGAAAGAAAAGAAAAGAAAAAAAAAAAAAGAAAAAAGAAAAAAGCAATGTACAGCATGTTTAAAGCGGAGAGATTGAAAGAGAGAGAGAGAAAGAGAGAGAGATGGAGAGGGGGACAAGATAGAGAGAGAGAGAGAGAGAGAAAGAGAGAGAGATGGAGAGGGGGACAAGATAGAGAGAGAGAGAGAGAGAGAGAGAGCGCGCTGTTTCCGTAGTAATCAGTCGGCTGATTTGGTTACCAAGGAGAGCGGCTGCGTCTGGAACAGGGCGTGATGGGAGTGCAGGGCGGCCTGGTGGAACGACGAGGGCGGGGAGAAGAGGGAGGGGTGCAGGGAGGTGAAAGGGATTGGCCGAGAGAGGAGAGGCGGGGTCGACTGACTGCCTGAGGTGCTGACGGCGAGAGAGATGCTGGGGTGAGAGGAGGAAGAGGAGGATGAGGATGAAGTGGAAGCAGAAGAGGAGGATGAGGAGGATGATGAGGAAGGTTTGGAGATCAGAGAGAAGTGAGGGTGATGGCGCTCGGGTTTGGTGGTGAGCGACAGCGGCTGGGCCTGCTCGGAGTGAGTGGGGGCGGGCGCGGCGGGCGACGCCAGGGCGGCGGAGGGCGTGGCTGGGGAGTCCAGCATGCTGCCGTGAGAGGACGCCGGGCTGTCGATCATCTTCTCCTGAGGGAGGTACTGCACGCAAGGCTTCTTGGTCCGCGCCGAGTAATCTGCAGTCAGGAGCAGAGGAACACCGCTTTACACACAACACAGGGATTATGTTACGTCGTTACACGTGATGTCATGACCGTATTTTCCGGACTATCTAAGTCTCCGGTGTCGGAGCGCTGAAACGGTCAGGGGCGAAGCTGCAACAGATTTCCGACATGGACGGAAAATCTCTCAGGGACGGAACGTTTCGTTATTTCTAGCTGCGATAACGCAAGTGATACCAGGAACAAACGTGTTCTGCTAACGTTAAATGGAACTATAAAACCGGTAAAAAGTGCAAAACACGTCGTTTTGTTTTTGCCTCGTGGAGAATAATCTTCAGTGTAACAACGGTAACTCTTGGCAACGCCTCGTCGTTGATTAGTTTCCTGCAACAGTGCTTTATTTCCTCGCGTGAGAGAGACGCTAAATTTGTCTTCTGATCCGGAAAATACGGTGCGACACGGACATATGACCAAACTCTGAGATGTAAAAGAAACAGATGAAGAGCTCCGAGTGACGCTGTAGTGATTCTGTGACTCGACTCGACTGATGAGAAGCCAGACTGACTCTGCTAAACACTGCCTCGACACGGAATGGAGCGCGATGGACGGACATGGAACAGAGACGGCGACGAAGACGGCGACGACGCTGCGGTCGCAGCTCGGACGGGACAGGACGATGCGTATGGCGTTTATGATGGCGTGTATGAAAGGGTGGAGTGATGGAGGCTGCTCCGTACCTGCCTGCGCTAGCACCGCGCTTCGTACGCTGCATGTCAGAGTGCAGGGAAGGGACAGCAGGTTAGTGTGGACAATGAGCTCTACCGCTTTATTACAACTAGGAGGACGTGTCACGTCACACGGTCAGTGCAGACACGGGGTTGGTACGTAGGGGGAGGAAACTCTTTACCCGAGAGCGTTCCCGCTACACTCTTGGAACTCGCCGTAATGCTCGCGCTACGTGGCCGATCCGTGCGCACACTACACGAGCGATCGCAACCCAGCTTTCTCATCACTGACGGGCTGCTGTGGTTGTTTTCGGCGTCGTTTTGCAGAGAGAAAGAGAAATGAGGAGCGACGACTGATCGGGGAGACGAGAAGTGCAAGGGGGGGTGGGGGGTCGGAGTTCCTACGAACCGTTTTTACCGTACGTGCCGAATAATTCCTTACGGAAGGATTATCACTCTACATTTTGCCCTCGCTTTCCAGGTTGTATGATAAACCGGATTCAGGGATCTGCTGCGCGTGACGACGGATGAATTCCATTTCCTCGTGGATTCGTACGTGCTGTAAGATCTGTTCGCGAGGGGTCTTGCACTACAAACATGCTTGAAAATATATATACACACACACTACCGGTCAAAAGTTCGGAGACGCTTGACTTGTTTCTCACGATCTTAAAAAGCTTTTGATCTGAAGGCGTGTGATTAAACGTGTGAAATCGGTGTCGTAGACGAAAATATAATCGTGCCGACGTGTTCGTTCCTCTCATTAGAACACTAACGTTTTATTTACAAAAAATCTTTTCTTAAACGGACGACTCGGAGAGAAATATTCGGAAAAGCAGCCGGTGAGAGTCCGGCGTCGGTGCGAACTCCTTTAATACTGTTTAAAAAGCATCTCGGGGAAATTCCTCAAGACATCGATTGAGAAGACGCCGAGAATACAAAATTCTAGACGGAAAAGTGCGTCTGCTTTGAAGATGCTAAAACATTAAATTATTTTGGATTTTTTAATCACAGTATAATTCCCATAGTTCCATTTGTGTTACTCCAGAGTTTTGATGACTTATTATTCTAAAAGGTGTGGGGGGAAAAAAATTAAATAAAGAATGAGTGTTTAAACTTTTGACCGGTTGTGTGTGTGTGTGTGTGTGTGTATATATAAATATAAATATCAGAGCAACGCTACATGAGAGGATGCTGGCGGTTTCGCAAGGATTTGCGTCGGGGAAATCGGGGCTAGATCGTGTAGTGTGCGTTCAGCGTTAAACCACAGAACGTTGTGGAATCGCTATCCACGTGATAAAGCTTTCGACAAGATCTTTAAAGGGATATTTCAACATAATCTCCATCGACAGGATCTTTAAAGGGATATTTCAACATAATCTCCATCGACAGGATCTTTACTGCATGTCTGATCACTACAGATAAGAACTTAGATGTTTTCCGACAATGAGAAAACTCTAACCCATGAACAGAGATCAGGCTGAGTATCCCTTTAATATGAAGAAATATCTTTTAAATACAGAATAAAGCCCAGGTTGAAAAGCAGAAAAGCTACTTTTGTGGTGTGTGTGTGTGTGTGTGTGTGTGTTGCAGTAAAGGAAACGCACTCGATTCCTGAACGAACGAAACGACCCCCCCCTCACCTTCTGCTGCCGAGTCGACCTTGTTCTCTCTCTTCCTCTTCTTCCGCTTGCCCTGTAGAAATGGAGAGAAACAGAAAAAGAAAGGGGGGAGGGAGGAAAGAAAAAAAGAAAAAAAAAAAAAAAAAAAAAAAGATATGAAAACCATGTAACCGCTCGAATGCCACCGTAGACACGGTCACGTAAACTGTACGAAGCTTTTTAATGACACGTTACGCGTTTGTTCTGCCTCCAAAACAGATCTTCGGAGATTTATTATATATAAATAAAATATGGGTTGAGTTTTTGTCCCATTAGTGTCGCCTAGTTCGGTGATCTGGTATGTTTATAGAGCTGGAGTCTCCGATTCGCATATTCATTATAATCTAGATCAGGCAATTATTCATCATTTTTGTTTTAGATTCAGTATCGGAAAAACGATCACAAAACAGGTGGACTTTAACGTCTACGTGTAGTCTGGAACGTATCCGTCGTCATTACACGGTAACGTTAGAATAATGCGAGATGGGGCAACCAAACAAGACGTCCAATAATAATAATAATAATAATAATAATAATAAGAAGAAGAATTGTCTGGAAGTCCAGTTATCGTTATTTAGCAATTTAACAAGAAGTTGTTCAGTCTTATTGTGGAAAATTGTGTGTAGTTGTGTATAGAGCGTATAGCGCGTGTCTTACGTAGTTATCTCGTGCGGACCAGCCGGGGTAGAGCTGAGAGTGAAGCTGCCGCTCTTTCCGGGCCAGCTCGTAATATTTGGCTTGCTCTTCCCGAGACAGAGAGTGCCACTGCGAAGACACATCAATCAATCAGTCAGCCATCACACACACACACACACACACACACACAATCTCTCTCTCTCTCTCTCTCCCCATTACACTCACACACACACTCAGTTATACTATTCAAATTTATAATATTTACGATTCACAATGCAAAGATGTGTTCATCATCGACCGCATGCTTTATTCTCAGACAGGTGTTATAAAATCTCACACACACACACACACACACACACACACACACACACACACACCCCTTACCCTCCTGCCTAGTATCTGATTGATAGCGGCGCTCTCTTTGAGCGTGCACTCGGCCACCACTTTAGCCCTCATCTCCTTCATATACAGCATGAAGGCGTTCAGGGGCTTCTTAATGTGGGGCTTCTTCTCTTCCTCCTTCTTAGCTGGCCCTGGAGACTTCCTGCGCAAACAGAAACAACAGATTCGTCACTTTACGTGTGAGAGAGAGAGAGAGAGAGAGAGAGACAGGAGTGAACTGGTAGACACAACACTGATAAAATTGAAGGAAGCTCACATAAAATAACATGGGGGGGGGAGAGACAGAAAAGTCAGTTTTGAGAGAGTTTTCCCAAATAAAACTGAGAGAACACCTGCACGTGTGATCCATTTTCCATGAGCGGCGTAAGAATAACAACCACCGCGGGGCACGTTACGATTTTTACGGCTTTGATTTTACCAGCCAGACTCAAATCTGAATGCAACGCTTATTATTATTATTATTTCTTTATCAGCTACACACAGCATAAAGCCTCGTGTAGCACCTAACGCTCAGGAACACGACCGCATCCATGGCTCTCAAAAGTGGGGTTTTCATAATATTATTATTATTATTATTATTATTATTATTATTACGTTCTGTGTTCCGAGTGAAAACAAATCTGTCCGCGTGCACATTGGAATAAGAGACTACGAGACTAATAACTGATTAACTAGATGATTGTGTTTATAAAAATAAAATCAGTACTCGAGTGAGAATTTGGTTTTTTTTTTGAAACAGTTAAATGGGTCGCTGACTCTACTGAACTACTGATTTATAAATAAATAACTCGAGATGTCGTCATGGTGACAAACGGACATCACTCACGAGCGTACAGCGATCGAACGGACTCTCACCTCGTCGATGGAAAACTCAACGAGTGCGCCTCAAACCCGCGTGTGGCACAACTGAGGACTTTGTGTTCAGATGGGCCCAACTGTCCCGTTTCTCTCTCTCCCCCTGTGTGTGTTTGCGCGCGCGCGTGCGTGCGTGCGCGTGCGTGCGTGTGTGTGTGTGCGCGCTCACGTGTGCGCGGCAGGGCTCAGCTCTCCGTTGGGTTCCTGTTTGATGGCAGGAGAGACTATAGCAGGGTGTGGGATTCCCGTCTGATGAAGACCATGAGGATGATGAGGCATAACGTGAGGAGGAAAACGACTCGACACCAGACTAGAGATAGAGAGAGAGAGAGACACACACAGAGAAAAAGAAAGAGAGAGACAGACACACACAGAGAGAGACAGACAGACACAGACACACACAGAGAGAGAGAGAGAGAGAGAGACACAGAGAAAAAGAAAGAGAGAGACAGACAGACACACACAGAGAGACAGACAGACACACACAGAGAGAGAGAGAGAGAGAGAGAGAGAGAGAGAGAGAGAGACACAGAGAAAAAGAAAGAGAGAGACAGACACACACAGAGAGAGAGAGAGAGAGAGACAGAGAGGACACATTTAATAAAGGTCCCAGATTGTGTTCCATGTAGTGCACAGCTCCCTAGGTAGGCAGCCTCTTTGGGCAGCATTCACACTCCCGAACATAAAAGCTGTTTCAGCTGAAGGCCGTGACGATTCTGACAGTTTCTTGGTGTCTACACTATACACTCTGTTCACCACAAGTTAGAAGTTTCTATAAAATCGGCATGCGGCGTCCTTCAGCGTTTACATCTGATCTGAGAACACCCCCCCCCCAAACACACACACCTCCCACACACACACTGTAGTATTCCCTGTCCACTCTTTGGCACAGGTTTTTTTTTTGGTTAGCCTCTTAATGATGTGTCTAGACTAAACACACACACAGACACACACACCTTTTCATTCATATTTCAACAAGTAGCCCAAATAAAGACGCTCTCAAAGGAACCATTATGAGTCCTGCTACAGGCAAAGAGCCGAGTGTGCAGTTACCCTGGAAACTGAGGAGAACTCGACACCTGAGACCACTTTCCACACACACACACACACCTTTACAAAAAAAAAAAAAAAAAACAACCAAACCACGGAAACCACTTCCTCCAGCGGGCTGAATAGGACACGGCTCAGATAGCGACTCGGCGGGTTTGCAGCCGAGCACAATGGGGCGTTATCGCTAATCGCTCGGGGAAGGGGGGGGGGGGGGGGGGGGGGTTTGGGGGGCGTACTGTGTACATTTGATTTTTCATCAAACCATTCCTTTCAAGTAGCCCTAATGTGTGTATTATTTTACTAAATCTGTTAATGTCTAATGTTTTTTTTTGGTTGTTGATTGATGTATATCTGAGAAAGCAGATTTTTTTTAAACATCAGCTGTCTGTAAAGTTCTTCTAATGCCCAGTGCCAGTACATCTGGTGTATTTGGTCTTGTCTTCATACTTTTATTTATATAGATCATAATTCATCCAGTTCAGACTCAAATACTCCTGGAGTTGTTTAGTCTGAAATGTCCTCAAAAAATACATCCTGTCTCTGTAACAGGACTGTGTTCACTACACACACACACACACACACACACACACACACACAAGTAATGCCTTGTAAACACACATCAGATATCAGTTTAAACACAGTCCTTTCTGAGTGAATAGTCTGTCCGATACGCTGTCGTGTATCATCGGGAAATTAACCGAAACACGACTTTGTCTCTGGTTTGTTTACATCTCACAAGACGACGCACAACTCGTTCAGTTCTTATTCATGAAACATGTTCGTTCCTGTTCACGCTTACGTTATAGCAGCTATAAACAGCCGTTCCCTCACCAGCAGTAAGTTAATAAGTAAAAAAAAAAAGAAAAAAGAAAAGCACAGCTTGTCATGTTACCAAGAAACCACAAAGCGTAAACTCCTCTGTCCCGAAGATGTCAGAAAACTTAAAAAGACAGCTTTATGCTGACACTGGAGACTCCTTCCGTAAAATGTTTGCAGTGTTTTTGTCTCTGGTTTGTTTAAAACTGACAAAACACGCACAACTCGTTCAGTGCTTATTATCAGAAATGTAACAGAACACAATTGCATACTTTCAATTGAATTTCGCTATCTGTCCTTTCATTATTATGTACTACTTTCTCCTCACTACATCACTCTACAATCGTACATTAATAAAGATGTACGATTTATACGATGGAAACTTGAACGGCGAGAATGAGACCCAATAGAGTGTAAGTCACAGTAATGTGCTGCTACGTAGACTTCTGTACTTACCACGGCGGTTTGGATCGTGACCGCATGCGGCTAGTTTCGACGGTGTCATGCTAGCTCACATTTCAGAGATGAGGAACAAAGCTGTCGCTAGTTAGACTAGCTAATGTTTTGCAACACATTCCTTTGGTGAAAGAGGCACTGATTTATCGTCAGGAACCACAAATCAGACGTCTTTCTTTTTTCTTTCTCGAGTCTCTCGTGTAGATCAGTAAAAGACATGTTTACTTATGGGGGGGGGGGAGGAATTGCAGTTCTTTTACCACCTCTGCTTATTCTAGTGAACGAATAAGGATACGGGAGTTTTCTTCCCAAACGTGTCATGTAGCCAGGAACGATCAATACCAGGTCATAAGTGTGTGTTTTTTTTTTTTAAACAGACACAATGATCTGAACAGGAATCCAGGCCTGGAGCTTTTTTGAGGACACACACACACACACACACTTTCTACACATAACCACAGTGTGTGCAGTAAATCCATTTTAATGAGATCTGCATCTGTTACTTATTGAAGTATTTTAATCCAGTGAGATCTATAAAACTATTTTCCTATTAGGTAGTTATTGGCTTAGCAAGACTAAGATGCCACACACACACACACACACACACGCATAAAAATAGGTATCAGTATTATTAGAGCTGAAATGATGTTTGTATATCTTTATGGTGACTGGCGAAAGGTTCATCCAGACTCTGTAACCTTAAACTATTCCTCTTATGACTCAGCAAGTTGCCAATGACTTTTTTTGTTTATTATAAAAAAAAATATCAAGGTGTACTTTTTTTTTATTTTTATTTTTTTTTTTATCCCTTTCTAGCTACAGTTGCAATCAAAATAATTCAACCCCCATTGCAAATCAGGTTCAAAATTTACAGACTTTTGCAATGAACAAATCAAACAAAAGCAATCGAAACACTGAAGTATTAGGAAATCCTACTGGTTTCCCACTGAGGCTAAGCAGGGTTGAGCTTGGCCAGTACCTGGATGGAGGTGAGACTTGAGGAAAACTAAGGTTGCTGTTGGAAGTGGTATTAATGAGTCCAGCAGGGGGCGCTCACCCTGTTGTCTGTGTGTGTTCTAATGCCCCAGTAGAGTGAGTATACTGTAGAAACAGTACCGTCTTTCGGATGAGACGTTAAACAGAGGTCCTGACTCTCTGTGGTCAATAAAAGTCCCAGGACACTTATAAAAGAGTAGGGGTATAACCCCAGGTCCTGGTGGAACTCCACCATTGGCCCTTCTCTATCATGACCCCCTAATAATCCCCGTCTCTGAATTGGCCACTAATATCTGGTGTGTGGTGGGAGTTCTGCCGCACTATGGCTGCAGTCGCATCATCATGGTGGATGCTACACACTAGTGGTGGTCGAGACTTCCCCCATACTATGTAAAGTGCTTTGAGTGTCTAGAAAAGCGCTATATAAATGTAACTGTAAACATCACGCCATCTGTGAGGAAGCTGAAGCTCGGGTTTCATCGGACCTTCCAACAGGACAATAATCCCAAGCATACCTCAAACTCCACCAAGGCTTTTAGATTCTACAGGGCCATCACAGGCACCTGACTTGAACCCCATAGAAAATCCCTGGTGGGATTTGAAGAAGGCGGTTGCAGCACGCAAACCCAAGAATATTACTGAACTGGAGGCCATTGTTCATGAGGAACGGGAGAAGATTCCTCAGGAACAATGCCAGAAGATCTGCATCTCGCTTGCAGCAGATCATAACAACAAAAGGGTGCTCTACTAAGTACTAAAGATGCTTGCCCTGAAGGGGTTGAACAATTTTGAAACTGGAGGAGTCATTATAATTTGCATTTTCATTTGAATTTGGTGAAACCACGACGCATTCATTGTGTCAAACTATTTCAGCTCCTTCCATCAAACATTCGTCGATAAAACATCCTACACAAAACGTCACCACGTCAACAATTTAAACTTCAAATTCACTGAATCCAAAACGTCCACGTACATGAGCGGTTACTATGGAAATGATAACCTATTAGAGCGAGCGCGTTAACGTGCTGTACCTCTGGTTGGAGTTCTCGCTGCTCGGAAACCACAGCCTAAAAGATACACCTAGAAACCATAAAGCTGCAACTGATGAACAGTTTAGGACAACATTTGATATGACAGCTTTAAGACTGTCACAGACAATTTTGCACTCCATCAGCGAACACTTGATAACTTCAACAAAAACGGACGTCATGTTAAAACCGTAATGAGTTTCCTGGTTACACAATTGCACTTTTTGACCACGTACAGTCACAGAAGGGATGTATTTCTAATCGTACTATCCGGCATCACCAAGATGAGGATGGGTTCCCTGTCGCGGTTTCCTCATATCAAAATTAAAAATCAGCACCTTCTGACCAATCAGGATCCAGAATTCAACAGAGCTTTGGTGAGAAATTCCCCGCCCCTTTTTTTAGTAAAATAAAGTACTGTGCGAGACACCGGCTTTTATTAAAAGGTCCAAATGACAGACTTTTAAGCTCCAGTTTTTCTCCAATTACTGTTTATTTTCCACCCACTGCTAAATTTACAGCAAAAATAAAGCACCGGGATCGAGATAAAACTAGTCATCCATCTTCAATAAGTCATTAAAACACCGTAATGAATGCACTCCGGCGAGACTGGTGTTAATAGATACAGTCAAACAGCAACAACATGATAAACGGCAACTGTATAAAAAGTTTTAATTCCTTTAAAACAAACAAAAACAAACAAAAAAAAAAAAAAACATGACTTGGGACAAAAAGTATTTTTTCCTCCCCACCCCGAAAGAGAAACAGTAAAAACGTTAAAAATGGCGTCATGGTACAGAACTTTAAAACCGACAACATGCACCGGAGGCAACTCCTCCAGCAGCCAGGCAATGACGACACGGTCAAGGGTACATCTGCGAGCTGGTGGTCCTCAGGCACGACGTGACGCCTCATCTGGACTGTTCGACTGCACAGGAGGGAAAGAAAATATAAATATGAAGATGGAAAAAAAGAGAGAGTGTTCAGGGTGAAACTGAAGATTTAAAGCCTTCGTGCTTACTGTAAGTGGAGATGTCGATCTCTTCCGGGAGCTCGGCCACGTTCACTTCGAAGCGGTCCTGCACGTCGTTCAGCGTTTTGGCGTCGGTCTCGTCGGACACAAAGGTTACGGCCAGACCCTTAGTGCCGAAACGGCCAGCGCGGGCGACCTGAGGAGGAGAGCAGAGTCGATGACACGCTGCACCGGCTTAGCTCGACAATAAAAAGCGGAGGAAATTCCCCAGTTCATCCGTCGCAATACACACGGTGCGTCTCACGCACTCGTGTCCTATATATTAGATCGTTACCGAGTAACGACGCGTTTTGAAAACCGCTCCTTCAAACCTACAGAAAACTAGATTGATAAATCCTTCCGAATACGAGGTCGGAGTTTTCGGGTTTGAGAAACAGCTCATGACGCCAATCACGACGACAGCGGGAAAAGATTTTCGAGAGAAACAGAGTTCAGCAGCGTGTTTAACACGTTGCGGCAGTCCTATACGTCTGTAATCGTCACAACCGTCGTGTGTGGGAACCCGTCTACTGAGGCCCGCGTACTAGAAGTGCACGAGTATAAAATCACATCGTTAAGACGAGGGCCGAGACTCACCCTGTGCAGGTACGTGTCCGAGTCCTCAGGCATGTCGTAGTTGAAGACGATGTTGACCCTCTCGATGTCCATCCCTCTGCCGAACAGGTTAGTGGCCACCAGGATCCTCCTCTGAAAGTCTTTAAACTGCTGGTAGCGTGACAGCCTGAAAACAAACACACACAATTTAAAACACAGCAGGAGACACTTCCTGTTTAACTCATTTGCCATCATTAATATGTTTCATGGTAACATCGGGGTGTTTGTAATCCATTGCCGGGAGACAGAACATCAACTGTACTTCAGGTGGAAAATACACCACACACACACACCTTGACTCCAGGGTGTTTACCGGGACATGCTCAAACACAGCGCTATGAAAAACAGTGGATAGTGATGTGCAACACACTGCCCTTTTCTTGTGGACGTATAACGGGAAAAGCCGACTGGGTGATGAGTCACAGAGCCGGTCAAACGAACCACAGGAAAATCAGCACTGAAACCAGTTTTAACCGGTTTGCTACAGCGAGTGTATAGTGGGGTGTGTGTACACGCACCTCTCCTCCTGAGCCATGCCTCTGTGGATGGCGATGGCCGGGAAGTTCTGCTCCACCAGCAGCTGAGAGAGAGCCACGCAGCGCTGCACAGACTTCACAAAGATCACCACCTGCAGGACAGAAGGGGAATTACAGCATGGCAGCGTGCGTCACACTTCAGAGGAGAGACGCGGCGTTTACGTACGAGACCTGGCTCTCACCTGGTTGAACTCGAGAACGTCAAGCAGATCGAAGAGCTTGCGGTTCTTCTCGCTGTCCTTCAGTTTGCAGTAGTACTGCTGCAGGCCGTGCAGCGTCAGCTTCGTCTCGTCGTCCACAAACACCTCCATCGGCTGATCAGGAACGGAGGAGGAGGGGGAGAGGAAAAAAAACCCCGAAACGTAAATAAATAAAATATTCTGCCACGTTTCCCCTAACCTAAACTAAACTAGTAAAGGATAACAGTCCCTAGGCTGTTCTGTGATGTCATTTCCTGTACCAGTACAGCAGTGTGCATGAACACTCACATCCTGCATGAACTTGCGGCAGACCGGCCGGATCTCTTTACTCAGGGTGGCGCTGAACATCATGCACTGCTTCTCATGAGGGGTGAGTCTGAAGATGTCCTGCACATCACGCCTCATATCTGTGAGACAGAGAGAGCGCGCAAGACAGCACGAGAGAAAGACAAAGGCAGAAAAAGAAAGAGCAAGACAGAATAAAAAAAAAAAAGGAGAGAGAGAGAGCATGACAGACAGAGACACAGAAAGATAGAC
Source organism: Stegophilus panzeri (assembly GCA_024331685.1). Classification (NCBI taxonomy): domain Eukaryota; kingdom Metazoa; phylum Chordata; class Actinopteri; order Siluriformes; family Trichomycteridae; genus Stegophilus; species Stegophilus panzeri. The sequence continues at coordinate 71,588 of JANDJT010000236.1, forward strand.
AGGGAGGGGGAGAGACACAGAAAAAGGGATGTGAAAGAGAGAAGATATGTACAGACACAGAAAGAGAATGAGAAACAAAGTAAGAGAGAGAGAGAGAGAGAGAGAGAGAGACAGCATGATAAAGACAGGTGAGATAGGTGGGGAAGGAAAGAGAGAGAGAGTAAGCACCAATCCTGAAGGCAACCACAAAGCACTAGAAGTTTTAAGTACACCTCCCTGAACTTCTCAGCCACACTGAATTAGATTTAAAATAAATAAATAAATAAAATAAAGAGAGAGAGGAGTAACTTAAACTCGTTAAACAAGTAACAGATTAATTTTAATTCCACGGTCAATTCGTCTTCATCTGACTCGCCACTTCATTTACAAGGACGTGATGAATAACAGACATAGCAGGAACCGGAACTGTGGGGTTCCTGTTCATTTCCCATAAACCTGATTCCACCTGTTTAAATCAGCTGATCCTGGCTACCAATAGACTCGGGTGTGGCTTCTGCTTGGTTGGAATGAAAGCCCGCGCCCACACCGGCCCTTTTCCCTGAAAAGACCGGACATCCCCGCTCTAAAGAGTATCAAAAGCTCAGTAATAGAAAACAGCAGACGTCTTGCCCCTTGTTCAGTAGAGAGAAGCACCCTAAGCGCTGAGTGAGCACACTAAAGAAGGGAGAAAAGAAAAAAAAGTTCTCACCGAGCTGCTCCAGCATCTTATCGCACTCGTCCAGGACGAAGTGTTTGACGTTTTTGAGGCCGAGCGTCTTGTTGCGGATGAGGGCGAGGATGCGGCCCGGCGTTCCCACCACGATGTGCGGGCAGTTCTTCTTCAGCACGTCCTCGTCCTTCTTGATGGGCAGGCCGCCGAAGAACACGGCCACCTTCACCGTGGGCATGTACTTGGAGAAGCGCTCGTACTCTTTGCTGATCTGGAAGGCCAGCTCACGCGTGTGACACATCACCAGCACCGACACCTGATTGGACGACAGGAGATAAACGCTACCGCGTACAGCCGGACCAGTTTAACTTTCCACTCGCTCACCGGGCGTCAGGAAGACGTACCTGTCCATCCACGGGCTCGATCTGCTGCAGCGTGGCCAGGACAAACACCGCCGTCTTCCCCATACCCGATTTCGCCTGGCACAAGATGTCCATGCCCAGGATGGCCTGTGGGATACACTCGTGCTGCACTGAAACACACACACGAAGTTCTCAGTATCATGCTCGTGTATGAAAATCCACCAAATCAGATTCAAAATTCACAATGACCGTTATTCACGGCGAGCGTTTGAGTCGTTACCTTCAGACGGATGCTCGAAGCCGCAGTCCACGATGGCCCTCAGGAGCTCCGGTTTGAGCAGGAAGTCCCTGAAGCCGGAGCTGTGGATGGACACGTACGAACCCTTCACTTCCTTCTTCCCGGCTGGGGTGACACTCTCTGGTGCTACCTGAGGCTCCTCGTCCTCCTCGTAGTCCAAAAGCTCGTTATCGGCATCGTTCTCAGCCATGCTGGAAACACACACGCACACAGATTAGAGAGGACTCCACATGGAACAGGAGCTGAAAACAAAGCGTCTTCGATCGCAGAAGTTTAAAACTCGTGCATTTTCACGTCGACAGGAAACACACACTAAAGTTTTTTTTATTTATTTATTTTTATAAAGCATGCCCATTGTGTTATTAAAAGTGAAATCCATTCATCGGGCCCACTTCCAAAAACATCCGTAACACCGCACGCAGACTGACCCCCAGGACAGCTCCCTTCTGCTCGTCTGGATTTTAATTTCCAGCGTCCGTTCACTCCGACTAGAAATTGTTTACGTTCTGAGACATGGAACGATACCAGACAAGTCCGTGGAGACGAAATAAAAATGTCGTTCCAGTTCTGCGAGACCACCACAACAATACAGCGCTCCGGGAAATCCTGTTCGGCCGGGTTTAACTGAAACCGGTCGTGATCTGACACGCAATCGTGTAAAACTGCACAAGTGAATCCACAAACATGATTCGCCACGATATACATTGATAGATTGGATACGTGACTCTCGGTACACGTTTCTCAGCACCGTTACGTGTTAGTGCTGGGGGAGGGGTGTGTGAATAGAAACCGCCACAGAATTTGTAATGGTTTTAATGGGAACTCTAAAGCCACTTTTCCACTGCACGGTATGACTCGACTCGCTTTACGTTTCCGTGTGTGTTTTTCCACTGCGGTTTAGTGCCGCCTCAGCGTGCGTCCCATCTTCCGCTCGCCTTCACGCAGGAACAAAACTATTATCGAAGCCGTGTACAAATACACCCTCAGGTCGTATTCCAAACGCCTTTCCTGTTCACGGACCCTTATTAAGGATGTAAAATAACGGCGGTCTAGACCCTACGTAGTGCTCGATATACAAGACTAAGTTGGATTCAGGCGTGACGGGAGTGCCTTCGATAAACACCGGTTTGGAAACTGGTAACGAGCAAGGTGTAAAGAAAATCTAAGACAGAAACCTTTGTTGTAATTTTATCTGAAATGAAATAAACGATACATCGTTATAAATTAATAGAATATTACTGTACGCAAAGTACGTATCAAACAACATTATTTTTGAGAAGCACTCGTTAAGGAGAATTCCTACTACCTCAGTACGTGGCTCACATTTAGTATCGGCTCGGCTCGCTCGGAACCTCAACCGAGGTGGTATTAAAAAAGGTACCAGGTACTATCCACAGTGGAAAGCCCAGAAAAAGCCATAGTGTCATAACGGTGCCTTCTGCTGGTGGTATAGTAAGTCTAGTGGATTCCATTATGGACCGTTAATGGTTAACAGGTTTGTAATGGTATTTGTAGTGGAAACCATTAGGGAACAAACACAAACCTTAAGATTATATAACTAACTTCATACAGGATCAGTTTCACATCATTGCAGCATAATAATAATAATAATAATAATAATAATAATTAATAAAATAATAAGCAGCACTATTGCACCGAATATGTAACATTTACTCCATCAGAGACTTTTTTTTTAACTAATAAAACACGAGCAGGACACCAGCTGTTGTCCTGCATCAAACTACCGCCCGCACCCTACCCCTGCGCACTACATAGGGAAAGACGTAAAGGGCCCTAGCACCCTAGCTAGGGTGCTACATCTCTACTAGATACGCATTTGGGATTAAAACTTTAACTTATCTGCGTTAACGACTGAATTATAACCTTATAAATCTATTACGTTATAATTATACCATTACGCGCAGTGTGTATGTGTGTGTGAGAATGTGCGTGTGTGCGCGCGAGATAAATAAATAAACATTACTGTTCTCAGAAACAGTGCGTGTTGGAAACAATGAAGGCCACCATCATTGCTAAAAGCTAACCGGGTATTAGCCGTGCACTTGTTTACTATTCAGCATTTAAATATTTTTTTCCTTCTGGTGTCTTATTATCCATTACTGTTACTATTCGATCTAACTAAAACGCACACTATTAAACATTAACCCGGAAAACGAGTAGTTTATCCAGCTAAAAACACACAGCTATGCTAATTAGCCTAACAAGCTACCGCGCTTACCGCAGCACTTCAATAAGCTAACACGCATCCTTACTATTTCCTTTCCATTCAAACAAAATCCCGAACCGCCATAGTTTACACAAAGAATCATTAAAATAAATTTTTAAAAGTCTATAAACGATGAATGTGTTGTAATTCAAACGAAGCAGTCTTACCTTTACAACGAATAAACCCGGAGCAGTAGGAGAAAAGATGTTAACAAGCACACGCGCAGGCCTTGGGGTTTATACTACAACCCGGAAGTACCCGCCCTTTCTGAGAAGACGCAATATCATTGGAAGATTTAGATGTCCAACAGCGCGAGAGTTCTACGCAGCTGCGCCGTGATTGGTTAGTTGAGTCCGTCCATCATCATGCTCTGAACGAAACCGCGCTTTCAGTGTGTTGCCAGATTATGCAACTCTCTCTCTCTCGTCTTTCACTTTTACTCACCCGAGTGTTTTGTCTTGTAGAGTCGAGCACACATCATCTTCATCTTCATCCTCATCCATCTTGTTGAGGCACTGTCTCACAATAGAAAGTATCACTGGAGAAACATGGGGTTTCGGACTCACCTGGTCGTCAGGACAGCACAGTTCACAGTGACACAGCAGGGAATGGACATGCAGGACCTTCTTCTGCAAACAGAACATACACAAGCACATATAAAGTAGACCTGCTTCCCTACAAGAAGGTTTCGGTGTGTGTACCTGCTCCCTCTAACTCTCCTGACCCTTTTTTTAAAAAATGTATTTGATCCCGCTGAATTCTCGAATCCGACTCAGATGGATGTTGATTAATTTTCTATAACAGCACAGCTCTGAAAGTAGTCCCGGCTTCAACACAAAATCACTAATCCACTACAGATGACTAATTACTACTTTAAAATTGTAATCTGATTACTGCATGTAAAAAGTAATCAGATTACTGATTACTTTACTTTCACGTTACTTTCAAAACCTACAAAAATACACTACAACAAAGTAAGAAGAGCCGAGTCGGTTTGCAAAGCGACCGCCGGACTCCGTCTTGATGCGCTGTTTTATACACTTTCAACACAAAAGACTCTACAGCTCATCCATCTGTCATTTGATGAGAGTATAAAGGAAGTCTTTTAGCACACACACACACACACACACACACACACACGTACACACGTACACGTACGTACATCCTTGAACATTGGTGCATCTTCTCTAACACAGGTGGCCTTATCAGTATGTGCATATTCTGTATTTTTCTAACTTCTGCAGTTTGAACAATGGACCACTCATAAAGTTTGGCAATAACAGTGGATACCCGCTAAGGACTAACACATTCCAAGCTATCAGAAAGATACAGAGGACAGGCTCAATTATATTCAAAAATATACAAACTAGGAGTGAGAAAGGTGTGTTGAGTGATTTCCCACAAGCTGGAGTTACATCAGTTTGTCCTAGCTTCACCTTCATGAATATTCACGCGTTATTTTCTGATTAATAAAATATTCCCTGTACTATTTACAACATAATCGTGTTTAAATGCTGATTTAACATCAAGTCACTCTCTCTTCATGACTGAAACACATGTCAGTGTCATTATTAGGCCTTTGATAGGTTCAAACGTTACTTATTGGACCTGCTGGGTTACATAATAATCATGTTTAAATCATAGTCTGATCAAAGAAATTCTTCTATACAGATCCTTTAAGTCCTGTAAGTTGCGAAGTGTGGTCTCCATGGATCGGAGATGTTTGTCCAGCACATCCCACAGACGTTTGATCGGATTGAGATCTGGGGAATTTGGAGGCCGAGTCAACAGCTTGAACTCTTTGTCTTGTTCCTCAAACCGTTCCTGAACAGTTTTTGCAGTGTCTCAGGGAGCATTATCCTGCTGAAAGAGAACACTGCTGTTAGGGAATAGCGTTACCATGAAGAGGTGTACTTGGTCTGCAACAATGTTTAGGTAGGTGGGACGTGTCAAAGTAACATCCACATGAATGCCAGGACCCAAGGTTTCCCAGTAGAACATTGCCCAGAGCATCATACCGCCTCCACCAGCTTGTGCACCCTGGTGCCATCTCTTCACCAGGTAAGCGATACACACATGCACACACATGATGTAAAAGAAAACGTGAACACATTGCATTGCTATCTACTGGATTATCTACCTCTTACAGCCTCAGATGCACTTTACTTGCACAGTGTTAGGAAAAAAAATGTTTGCTTCATAAAAACCTTCCTTTTGTTTGCATGTTTCCAGGTGGAACTAACAAAGTTCCTTCTCACTACTCACGTTCACACTAGGCTATGATAGTGCAACTTAAAGAAACAGCTTGACTCCAAAGCACTGGCACTTCTTTGATAGATGTCAAATAAACCAAATCAAACAGTCAGTGGAGGTGTGTGGCAGGTCTTAAGCACAGTTTACGAGCTCCAGTGCACTTTCATTATTTGCATATTGTGATTTCCTTCACAAATGAGCGTAGGCTACAGTGCTTTCACTTTCAGTATCTAGGGAACGTCTATTACGTCTACGGTACCTGATACTAGTAAAACTTATTAATAAAAACTATCAACCATTCAAACAGTAACAAACCTCACCGTGAACACTAAAATACAATGACAGAAAATAGCTTTAGCAAGTCAAACCAGTCTATTTCTTTATTTAGTAGTAAGGGGAAAAACTCTTGTAGCAAATGAAGGAATGTAAAATAGACATTGTTCTTGCTCTCTTCATGGTAGAGATCATCAGGTACCAGACCGTGGTCTCGGAGCTGGTTGAGGAAATGGAGTGGTTCGTCCATACCATAGGAGATCTCTGTCTTCTTAGAGCGAAAAAAACGAATCAGCTCCTCCTGTGGTACGAGCTCAAACAGAATATCCGCTCGGCTGCTGTTCATCTCTCTACTCTGTACAACAAAGCAACAAAGTTATTAAAGGCACAATAATATACAATTATGTACACATTAGAAACGAGGTCGGATTCCCCAACCAACTAATAGATGAATGTTTTTGAGTTGTTATGTCAACTTTAGCTGCAAGACAAAACAAATCGGTTCTTATCAGTTCATATCAGACTCTACCTCCGTGGTCCTGAATAGGACTGAGTGGCGCCGATTGAGGATTTGCTGTGGTCGAGAAAACCTGAAAGAGAGATCTCTGTGTAATGTCACCGAAAGATAACCTGTGAGAGGAACAAGGATGTAATTTGTGTATGGCAGCCACACCTTGGCTTTCTATAGAAAGCCAGAAAATGTATATACAAAACAAAAGGAATCTTTCCCCACGATAAAATATCATTTCTCTAATAGAGTTAGGAGAATGAAGTGAAGTGCATTAGAGAATAGAATAGAATTGAAAATGCTCTACCGTGATCCCAAACAGGACTGAATTGCGTTGTCCATGTGTTGTGTATAACACGGTGTAAAGTTTACCATTCTGTATAAACGCTAATGACGGTTGTGTGTGAAGATCAGCCGTTTCTGAAACGCTCAAACCACCCCATCTGGCTCCAACGACCACTCCACGATCAAAGTCACCAAGATCACATTTGTTCCCAATTTTGATGTTTGACGTGAAGATTAACTGAAGCTCTTGACCTGTATCTGACCAGGATTTTACGCATTGTGCTCCTGCCACATCATTGGCTGATTAGACAACCGCTCCAATGTGCAGGCATACAGGTGTTCCTAATAAAGTGGAGAGTGAGTGTAGTATGAACATGAAGACCCAATGAAAAACAGAGATTAGTCAAATGTTATTGTTTTAATTGTAAGTTAAATTATAGAGTTACAAATGCATTACCTTTAAAAAAAATACACACATTAATATATACTGACAATTTAAGTCACTGGATTCTGCTACTCTAGGATCTGATACGAATTTAGTAGCCTTTGATTTGATAAGTAACTGACTTCAGAATCTGGGGTAGGCCTACCGCTAGTTTATGAACGATGATGACGTATAGAAGGACTATTTTAAAACTAGAGTTATAGGCAAATGACTTTACTAGCCTATTATCCTATATTATTTTTTAACCATCAGTTTTTCACGCAGTCGTCGGTCCATTGCGACATTGCCGTGCTTAGCTGAAGTTAGTTCATTTGATGACATTTTATATTGGCATTCATTTATTTAGAGTACAACTTTGTGAGTGAGTGATTTAATACATTCAGATAAATATAGATTTATAATATGCGGTGTTAAATAAATGACTGTTTTCTACTGATTTTAAAAATAATAAAACACTAACGTGAATAAAACTGTTCCAAAATTGGTTAAAAATTGAGAATAATAATCATGATTTTAACATTGAGCTAAATATGTGTGGTTATCATTTCAGCCTATTTTTATCCTGAGCTTGGGTTACTTATCCGTCATTAGAATGTGGAAAGGAGTCTGTATTTTGCTTTCCACTGAATCTCAACATGAAAGCATTGATGCTGCATCCTTCTAGCGAATTCGGGCCAATGGTTGTTGCTGAAAAAACACTCAATGACTTTTTCAACATCAAATGGAAAGTATTTTCAGATCTCTTCTCAACTATATGCGTGATTCCACAGATGAGAGAAAGCTCCACTGGACGGCAGAGAAGGCAGGGAATGTATCTGAACAAGGGCGGGAATTAGCTTTGGAAGAAGCACAAGATGGCTGCTGGAGGAAGTCCCTGATGTGACATGGCAAAGTGTGGAGCAGCCAGCTCTCCACCAGCAAACCACCTCCACGAAGCCCTGAGCAGCAACCAAGCTCGATGGGCAGTTCCTCGAGGTTGTTTCCTTGTACATCCAGCTTGGAAAGGTGCCTCAAAGAGCCCAATCCCATGTTCAGGGACCCTAGGGAGTTGTTGGCCAAATTCAGAATGCGCAACTCCTTGCAGTTGGCAAAAAGTGCCTCTGGAAGTCTCTCGAGCCTGTTCCTGCTCAGGTCGAGCTCAGTGAGGAGAGTGAGTGCCCCCACTTCAGCAGGCAGTTCCTCAAGCAGGTTCCCAGCCAGCAGGAGGCGCCGGAGTCGATGAATTGTGAAAAGAGCTGGTGGAAGACTCCGCAGCTCATTGTGTGACAAGTCCAAGAGCTCCAAGGCCCGCAGGACTCCCACGCTGGTAGGAACAGCCAGTATGCGATTGTGGGCCAACCGTAGACAGGAAAGACGCCTCAGATGCTGCAGTCCCAGCAGTTCCTCCAATGTCCTTAGGCAGTTGTGCTGCAGGTCCAAACTGCGCAATCCTGTTAGCGATAACAAAGCAGAAGGCAATCTCTCCAGCTGGCATCCCTGCAGCTCCAGTTCAGTCAACCCCACAAGACGTCGCAGTCCTGTTAGCACCAACAGCCTGGCACCTTCATTGTGGATCTCCAAATGCACCAAGCTGCCCGCAACCTCGCTCAGCTCTGACGGGATTCTCTGGAGCATGCCACGCAACGCGAGGACCCGTAGGTGGCGCAAATAGCGTAGGCTGCCCAGCGCCCAGCCACGGCCGATAGTGCCCTCACTGGCCACTCGTCCACTCAGGTGTAGCTCCTGTAGGCTGCGCAATGAATACACCCAGCCAGGGATCTCTGCAGCTTGGGTGAAGGTGAGGTGCAGAGACTCTAGACGCTCCTGGAGGACTATAAGTGCACCTGACTCCACAGTAGCTGAGCAGTGGTACAAGTGAAGCTCCCTGTGGAAAGAAAGTGTTAGTTTGGGTTTCATTAAAACAAAAACAATTAAATAATAACCCTTATTGATAGATTAACTACTTTAGATGTTCTGTAAACAAAGGCTATGACTTGATTGTCAAAAGCCTTCCCATGCTCTGGGATGCCACAACCAAAAAATTTTTGTAACTAAGGGAGTTTTCACATTTGGTCCAAATACATGACCTGTATTTATCATGGGGTTCCGTTCGTTTGAAGCAAGCCCCAGACCACCATTTTCAAGAGAACCAGGGATTGGTTCTGTGGACCACTCCTGGGCTCAAAAAACAGCAAATGGCCCAGGGTCTGGAAAGAAACTCAGGTGCAACCTGGAAAACAACCTGTGGATTACTCTTCAAACCATCACCTCAGGGCAGTCATATTGGAGATCTGTGCTGTTAGCTTAGCATCTCCAATTAACTCCAGCTTCAGCACTTCCAACTGGCTGAGGGTGAAGAGTGCAGGAGGGAGATGTGGAACGGCCACCAGCTGCAGCAGAGCGCGCCCCTTGTGATCGGAGGATATCATTGAGCGCAGACGGGCGGCGTTCCAGCGACGCTCCAAGTTCTCCTCCATGAGCCGTGTCTCACTGACAGGAGACAGGAAAACTGAGAGACGCTGAGCCAGCAGGGGGTCGTACTGATCCGCCATGTGTAACAAGAAGGCCAGGTCATTACACAGGTCTGGAGCGTCCAACATGGAACCTATTTCACGCAGATGCTGGAACGAGTACTGTCTCAGAGACCTGGGAATGAGACAGAGACTTGCTGAAAATGTCAGAAGGAGCTGTTCATGGGTGCGGTGCGATGAAGTGCTACTGAGCAACAGAGCCAGTGTTGACAGTTTTTATTAACATAAGGAATGTTAATGGCAGAACTACAGGAACCTTTTCAGGAACCCAGTCATTTTTTTTAGGTAATCTGTAGCAGATCCTCTGTTGCTAGTTGCTCAATAGCACCACTTCTATTGGCGCTCTAATGAACCAAAGAAAATGTGGACATCAGTCTGAATCTAATAAGAGAGTAGCAGGTGTTTTGTTAAAAGAGACACTAATCACATTTACTCACTTTGTTAGCATTCATCTCCATGCTCGACTGAAAGCTTGGAAGGAAAGATAAACAAATGAGTTAGTATCATTCAGCAGATCAACTAATGGTTAACAACTAAATCTATTTTTCCCCATCCAACTTTGGCTTCTGAATCAAATTTAAACCGCTGGTTTTATTTTCAGTTTATCTATTGGTTATTCACAGCAAAATTGGCTGTGCTCTCTGGGTGGGAGGGGCTTACTCTCTCTCCCCTATCAGTCACAAGGACAATAATCAACTAAGTGTTTATGAGCTTGTGTATGTAAAGGAGGGCAGATAGCATTTTCCTCTGAGTGTGTTATGCTCTAATGTGACAAACCATGAGGAGCATTTTTTTAAAAAAGTGGTTTAATTGGCAGGTGACCAATTTGGGTAGAAAATGGGGAAAAATCCGAAAATGGAAAAAAAAAAGAGGCTACATAGAGACAGCTATGAATGGCGTTTTAGCTGATGACAACAGAGGGTCAAGGGCAGTGGTAGCTCAGTGGTTAAGATGCTGAACTAGTGCATAAAAGGTCATGAGTTCAAACCCCACACCACCAAGCTGCCACTGTTGGGCCTCTCAGCAAGACCCTTGAACCTCAACTGCATACGTGTAAGTCCTTTTGAAATAAGGGTATCTGCCAAATGCCGTAAACGCAGAGATAAAGGTAAGAAGATACTTGCCTATTCACTGTCCTAATAGCACCAATCATAAAACTGAGAATAAATTCTTGTATAAAAAAAATCATGTACAATAATTAAATTCCTTCCTACACTAATTGGAAGAACGATGGTATTTATCTTTGTTCTAGCAAAACATCATTCTTATTAGAATTACTTTCTGTCATAAATATTATGTGCCAAAATATTCCCTTAGGAATATTTTAAATGAATGCAAATCAGCATTCTTGAAAACAAATTCCTTCTACCACCAAAAATAATATATATTAATTTATAGATATACAAAATATCTATATTATATTTATAATATCTACAATATTAATTTTCGTTTGTTCTCAGTCCACAGGAACCAAGTTGTCGCGTATGTTTCCCTGAAGTATGAATATGTCTATAATTTTGAATCCAGTGTTATTTATTTATTTATTTATTTACATGTTCTCATTTTCATGAAAGTTACCAATCATTTTGGAGGCCACTGTATATTTCTGTAACATTTCTTGCTGCTAAATTTTAAAACGCTGTCCTATTTTTTCAGTTTCTTTGAGAATATTTACAGCAGGACCCATGGACTACAGCACAGAAGGATACACAAGTCTCAGAGTAACAGTGCTGATCCAGGATCAGTTTCCCTTATTTTTCATCCACATAATGACTATTATATAGTCAAAAGGGACCTGATCCCAGATCTGTACTAGTACTCTTGGTAAAGTATTGCTCACAAGCGTACTTGTGGAAAATCCAGAAAAGGGTGTAGACACCCAGCAGGCCGTAAAGGCCCACGAGACAGATGTAGGCTTTCATCAGCTTGCGCAGGACAGATGATAGCAGGTGGCTGCACTGGAAGGTCTGGTATCCTGTTAAAGCGTGGGAATGGGGCTCACAGGTGTGAATAAAAGAGATGGAGCCCAGTAGAGGTGTGATATAGCTCACAATCACAATGAACTTCAGCACTTTGAACACCGTCTGAGCTGTGTACACCTGAGAGAAAGGAGACAGGGGACCCAGGTTTACTATTACCCAACAACCAAGGCAGAATGATATATAACTGGTATTCTGAACCTTCTATTGACCTTGTAAATGATATTAGAGCTCTCGCAGTGTCCCCGGAACCTGCGGACTCTCTCAAACAGAGCTCTGGCCTGTTCTCCGTCACTCCGGTCCAGCGTGGGCCTGGTGCTAGAACCTTCTGGAAGAACAGTAGCTGCCTTATGCAGAGAAGTAGGTTCTAGGATTGAGATAGAGGACAGTGTGGAGCAGTGTGACAAATTGGATGGACATGGAGAAGGCTGGGTGGAGGTATTACCCATCCTGGCCAACAGGGGGCTGTCAGTCCCGGAGTCAAGGCTGGACTGTCGAGTAAAGAATTTAGGAATGTGTGGCACTTGGGTCCTTGTCACTTTGTCCTCCTCTGATGGGTGACTGTGATGTGCTCTGTCCAGCTTGGCAGCATGGGAAAGTGCCCTGGAAGTCCAGGGCGACTCACAGCACTTGGCAAGGATGGCTAAAAAGTGCTCAATGCGGGCAGAGGTGAGTGGAAAGTGGAACCAGAAGGAACCACTAGCCAGCAGGAGCAACGATTGCAGTAAGGTGACATAGGGCAGGAAGCGTGAGAACCACGGCAGAGCTTTGTGGTAGCACACGGCGCTCACATAGATGTACTGCTGGTAGTCAAGGTCAGTCCGAATGCCTGTAGCCAGACTCCTGGATATGGGGACATTTGACGCAGTATGAGGTGTACCGGGTCCTGAGGGAATTCCAAAAGAAGCGCTGGAGTTGCTTGAGGTGGAGCGTATGGGGACACACACCACCCCGTCCTGTGAGAGTAACAGAGTCCCGGCCAGGATTGACACCATGAGCATGAGGAGCACCAGATAGTCCATGAAGACCTCCCACCATGGCTTCAGCAGCTTATAGTGACCCTGTCTCTCAGTAACAGACCAGAGCTCTGACAGAGTGAACATCACCTTCACAGAGGGCGAGAGAGAGGATAGAGATTAAACAACTACATCATTAAAATCCCAGGGAACACCATAAACATTAAAAATGACAATTTGCACTGAAAAAGAAAGAATATGATGAAACACTGCTCCACCGCCAGCTCAACCTGCTGATCAAATATAGAGTTATCACAGTAGGCTATGCTCCCTAGGCTGGCTTTCTCTCGCTAGTTTGCTTTTTACCCACTAGAATAGCGTTTACTCAATACTTTAGCTTTAATCTGTGAGGATAACGTTCACTCGTGAGGTTAGATTTTACTTGCTAGGCTGCTCAGAAGTACGGAAGCCCTAAGAGGCCATGCATTATTATGTTTCTGTCTTGTTTTCTCGTGATCTCGGCACAACAAAAGTTGTTTTCTCATGACGTAATTTTATCATGAGAAAATCTCGCGCCTTGGGAATGGGACCGGTGTTGCCGTCTTCGCCATCGCGATCGCCATCATAAATGTAATAATTGGCCGCTGAAGAGATGGACTTTATCTCCGCATTAAGACTTTTCAAGTGTCAGACACTAACGTGGGAGTCGTCACTCACTGACAGACATGGAGCTGTTTCAGCTTGAGTGAGTCCCTGATCAAAGTAAAAACGAATTTGTTCATCCATGATGCTGTGGGATTGCGCTAAGCTTCTGCTGCCTCCACAACAATAAAACGAGAAAACAAGAAAGAAAAGAAAATAATGTACGGCCTCTTAGGGCTTCCGTACAGAAGAGAGATTTCAAGCAGGAACAGTTTTGATAAAGGTTATGTGGAATTAAGGAGCGATATCTGCCTTGTGATTGGTCAGAGTAATGCATGCTTTACCCAAGATTAGCCCCACCCACTTTACAGTGAAATTACAGTGAAATGATGATGGAGTGTAGTTCTGATGTTGAAAAGTCTATTATTATTATTATTATTATTATTATTATTATTTGCTAATACTATTTTAATACTATTACTTATTATTATTATTATTAGTAGTAGTAGTAGTAGGAGGAGGAGGAAGAGGAGGATACTGTAGCTTAAAGCTTAGATTATATGTAATATTTTATTATTATACATTATTATACATTATTTCACCAATAATATTTTTCTCACTTTGTTTATTAGATTTAAAAAAAAAAACCCAAAGATATTAAAAATAAATGTATATATATATATATACTTACTGCTAGGAAAGTGAGAAACTTTTAGTTGTCCGACATGAACAGCTTTGGACGCTTACAGAGAATCACAAAATGAATGACATGGGCCGAATCCCAAATAGCACCCTACTCCCTAGAAAGGCGCACTATGGGGTGTAAGATAGACACCGCGTATATAGGGCAGTAGCTAGCCGTGCAGTGCACCGTGCGGAGTGTATTAGACCTGTAGCCCTGCAGTAGTGCACTAGAGTAGGCAGCGGTTTGGGACAGGGCCGTTAAACAGCTGGGGCCGGTGCAGTCCGGTTCGCTCGGGTCCGCTCCTCCGTGAAGAGGGAGAAAAGAGTCTCAACACTTTTTAGGACGGTAGTGCGCATGTTTGGGCGTTGTCATGGCGACTCGCAAGCTCGCGACCTATCCTCGCGTACTGTTTCTGGCGTACTAGTTAGTGGAGTAGCACGCACCGCAGAAAAGTGGAGCACGTGCGTCTGGGATTCTCTTTGAGGTTGTTGAGGTTGCCATGGCAATGGGGTAAAACGCCTTTAGAACAATACTGTTATTCACAGTGTCGGAGAAGACAAAAATAAACAACACACACACACACACACACATATATATATATATAATCATTATTTAATTTTATTTAATTTTATTTATTACAAAATGCAACCTGTTCCATTTGGTGTCGTTTTCAGAAACTCCCTCTAAAATGACGTTTTTGTTAATCATGGGATTATTATTATTATTATTATTATTATTATTATTATCCTACTATTTTTTTACGGCATTTGGCAGACGCCCTTATCCAGAGCGACTATACTATACTATACAAAATAGTCCTGACCAAAAGCGTCTTAAAGCGAAAAACTGCAGGTCACTGTGTGCACTATTTGTACATGACCAGCAGAGGGCACTGTTACATGTTCTGCTTTTAAAGTTGTTGGTTAAAGTGAAGAGGGACAGCGTCTTCCTCTGAAACGCTGAAACTACGCACACGTGTGGCATGGTGTGAATAACACTAGACAAATGAAACCACCCTGTCCTACATGCAGGGGTGAAAACAATAATAAAAAGGGCAAGTAGGGGAGCCGACAGGGCACTGGTCACCCATCACAATGCATCATGTTTCCTCGCACCACATAATGGTACTTTACAGGGCACTGCATCACTTATTGGAAGGGCACCCTAGAGGGCACTTCATCACATTTTCAAGCACATAGCAGTACCCTAAAGGGTACTTTATCACATTTTCTAGCAGTTAGCAGTACCCTAGAGGGCACTTCATCACATTTTCTCACACATAGCAGTACCCAGGGAGCACATCATCACATTTTCTAGCACATAGCAGTACCCAGAGGGCACTTCATCATATTTTCTGACACATAGCAGTACCCTGAGGGCACTACATCACATTTTCTAGCATGTAGCAGTACAACAGAGGACACTTCGTCACATTTTCTAGCACATAGCAGTACAATATAGAGCACTTTTTCACATTCTAGAAGTTAGCATTACCCTAGAAGGCACTTCATCAGATTTTCTAGCAGATAGCAGTAGCCTAGCGGCATTTTCCAGCATTCAGTCAACCATGGGGGAACTCTTATCCCATCCTCTGTCCCATCAACCCCCCCCCCAGTCTGCCCGTGCCTACACCCAAAAAGTGGAAAAGAGCAGTAGAGAGAGATAGAGAAAGAATGGTTACAGAATGAAACAGAATAAAGCAAGAAAGAACATAAAAATGAAAGCCAGAAGAAAGACGAGACGTGATAGATGTTTTTTTTCACAGGACAAGGCAGGGCCATCACATGTGTCACACAGTGCCATCATTAGCGGTAAACAAAGGTGTGATGTTAACTCTTTAGCAGCATGACAGAAGAAATGATAGGTCAATAATGTACGAAACATGTTCAGTTCACTCTTGTGCTCGAAACTCACTATCTGAAAATCTCAATAAAACCACAGCAGCTCACATACACAGAGCGATGCAAAGCGAGATTCGACCCGATGTCAGAAATCTGCCTTGGTACACAAAGCTTATGCTGAGTATGAGTCAGAAAATATAAATATGTGTGTGTGTGTGTGTGTGTGTGTGTGTGTGTGTGCTTGCATGCAAGAGTTGCTGTCCTTCACTGGACTTGTGGTTTCACACCTCATCCTCTCTTCAAACAATCTCACCCATTAACTCAGAGCAGGGAAAGGCTGGGTGTGGTGAGTGTTACAGAAAGCCCTCACATACACTCACACGCCTCTTCCAAAAATATCATGCACACACACACACACACACACACACACACACACACACAGATACAGGTGTCAGCACTCAGAGGCCAGATTCGTATATCTGCAAGAATACATGCAAGCTGAGTAGTGTAACTCTCAGATTCATTTCATCTCAGCTACCTTCACGCTCACAATATTGTGCGCATCTGTGTGTGTATTTGCATTAGAATAACACCAAGGTGTAGGTAAGAGGGGAAGTGTTTTGCAGAGAACAATGCGACATGAAACATGCAAGCAAACCCTAAAATAAGCCTTACAGAAAAGACACACAAACTTCACATAATCGAACGTGTGAAATTTCACACTTCATGCATTTCTCACATGCAGTATTTATTTTCACATATGATTCTTTTTACACTTATAACATGTTTATTTTTCATATGTAAGGCATCTAGGCATCTCTCTCTGTCTCTCTCTCTTTATATATATTTACACATAATAAACATTTAGAATGTCATTTTTTTACATGTAGATCACAAGGTTTCGACGCGATTTTCTCGCAGAAGTCGTTCTTTTTCTACATCCGGTTATGTATTATTCAGACAATGCCAGGCGCGTTTAGTTGAATTCCCATGTGCGATTTAAGGCCGGGTCGAAATGCACCCTCACATAATCATTCACATAAGCGCATGTTAAAACAACAACAACAACAACAACAACAATAAAAACGTGTGATCACGTGTGAAATGGATGTGATGTTCCTGTAAGGGTTCCTGTTAGGATGCTCTTGTTCAGGCCCTCCCTGCTGAGAAAAAAACACCAAAAAAACAAAAGAAACCATCATAGAAATTCTAATGGTTTCCACTACAAATACCATTACAAACCATCAGCTGTTAGCCATTTAAACCATTACCATTATAGATCCTTAATGGTGTCCAAAAGACATAAAAATAGACCAATCGATTACCAGTAGAGATCTACAGGGACCATTAGAGCTTCCATTAAAACCAATACAGTTCCCATTACAACTATCCATCCATCCATCCATCCATCTTCTATACCGCTTATCCTTTTCAGGGTCA
>JANDJT010000236.1:90813-106003 GCA_024331685.1 Stegophilus panzeri
TGTATGTGGTAATTGCAGTCCCGAGGCCATCGCAGCAACCGTAGTCCCAGCAACCACAGCGAGAACGTCCATGTGGAATTGACGTCCAAAACAATTTCCATGGTACTTCAAGCGGTACCATCCTCAGCGATCTCCAGGCTGTAGTCTCCAGTTGCAACAAAATGAATCTGAAATGATGATAAACAAGCATAGGAGAAACAACAAACAAAAAAAAACAATGAATGCAACATACACGCTCAGAACCCGTTACTTTTCTAAATACTTTGATGGTGAGAGAAGACATATTCATGCCAATGTACGCTTTTAATTGCACGTTGATATTAATTTTACGCTTTGAGTGACACGTTAATACTAATTTACATTTTTAGTGACGTGTTCATGCTAATTTACATTCGTAGTGTCTCAGTTACTTTAGCGATAATCTAGAAAGCAGCGTTGTGGACTCGAGTCACATGACTTGGACATAAGTAAAAAAGACTTGTGACTCGACTTTGACGTTGACTTCAGTGGCTCGTGGCTTTGCTTGGACCCGAGCCCTTTGACTTGTTAAGACTTGATACGTTTTCAGAACTGAAGATGAGAACCTGTTATCATCAACAATCTACTCTTCTTCAGAACAAACCCATTCATTTCCAAAACATCAGCATCAACCTTCATTTCCATGCTCAAAGTTCAGCCATTCAGACAGACAGTAGGCAGCCATGCTCCCACAGACAGTAGCTTTCACCTACAAAGATTGTGTTTCACAGAGAAAAGGGTTGCAACATGTAGAACCTGTGGTTTAAGAATATCAGAATGCAAAAGCAACAACTTGAACTGATAAACATGAGTACTCTTAGTGAAAACAGTATGCAGGGTGACCCAGACGTCTACACACATGGGGGAAATGAACACTTTTTTAAAAAAAATAAAAAGGATTTTTATCATTCTCATGGCTGGATCGGGAAGCTGTTGCAAGGTTGCGATGGACTTTAACGGGAAACACGGAGAACACGGTTGCCAAACGTATTAACCGAGAAGAAGTGGACATCCACGAACATCCACTGACGAAGGCACAACCACCGTGGTGCTGGCAGACACAGTCACTAAATGTATGGAGACTTTTGGGACACCTTGTACACCTCATCTCAGTTTTATAGTAACTGCCAAGAACACATTATGATTTGTTTAGGAAGCGAAACGTAAAGCTATAACTTGACTTGGACTTATCAGTCTTGATTTGGGACTTGCGAAACAATGACCCAATGGACCCACGTCTACTAGAAAGACACGTTATTTTTTATATTAAATTAATAATGGATTCGGTTTGTTAATAAACGTTGTGCGGTAGAATCCGTCTTCTCCTCATGACCACATGGGATTTCAGCACCGGTGTTGTTAGCTCAGTCACGATACTCAGATTGTGTGCAGCACCTGAATTAGCACTGCATGCTAACGTTAATGTGTTGATGCCCATCAAGGATGGAGGATGGATTCGTACACAGCTGCTCTCGTCTCGTTCCCGTTCCTGGTTTTTGCTCTCCAGATAACTTCACTAAAGCTAAATGCTGTTATGCTGTTCCTTGAGCATTTTTGGACCTTTTTTTCCTTTTTTTTTTTTTTTTTTTTTTTTTTTTTTTTTTAGATTTTAATGTGTTTATGCAACTTTTTTTTTTCGAATCTGCTTCTTGTTTCGTAGTGTTAGCACTTTCATTACTTAGCAAGCTTAAGTTTACACAAAAGTAAGGATTGATCTGCAAGGTGCAGAACATTTCCTGTGTAAACCACGTTTTAAATGTTTATAGACTCTCAGAGGAAAAGGGTACTAAACTGTACCTTGTGCGCCTTTTATAACGGAAATGTGGATGTAGTTTAGCTTTAAAAAAAAAAAACATTTAAGTTATACCATAACTGGACTGTAATCGTACCTTTTAGAGTCAAGCTTCATTACAGTCTCCTTTACCCACCACTGTACTGTATGCATGTACGGTATGTACAAGGTGTTTATTTAACATAAACACCTTGGAGGCTGGGGTTTAATTTACCTCTAGAACCATGACTATGCCTTCTTGAAGATATACTGGTGATATCAAACTTGGCAAAAAAAAAAAAAAAATGTCCTTATTAAGATTGGTTTTATTACAGCTGGATGATTCTACATAACTGGAAATGCCCACAAAATCCCAGATCTGAAAGATTGGATTGATGGAGTGATTGAAATGGCATAATATGCATAATTAAGGGGGGAAAAAAGATTTTAAACAAACAACAACAACATGGGATCATTTCTGGCAGCACATTAAAATGGGTTAAATGAGCAGGACTGTTTCATTTCCATGTTTTGATTGTACTGTATTCCTTTAATAGTGGCGAATGGTTGAATATACGAAGGTGCTTATTAAATGATGTGGTGATTGAATGAAAAAATGAAACTGTTGCTCAGTGGCTGTGGTATAAGAGCAGCAAAGCACTTCAGGATGAAATCAATCGACAGTAACTCCGCCGATGACATTGTACTACAGCAGCACGACACGTTTGTATTAATTGTAAGGAGGCTTGTTTCTGTCAACTCATTTTTTCCCGCAAGTCATGAATTCAGGAAGGTTTTTGGTTTATGGGTGTTTCATGCAGCTTATATCTGAATTGGAGTCCACGTGTATCGTGTCACAGTGTACTCCACGTGTGGCTTGGAGCTGTGCCCGATGGGTTTATACGTCTCAGATGGGTGAGTGGTGGGGATGTCCAGGAACCTTACGATTCGGTTTGGATTTTTGGAGGTGCTATAAAATGACACTGGGCTACACCCAGGTCTAAAATACAACACGCAAGACCTGGAGAGAGACAGCATGACGTCTCTGTGCAAGTCAAAGGTCTTGAGTACGGGTGAAAGGCAGCGTTCACACACCCCCGTCCTCCCACACTCTCTTCTCAGAGCGAGAGCAAGAAAGTCCAGAAAGAGAGACGGAGTGAGAGGATGAGAAAGGAGGATGAGAAATAGCGAGAGATGAAGTCAGCCATGTGTGCCCACACCGAACCACTAATACTGAATAGAATAGAAAATGTAACGGGATTTCCTCTGTGATTGTGAGAGATTATTGCATTGAGTATTTTACACTGTAACAACAACAGCATGAATTCAATTGTTTTCATTGATTTATCATCATCAGTTATGATATAATTAAAGAAGTATGTTTCAAACATAAAGGCACTACTAATAAATCTGTTCCAGATATTAATAAGTAACAGCCATAAACAGTTATATTTATTAATTTTTTTGTCTATATGTCTATTCACCTCTTTTCCATTTCCCTTTATTTATTTACTTATTTATTTAATGTATATTTAGTGATGTATATTTTGTCTGTGTAGTCAGCAGGCAGATGATGGCACAGAGAGAGAGAGAGAGAGAGAGAGAGAGAGAGAGAGAGAGAGAGAGAGACAGAGTGTAAAGTGTAAGCAGTTGGGTGTGATGATGGCAAGACCAAGAAACAGTGTCATAAAGGAAAGAAAGAAGATGAGAGGCTGAAAGGGCAAGAGTAAGCAGTGTGTTGTGGGCCGTGGGAAAGTGACACACGGTGTATTTCAATCTTCCCCCCATTCCCTTACTCAAACCACAGCCTTTCCCCTTAACCTCATCAATTACACACACACACACACACACACACACACACACACACACACACACACAGCTCAATATCACCACTGAGACCACTCAGAACACCAAAGCGCCCATATGATTGTAGGTTTACTCCTCAGAAACCACATGATGTTAGTATGTATGTGCACTCAATGACGGTACACAATCACGCCGTCTCAGCCGTAGAGTCTATACGGCATCGGAAAATTTTCTTTAAATTGAATTTGTCCCTCTTAGGCTGCTCTCACACTGCCCATTTCCCCCCACAACCGTCAGCGCACATTTTACATGTAATCCTACCGCAAGTAGCTGCTTTTAAAAAGTGCTGCTGGAGGGGATTTTTTGGTTCCAAAGATGAAAAAACTTTTCATCTTTTCAAGTACCGTGTGACATCAAGTGCTTTTTTTAAACTACTTACCAATCAGGACAAAAGCTAGAAAAACAAACATGAAGGATGAAACGTGTGCATGTAAAATGATGCACCACTTGAACTGAGGTCAGTGTGGCCAAAGCAGACACTTTGCCACTAGATCTGGGAATTGTTTAGACTCCTTTAGTAACTCTATTTAAAAAATGATCCTAGTGACAAATCTAGCGACTTTTTGAGCAGACGCTAGTGACTCTCCTGCATTCTAGACCACGCTCCAGCTCACATCACAGCTGCTGCTTATATGAGTTCAGAGTACAGGTTTGCTCAAATCACCACCAGTGTGTAAAGCCCGAGTGAGATGTGCTACTATAAGCTGATATTCAATACGACCAATCACTGATCACCACTGTTCCCAACAAACAAACACTGATCACTATTGTTCCCAGTGACCAATCACTGATCACCACTATTTCCCTAATTTCTCCATCTGGGGATTAATACAGTATTATCTTATCTTATTTCAAATGACCAATCACTGATCACCACTGTTCCCAACAAACAAACACTAATCACCACTATTCCAAATGACCAATCACTTATCGCCACTGTTCCCGACAACCAATCACTGATCACCACTGTTCCCAGTGATCAGTCACTGATTACCACTCTTCCCAATGACCAAATCACTGAGTGCTCTTGTTCCCAATGACTAATCACTGATCCTCATTGTTCTTCATCGACCAATACTCAAATGAGTATGATGATTCATTGAATATGCAAATTAGCTTATGACATCATCTGATGCCTTCTAGTGACTTTTCGAGCATGCATTAGCTCCTTTTCCCTGAAAAGGCATTTAGTCACAGTGAAATTTTGTTCACGTTGAAGAAGTCACGCCGTGTCCTAAACCGCATTAGCACATCTGTGTGACGTCACGGAACAACTGGATGTGGATCGGCGCAGATATTTACATGAGGCATTTTTGGGTGAGATAGATTTCCATTACTTGTTAGTTACATTACTGCAAATCCGAATAAGCAAATTTCAGATTTCGTAACGTTGCTCTGTGACAACGTCACTACACGGATAAAACTGAATCGAACGAAACCGTGTAAAATTTTTCGGTTCCTCCTATGACCTTTAAAGAGAGCTGTACAGACCGCACCAGCTCTTCTTAAACATTACTGCGTTCAGCTGTATTTTCATACCAAAGAGAACAACATCTTGGCTTTGGCAAGGAACATTCAAATATTTCTCACAAACACACAACCCCCCTTCCTTCTCAACCCCAAACCCCTGACATTCAAGTTCCTAGAAAGAGACATTGTTGGCAGGCAGGAAAACAAAGAGATCAAGGGATGAATAGAAGCCCACCAAGCTCCCCCCTACATGTCCCCCGCCCCGTGCCCCTCCATCTCCCCCAAAACGCTCCACAGCTCTTCTTATCCGCAGAACAACCCGCCACATCGCCTGCGCCAGCTGCACCTCACTCGCTTTCCCTCGCCACAAGCACCACACAACATACACTGCTACAAAGAGAGAGAGAGAGAGAGAGAGAGAGAGAGAGAGAGACCTGATGAGCTTGAGGCTGAAAATGAACTTCAGATATACAATACAAACTCATCCCTATTGTGAGCAGTGCTAGCTCAGCTATTAATGTTCTGTGGAAAAGCCTCTGTAGGCCCTGTGTAATTGCTGATATGGTGAAGTTTTCTCTAACAGTTAATATATGTAACATTTATGGAAGGAGTCTCCAGTGTCAACTCTTTGTATCTCTTTTCTGGCATGGGAAAGTCTTCAGGCTCTGCAGTTTCTCTGTTACCTAACAAGCTGAGTTTTTCTTCTTTTTTGGTCTTATTAACTAGTTTCATGTACAGTTGAGTCCAAAAGTTTACATACCCCTAGGCGAAAGTCATTCAAACTCCACACATTATGTTACCTCACATTCCCTGTGTAAAGTCAGTTAGGGCGTCTACTTTATTTCCATTAAGAGGACATTTCAAAATAATAGCCAAGAGACAGATTTATTTCAGCTTTTATTTACTATATCAGCTTTTCAGGGGCTCAAACGTTTGCATACAGTTTGTTAGTATTTGGTTGCATTGCTGAACTTGAATTAAACTATTGTTGTAGCCTTCCGCTCCTGTTTGCCAGATTTGGGCTACAAGCAAGCCATAGCAATGACGCATGTGTCACATTTTTGCCAAAGGTGGCCCACATTTCACTATTTACCACATGGCCACTTTAGGGTCATGTCTAGATCACACATTGCCGTGAGTACCGCATCTTTGCCTAAAAAGGCCTGCTTGTGATTTGCGATATTTGGGCCAGATTTGCTATTTTTCATGTGGGCCACTTCGTCCAGGCCAGAAGAAGGCCAGCAGTGCCGCATCATTGCCTGAAGAGGCCCACATCTGGATGCGATCTGGGTGTTGGTGTAGAACTCTCTTAATTGTGGATGCACATATTTTTGGTATCTGATGCCTACGACTCCTTCACCAGTTCCTTTGTTGTTGTCTTGGGGTTCAGCTGAATGTTTTGGACCAAAGTTCATTCATCCCTGTGGGTTCATTTGTGCCTCCTTCCTGAATGATTGAGCGTCTATGTGCTCCCATGATTTCGATATTTGCATCGGGTCGTTTGTACAGATGCTCGTGTTACCTTCAGTTGTTTTGAAATTTCTTCTAAAGAGGAACCAGACTTCCACAGTTTTTACTTCTGAGGTCTTGACTGAGTTGCTTGGACTTTTCCAAGTTATGGAGTTATGAAAAACTGAAATCTTTAACCTAGGTTTATGTAAACCTTTGGCCTTAACTGTATGCCTCAACTGGCCTCGAGTATACCGTTCTTAAATGGAATGTTTTTAAATGAAATTGGTATAAGAGGAGTAAAACAAACGAATGGATAAAAAGAATGAACCGTTCTTTAATAAATATTTGGAATATCCCGTTCAACATGACACCGAATCTTCCAAACTTCCTGAAGATCAGGGGAATTAGAAAGCGAAGAAAAATAAGTGTCTCGCTCTGCTTTTCTTTGTTTTCAACGATATTGTGATATTGGCTGGTGAAGTCATTTTGAACGTACACATCTGTTACACAACCTATAGATTAAAAGTAAATCATAGATTTAGAAATAAATTGAAAGTATACCATTAGACTGTCTGTAATGTCGTTAATGCCATTTGCATGGTCAGGGCCGGCCCCTGGCATAAACGGATTAGGCAAATGTTAGGGGTGCCGTCCACCCATAGGGGGCGCCCAAATGAGTGATTGATTATTTATTTATTTATTTATTTATTTATTATCATTATTATTTGGTAATACTATTTTAACACGATAAAAAAGTGAAAAGTCCACACAACAACATAACTATATAGCTTTTGTTTTTCTGTTGCCGTCAGTGTCACTGTGGCCCGGTGCATTTAAATAGCTAGCTAGCTAGCTAGAAGTACTCATTGAATACATGTTTTGTGCATGAATGCTAAGCGTAATTACTCTTGCTATTTGTGTTTAGGTTATAATGTGGCTCAAGCGCTATTACTGTATATTGTTTCACCATTAGCCGCTTTTTTTATTAATATAATGTAACAAGCATATACTCCTGTTCTCTCTTCAGATGCACTTTTGAAATATCTGAATCTCACCCCTGCAAACCCTGGGCCACCGGCAGATATCTTCTCTACCTCAGCACAGCCCAGCGATGCGGCATCAAGTCGGGGGTTTGTTTCTAAATGAAAGAAAAT
This sequence comes from Stegophilus panzeri, assembly GCA_024331685.1. Lineage (NCBI taxonomy): Eukaryota > Metazoa > Chordata > Actinopteri > Siluriformes > Trichomycteridae > Stegophilus > Stegophilus panzeri. The sequence continues at coordinate 98,545 of JANDJT010000236.1, forward strand.
ATCCAAGACATAAAGAACAAATGCAGTTTCTGTGCAAGTGTATGAACACAATGATCGGTGGTGGAATTGGCTGCGATGCAAGGGGCGCCAGCTAAAATCTTGCCTAGGGCCCCAAACTGGTCAGGGCCGGCCCTGAGCACGGTGGCTAGTTAACGACATTTTGTGTATTTGCTAATTCTATGCTAAAAACAACACCACCACCAACAACCATGTTAGACAGTTAAGAGCAAAATGCAGATTTGTTATGCAATCTCTAAGATTTACAAGAAATAAATGATACCGCAATCGATAAATCATCCGTCCCCCAAAAAAAATCAAAGCCATTTACGAGATATCTTTAAATCAGTGTTATCTTTTGGTTCCATTTTACAGATCATAGAAGCAGTTATTATGGGGGAGTGCAGCTTTGGTAAGATTATCTGAAGGAAAGGTTAGCGAACAATCTTCTTTAATCTTCATAGAAATCACACTCAAAACCACAGGAAGAACTTCTCATGAACGTTTGGTGTGGGTGAAGGTTTATTTTAGCCCACGCTGTGGTGATTCATCTTACAGGAGCGCTGCTCGATCACTCGCTTTACAGCCACTGATATGTAACTATTTCCTACACCTTTTCTCACCTGTAAGTCTCTTCAGATAAAAAGCAGCGTTCATGAATAAACAGAAGTGTAAACGTCACGCTACAGGATGTGCTGTTGTATCTGAGCTCTCGGTCCATTAGGGACATTACAGCTTGCGATGCTGTAAAAAAAAATGCCTAGTAAGAATCAGCTCTGTTCTGGTAAAAGTCTTTACACTTCATGTCGGTTTGACAAGAGTGGAGCTTCCCAAAATCATCACATCACAAAAAAAACCCCAAAAAATCTGCAAATGTCATGTAAAAATCGACTTCTGTTTTCAGTAGAGCTGTGAATGTGATCTTATGCAAGCTTTCCTTGCACACTTTTAGGACACCGCACTGATAAATTCTCTAAAATACAGCGTGTAGCACGAATAACAACATAAAGGAAGTCCTTTGAGCCTCATGGCAACCAGCCAAATGTCCCCTACAACATCAAATGTCATGTATTCCTATGTTTGTGGAGACATTTGGCTGGTCCTCACAAGGAATCAGCATTTATTCAATTAGAAACCACAAGCGAGATCAGAGGAGAATGACCAGACTTGTCTGAGCTGACAGGAAGTCCATAGTAACTTAAATAAGCACTTTTTTTTTTTTTTTTTTTACAACCGTGGTGAGCATCTCAGAACGCAGAAAACATCAAACCTTGAGGTGGATGAGCTACGACGGCAGGAGACGACATCAGGTTCTTCTCCCGTCAGTCAAGAACAAGAATCTGAGGCTATCACGAGCACAGACTGACCCAAACCGTTGAAGACTGGACCTGGTGATTTTTTTCTACTCTTCATCTGTCCAGTTTGGGTCAGTCTGTGCTCGTGATAGCCTCAGATTCCTGTTCTCGACTGACGGGAGAAGAACCTGATGTTGTCTTCTGTCGTCCTAGCTCAACCACCTCAAGGTTTGATGTTTAATGCGTTCTGAGCTTCTTTTCTGCTCACCACGGTTGTACAGAGTGGTCTCTGTAGCCTTTCCGTCAGCTCGAACCAGTCTGGCCATTCTCCGTTGACTTCTCTCATCCAACAAGGCGTTTCTGTCAGAAGAACTTCCACTCACAGGATGTTTTTTTCTCTTTTTTTTCCCCGCACCATTCTGAGATAAACTCTCGACACAGTCGTGTGTGAAAATCCCAGGAGACCAGCAGTTACAGAAATACCCAAACCAGCCTGTCTGACTCCAACAATCAAGAGACTGGCCAAAATGACTGACATCACATTGACGTGAACATTAACTGAAGCTGCTGGCCCGTATCTGAGCGCTTTTTTACGTGTTGCACTGCTGCCACACGATTGGCTGATTAGATCATTGCAGTATAGCATTAATTAACTGCATTAATAATTGTTAAATCAATAGAAGGTCAGTGTGTGTGCTGAGAGTGGGGGAGGGGGGGCAGCTTTAGTTTAAAAATGCTTTGTTTTGCTGTCTCCAGAGCCATCAGTGCACAGTTTCTCACCTTCTGACCACCAGTTTGAGGAAGTCGTAAACTTATCAGCAGTTTTCAGAGAACGTTAAGAAGTTAAGAGTCTCAGCGTGTTGCGTATGTAAACAGCTGCTCAGTGGGTTCAGAAACGTGTAGTTTGTTTGACCAGTTTCTAGTTCTAGAAATGTTCTATAACTAATAATAATAATAATAATAATAATAATAATAATAATCCCATAACGTAACAGTGTAAAAAACATCTTTTGTAGTTTAACTGTCAAGGTTTTTGTACTTTCTTTTGTTTGAACAAAACAAACAAAAAAAAGGTCCAGAACGGCAAATAAATACATGGAATTACTTTAAAATATTAAAAAGTGTTTCACTAAAGACTGTTACCTCAGCAAACATTACTTAATTAAATGAAACGTGATTAAGTAAAGAACATGCTGTAGTTTTTAGGCATTGTTTACCTACATGTAATGCTGAACATGTACAAATGAGTTTCTGTTTTCAGTTCCATTACAGCAGATATAAACAGTAACTCCCTTATTTTGTCTTGGAGTCCATAAGACAGAAAAACACAGCGTGTCATGTTAGTGAAAGACCGCAAAGCGTAAACTCCTCCATCCTGAAGACTTTCGGGAAATGGCTCTGGCTGTCACAAAGCGCTGGCACTGGAGACTCCTTCCGAAAATGCTAAATAATCGTAATCAGCGTTGTACTATTATTCTTTGTTAAATAACAATATGTTTTATTATATGGATTGTTGTGTTATAAGTGTATTTAAGATCTGGCCCCTCTTTGATCCTGATATTACTCTAAACTAACCCTTTATCCAACGTGTAGTGACCAGAGCCTGTGGTCTCGAGGACTTCTCTGTGGACTTCTCCAACAGCATTTAAGATCTACGTTTAAAATAAGATCAGCTTTCTTACACACATTTGCTTCTTCAAATCTGAGCCTCAACTCAAATCCAATGTATGAAGTTGAACCAAAAAAAAAAAAAAAGGAATTAGCATTTGAAATAGAATTTATTTTAAAACTGAAACTATTTTATTTAGTCGAACGTGTTTGCTGAATAAACATCGTCTGTAATTATTTATACTTTCATTTCATCGCTTCACAAACTTCATTTTTTTCGTAAGTTCTCTCTCTCTCTCTCTCTCTCTCTCTCTCTCTCTCTCTCACACACACACACACACACACACACACACACACTCTCAGTCCAACCTCAGTCTGGTTCAATCACATTAGCTCTCGATCGTGTGATGACTGTACAAAAATAGAGAACACACATACACACATATAAGCATACACACCACCACCACCAACACCACACACACTCACACACACGCTCACCAGGCTTCAGGTCCTGCTGGTGACTTCAGAGGTAAGTCAGAAATAAAAACAGATTTAACCTCAGCAGTTTGCAACAGAGATCTCCTGTGTGTTACAGGTCTACAGATTTAACACGAATAATAATAATAATAATAATAATATGTATTCATTTAATAATTATTCGTCATGCTTACTACTGAAGCTTATTTATCCGACACGTTCACTACAGTACGCACGTTTCATTCACACAGTTTATCTGCAAGCGTGTCAAATGGTATAAGGATGAACGGCAGGATGACGTTTAATCACCTCGTTTGATCTGCGTGAGTGTAAAAAATGATAGATTTCATATCACAAGTCGATTAATGAGACGAGATTATGACTCTCTGTGCCCGGTGATTGTTTTTAATATTTCACCGTTAAAATTGTGTCGTGCATTTTGAAATGATTCAGTTGTAGCTAAAAATTGATTTCAGATTAATTTAGTGTTAAAAATATAAAAATGTGGCTGTTTTTCTGAGGAAGATGATTTTTCTAAAAACTAAAAACACACACACACACACAATGGTTTGTACATTTTTGTATACAGTGTATGACAGATTAACTCTAGCAGCAATGAAAATAGAATTAATTCAATTCGATTTTTATTTGTATAGCGCTTTTAACAATGGACATTGTCTTTAGTAATTTAGCCATTTTAGTAATTTTGTCAGTTAAGACATGAACCAACTTTCAGAGGTCTACCTCACTGAATTGAATTGAATTGAATTAAATTGAATTGAATTGAACAAAGCAAGAGAGCTTGGAATCGATTAACAGAGAATATTCAGATCTAACGGATTCGCAGCTCTGTGTTATAATTGATGCGCGTGTACGTTTCTGAACCCCTGCTGATGTGTGCGAGGATGTCGGAGTGGATATGTAATCACAGTTTGTCGTTTATTAAGCGGATTTTAATCGAGTTGTGAGTTTTGTAGTGAGAGAAATGTTGAACTCGAGGCTGTGTGCAGCTGGAAGAGGCTACGGTGTGTATCTGGGTAAAAACCTAAACCTCAGGCTTCGGATTCCTAACTGAATCGCACAGGTGTGTGTGTGTGTGTGTGTGTGTGTGTGTGTGTGCTGAAACCACACTGCATCATGTAGGAGACACTGTAGGAAATACAACAAATGGTATCCAAAGAATTGTGAATACCACTTCTTAATTATTTTTTTTTAACGTGAGCGCTGATTATACCAGACATGGTTCTCGTTTAAGTCTGACTTAAGTTCAACTTTCTTAATGATTCAAGCTAGACTTTAAGCTGTAGAATCTGACTTGGATGCTTTTTGTCCTCTGATGTTCACAAACCTAAAGAAGCTTTGGACTCGGTTTGGATGGGAGCGTGAGATTGGCGTGAGATTGGCGATGACGCTGCATTATTTAAGGAATAACCCCTTCGGTGTTGTGCTGTTACAGGGGGTAAAAAAAGTCAATATCAGTGACATGGAGGTGAAATGAAGCGGACCTGCTGTTACCAACCTGAAGGGAATTATTTTCCTCCTCATAGAGAACAAAAACACTCCTCTTTTCTCTCTCTGTCGTAGTTAATAAGATAAAAAAAATAATGCAGCGTGTTGCGTTACCGAGAAAAAAAAAAACACACACAGAGAGAAGGGAAACTCCTCAGACCTGTCCGAAAACTTAAAGCTTTACTGTTTCAAAGCGCTGACACTGGAGACTCCTTCCATCAGCGTTTAATAAACGCGTCCTTGAGGAAAAACTTCACCGCATCGACGACTGCACACTTTCTTCTTAAATCACACACTTTTATCATCTCTTTATGATTTAGCCTTAGATCATGTGGAACATCTGCTGTACAAGTCCCCATGAATGAGCTGTTGCTATAGAAATGATAACTCCACAAAACTCTACACAACTCTTTACTACGCTGTACAAATCTACTCAACTTTGTACAACTCTGTACAACTCTATGCAACTTTAGACAACGCTGAACAACTCAACACACCTTTGTGCATCTCTACACAATTCTACACAACTATGCACAACTACTCTACACAGCTCAACACAATTATTTACAACTCTACAAAACTCTACATAACTCAATCCATAAAGCATTTCACTGCATGGCCATACTGTGTACGGTTGTGTGTACGACAAAGAAAATTTGAATTGGAAATTTTGAACACAACTCTGCACAACTCTGTACAACTCCACACAGCTCAACACAACTATACATGATGAGCGGTTGCCATAGAAACGATAACGTATTAGAAGGAGCGCATTAATATAAACCTGCTGCTACTGACAGAGCTGCTGTTGTAGAAAACTTATCAACATCTCCTGACCAATAAGGATCCAGAACTCAACAGCACTCTTAAACATATAAATGGCGAACTGAATGTTCTAGAAGATGTTACGTGTATATTTTTATTATTACTCATGTCTTTATGTTTTCTCCTCTGATCCAAATGACTCATTGTCTCCATTCCTTGAGCGACGCTCTAAAGACTTCGAATCTGTATCTGCGTGTGGTCTTTCCAGTTTTATTTTCATATACATTCTCCAATCACTGGATTATTGTGATTTCAGCGGTTTGCACTTTGTCGTGGATGTGAGCAGCAAACTAATGACTACATGTTCTGGTGAATGTAACTGCGGTTAATTAAAAGGTTAAATAAATCATCCTGGTGTAACTCAGTGTGAGATTGTTACACTACCAAAGCTGTTAGAAGGATAACTGTTAGCAGTGAAACAATATAACTGTCATCTGTGTTACAGTAAACATCCAACAGCCACATAGAAACTGTTACACACACACACACACACACACACACACACACACACCTGGCAAGCTAATCAAGATTTGGAGAAAAAAAATGTCTGAGAGATGAATAAAGTCTTTGCCGGAAACAGGGCCTGCTAACGCTCTGCTTTATTTCTTCTTTGTTCTAGACATCTGTTCGGTCTTTCCTCCTCCTGTCTCTTTAAGAAAAATGCCTCGTTCGTTTCTGGTCAGGAGCAAGAGGGGGGGGTCTCATTCATCACGCTCCGCCCACTCCCACACCCACCACTCTGACGGACAACTCGGAGCCATGCACGGGTCCACCGGGAGCAGCAAACCTGAAGCACTAGAGCTCAGTCCAAAAACGGATTCAGCTCCCAGTTACCCCGCCTCTCACTGGGTTTCCATGGAAACCAGCCCGAACTCTGCCTCCCAGGCTGAGAACTGGGGCTTCTGGAGAACAGGTAAACTACAGGGTGTCTGATCACATGGTTTCCGATCAAAATGATTCGGATATTCATTAAAGATGACGGAATATCAAAGCTGATGAAGGTTTAGTTGAGCAGATGAAAGGATGAGAGGATGAGCGGATTTGAGGAGGAGAGGATGAGAGGATGAATGGATGAGAGGATGAGCGGATGAGAGGATGAACGGATGAGAGGATGAACAGATGAGAGGATTTGAGGAGGAGAGGATGAGTGGATGAGAGGATGAGAGAATGAGAGGATGAGAGGATGAGAGAATGAGAGGATGAGAGAATGAGTGGATGAACGGATGAGAGGATGAGAGCATGAGAGGATTTGAGGATGAGAGGATGAGTGGATGAGAGGATTTGAGGAGGAGAGGATGAGTGCATGAGAGGATGAGAGGATGAGAGAATGAGAGGATGAGAGAATGAGAGGATGAGAGAATGAGTGGATGAACAGATGAGAGAATGAGTGGATGAACGGATGAGAGAATGAGTGGATGAACGGATGAGTGGATGAGAGCATGAGAGGATTTGAGGATGAGAGGATGAGTGGATGAGAGGATGAGTGGATGAGCGGATGAGAGAATGAGCGAATGAGAGAATGAGAGGATGAGAGGATGAGCGGATGAGAGAATGAGAGGATGAGAGAATGAGAGGATGAGAGAATGAGTGGATGAACGGATGAAAGAATGAGTGGATGAACGGATGAGAGGATGAACGGGTGAGAGGATTTGAGGAGGAGAGGATGAGTGGATGAGAGGATGAGAGAATGAGAGGATGAGAGAATGAGTGGATGAACGGATGAAAGAATGAGTGGATGAACGGATGAG
>JANDJT010000237.1:18140-32784 GCA_024331685.1 Stegophilus panzeri
TATTAAAGGAGTTCACACCGACGCCGGACTCTTATCGGCTGCTTTTCGGAAATATTTCCCTCCGAGTCGTCCGTTTATATAAAGATTTATTTGTAAATAAAATGTTCGTTTTAGTCTGATGAATGAAATGAATACGTCGGCATGATGATATTTCCGTCTACGCCACCGATTTCACACGTTTAATCACACACCTTCAGATCAAAAGGTTTTTTAAGGTCATGAGAAACGTTTCAGTCGAGCGTCCACAAACTTTTGACCGGCAGTGTACGTATGCGATTTGAGACACGACGGCGGTTATGGATGTGGACACGTAGCTCCAAATGACCAAAGGATATGAGCGGCAGCCATCTTGCGTGTGCGTAATCAGAAGCAAGTATAATTCAGTCGTTAGGTGTGATCTATTTCTGAAACTCCAGCTCACATTTTGTGTGTAAACCTGAGGCAAGCAGCTGGAAGGTGGGTGGAACGTGGAGCACTTCCAAAGTTGTTGTTTGTTGCTGCATACAATCAAGTCGCGAGCCGTTCGAATTCTCCTGGGTTTATTTATTTATTTATTTTTCTCTCTCACGAAAGCTGTTCGTCGAAGGGAAATAAAGTTCTACCGGTCTTTCTTTCCGAGCTGCAGTCCTGACCATCGTAAATCTAGTTAGTTAAGGGTTTGAGATTTCTTCTTGATCCTTTCAGAACCTGAAGAAGGAGCTGGATCTACTGCTGGAGGAGAAAATCAAGCGGCCCCGCCCTGTGGACTGGAGCGACCGCGCCTCGAAAGACTGCGCCGTGATCTCGGCCATCGTCGACCTCATCACCACGCAGGAGACCGCGACGTCTTCACAAGAGCCGTACAGGAAAAGCCACCAGCACTGGGACTAGAACCTGACGCTCGTACCGAGAGTCCGATCAAATCCGATCTATCCGTCTCGGCAGATATTCTCACCGTAAAGTTCTCGCGTATACCGTAGTGCTGTCGAGTCCTCCATGCTGATCGGCCAGGAGGTGTTGATTTAGAATTTTCTCTAAGAGCAGCTCTGACCAGTAGTGCAACCGCACTGTAATTGCAGGTTTATATATATATATATACACATATATTAATGCACGCGTTTTAATATGGTTTCTATAGTAACAACTCGTATGACGTTCGCTCCATATAAACGTATTGTGGAATTGTTGATGTTGATAAGTACGGAGTTTACCATTTATGGAAGGAGTCTCCAGTGTCAGGTAAAGCCGTGACTTTAAACGTTTACCCCGTCTACCATCGACTCACACCGACGACCGACTTCCGAGAAATTCCGCTTATTGTCCCTTTAACTTTAAGGACTGGCTGATGAATGTCTAATCTTTCCAATCCATGTGTATTTACACCATGAGGTGCAGATCTGCTGTTTATAGGTAAATCTTCCCATCAGGACTGACCAACTCATGAGACTCACTAGAATTATTTCTTTTCTTTTTTGTGTGTGTGTGTGTCACAATTTGTATTTTTACGTTTGCCTTTGCACCATTTCCCCCCCCCCCCCGTCAGCTACCATAAATGATTAAAGCTGCTGTTAAGTCGCTGCATTGAACAACATGATGGTGTGGTCTAACGCAAAGTCACGCAACACAAGGACGGGTGAAACAAACACAAACCTTTATGGAATATACGTTTTGTAGACTAGTTACAGGATCACAGAGGTACAGTATTTACATTAGATTTACAAAATCATTCATACCATACATGTTTCTTCTCCCTGAGCCCCAGTTCAACTCTGGAAGGACGAGCGTCTCGTTTCAGACCGTAAACATTCCTTCGTTTCACATTTGTATTAGTGTTTTTTTTTTTTTTTGTTTTTTGTTTTTTTCCCGTATCTTGTGACAAATTCATCTGATCCAGCGTCACTTTTTTATTATTTTTTTTTAAACACACATGAAAGTGTGCATATTTCCCAGTTTTATAAAGACAGAGCTGAAGTGCAGCGTTTGATCTTTAGGAAGATAAAAGCCGTTATGTAAGCGATTTCTACACGATACAGCTCATTTATGCAAATTACCGTTGGTTAAGTACACCGCTCAAGCCTTTCATATGTTGAGTATTGTGTATATATTTATATATATTTTAAAAAGACAAACCTTCCCTGAGCCCTTAATTTTTTTCTTTAATTATTTACAACTTGCTTTATATATATATATATATATATATATAATCAATCACACACACACACGGATTAGTGAAGGTAAAGCTGTCCTTTGTACTACAGAAGCACTGAGCATGATCTTTGAGTGATGAGTAAGGTCTAGCAGGGTTTCTGGGTGAGGAACATCAAGCTTGAATCTTCTGCTTGCTGTACAGTTCTTGGAGATTTAGCTGGTCTGAGATCACGTGCTAGCTCAGAGGCGTCAAACTCATTTCAGGGAAGTGGGACAGATTTAAAAAAAAAAAAAAAAAAAAAAAAAAGTGACCAATGACAACCCAATAACAGTTCCTTCTGAATGTCAGTGCTTTGCATAAGTATTCACCCTCATTGAACTTTTCCACATTTTTGTATTGTTACAACGTGGAACTGATTTAGACTTCATTAGGATTAGACGCCATGAGTCGACATCAATTAACCGCGGGATATTGAAGTGGAGTGAAAATAAATATAGTTTGCAAAACTATTTACAAAGAAAAAAGAGAGAGAGAAAAAAAAAAAAAAAAAAAAGTATTTCACCCCCATTGCCCCACAATTAGTTTAGCTTGTGAATAAAGAATCATTAGGACGTTTTGTCAGAGTTTATTGCTCTCTTTTGCCCCCTAGTGGAATAAAACGTGAACTTTTTGATGTTTTCTCACACTTTCAATTCGACTGCAGTCCACAAAGTGATTTTTCTACATTTAGACTACATTGATTCAGTGCAGCAGATCAGAAGCGCGATCAGGACAGATCTCGGGCTGTATGTCTGACACTCCTGTGCTAGACTGCGCTTTAAAGAACCGTTCCTCCTGGAACCGTTTCGTTTTTCCACATGTTCTTCCAAGAACCAGTCTCCGGTCCTGTCGAGATGTTATTAGAAATTTCTACTCGCACGTATGAGGAGTTCCAGTCATCGATAACATCATCTCGTACTGCTCCTCAGGCCAGCGTTCTCTCTCTAAGTGTGTGTGTGTGTGTTTAGGGAGGAACTGCCAAGAATCCCGCTCACACGTTGGTCTCCAGGCCCTGGAGGCGGTCCATCCTCTGCATGTTCTTCTCGATGGTGGCCTGGCACGTGATTGGCTGAGCACACTCGGCGAGGAACCAGCCTCTCTCTCCGTCCCGCAATCGTTCGCCCTCGTACCAACCTGAAACAAAATTACAGGTCAGTCGTCCAAATCAGGAAATTATTAACCGACTGGTGCGTAGATGTTTATATATAAACAGATACGCAGTGTATTAGCGCTTCAAGTCAGTCATTTCATAGTAGCGGTATTACACAGGTGGCTGAAAGTAGTGGTCATAGGTTACTTTCACATCACGCTGATTTTATCTACGTGACCTGTGAACTCACAAGTCTCATTCTGGTCAGCCAGAAACCAACCACAATGCCATGAATGATCTGAGTAATAATGCAAATTTAATGTTCTCATTTTGTGTAAAAGTGAAGTCAGACACTATGATGTGCTGAAAGTTTCTTCTCTCACAAAAAACCTCCTTTTTTAACTGCAGAACATTCTAGAGAAGAAAAAAAAAAAACCATTCTGATTTGGCTTTCAAGCGTGTGCTGTATATTTAATGGGTATTTAAAGATTCAGGGAGCTTTTGATGGCCTATTCTTAGCTCCGTGGCCTTTCCACATGAAAGCTGGCCAACCAGTGTCATCACCGGGGACCGTCACCTGACCCTCAACCCCGCCACATCAAAAACAAAGAACTCTGAGCTCATCCTGCACATCACACACCGGGTCTGAGGGTACAGAGCACGATAGAGGGGTCAGGTGGTGACGTGCAGTACGACAGGTACAGAGGATGTATTTATAATCATGCAAACGATGCCCTCGGTAACTTTTTATTCATTCTGATCACAGTGATTCGTTTTAGGTTTATATCAGACGGTAATATAAAAACGCAAAAAGTTATTCCATTTATTATTATGGTCCTAGATTGTTTTGTATTAGCGAGCATGGCCATAAATAAGTCTATAAATAATATCTGAATGTAAGGATCGTTTTTAATATTAAGTGGTCTGTGCTTGGAAATGTCAGGAATAAAAACCTTTATGGCTATAATAAATATTGTAACGCAAATATTATTATACACATTTACATACTGAGGGGGTCCATGGGTTTTTAAGGGGCTGCAAAAAATTTGGGACTCCTGCTCTCAAATGTGTGATGACATTACGATGACGATTTATTGAAAAAAGAGAAAGAAGGATGTAGTAAAAGCTGACCATCGTCCACTGTCTGGGAGACGATTACGACGTCTGCCACCTGCAGCGAGAGTTCATCAGGCTGCCGAGCCGTGTACGTACGGACCACCTCCACCTGCATGGAATCTGACACACACACACACACACACACACAACACAGCATGAGTACACCAGAGGTCTTAGTATTGCTGTAACCCTTTCATACACGTGAAATCATTTGTTCATGTGAAGTGCGAGTGCACTGCATCACATGACCAGCAGGAGGCGCTGACTCGCAAAGTGTGTTTAAAAGCTCTCTCAAATCATTCTCTTCAGCGGACTGATTAAACTTCCCACATTTCACTCCACATTCGCTGCACTGAAATATATAAATATATAAATCCATGCACCTGTATTGAATCTGGGTCTTATCCTGACCCGTAGGTATGAAAATGGAAGAGATTGGGTTTGTTGTAGTATCAAATGTACAAAAAAAAGAAAAAGTTCACGTTAACGGCTTGAGTGCGGCGAAATCGGATCCTGAACCGTTTGACAAAAACTCACTTGTTCTGTCTGCGTTCCTCTTCTCATTGTTGGTGTGTCCCAGTGCGCTGATCCAGCGAGCACGCTCATTACTGGAGAGAGAGAGAGAGAGGAATTTTTAAAAAATAAGCATTTTCTCTACTGAAATTTTTGGCCATCTTTTAGTCATAAACAAATGTTTTGTCATATGATCCTACAGGAAAATCTAATCATATTCACATCTAGCAAATAATTTTATCCAATGCATTTTACGAGTGAAACAGAGTCCAATCCAATCCCCCAGTTACGCAGATGAAGATTAGTGGCCTTACTTAAACACTACCTCTAGCACAAAGCCTGAACCTGTTAACCTCTCGCCGCCCAACGTGTATATTTACACAGGAATTCCACAGGTGAGAGAAAAGAGAGCGTTAAATCTCACAGCAATTTGTCGAGCAGTGTTTTGTGCAGGGTGTGTTTGAGTTAACATCATGGCAGCAGCTCACGCTATCGACGCGTCTCGAGTGGCAGGTAGGGTTACGAGGTGAAATCCGAACTTCACCAACGGTCCTGAACTAAACCCTGCTCTGAACTTGGCTCTGTTCTCCGATCCGGCCTCAGTGAGAATATTTTCTCACACACGCATGGAACAAGGAAATAAAAAAATTTAAAAACATCATACAAGAATAGTCCACATCGAGTCGTTACGTAGCGGTACCTGTGAAAGTAGGAGGAATTCGTGATGGATTCAAGCACTACAATTTCTCATTGTATTGCACATCTAACGCTTTATATATGTTCTGAAATGTAGTGAGCGTCTCTAGTGAATAGGAAGAAATTTGGGTTTCGGACCAATTTGGCAATAGTGGATTTTATTTAGGGTACAAAGTGTAATATTGAACTGAATATTAGTGACAGGAAAACATTAATGGGGTAATAAATAAAAAATGACCCGGAAACCTTTTCCCCCATCCATCCATCTTCTATAGCGCTTATCCTACAGGGTCACGGGAAACCTGGAGCCTATCCCAGGAAGCATGGGGTACAAGGCAGGGTACACCCTGAACAGGGTGCCAATCCATCACAGGGCACACTCACATACACATTCACACACCCATTCATACACTACGGACACTTTGGACACGCCAATCCGCCTACCGTGCATGTCTTTGGGCTGGGGGAGGAAACCGGAGTACCCGGAGGAAACCCCCGCAGCACGGGGAGAACATGCAAACTCCACACACACAGGGCAGCGACGCGAACCGAACCCCTGACCTTAAATCCAGCAGAAAAGGAAATTGATTCTAACAAGCTAGCATCTTTCCAAAATAACGATTGACCCATTTCCAGCTTCTTCCATAAACCGGCCCGTGTACAACGCAAGCCGAGGCAGATAATGTGGGTGGAGCTAGAAACAGCGCAGACCACTGATTTGTGGTCTGTGCATTTTTGTGGTCTGTGCATCACAATTGCACAGATATCCTGATTAACATATCTGGCAAAAAATCTTCAGCGACTTCATTTTCTAGCAGAACTAAGAGGTTTTAAAAGCTATTTTATACTTGATTGTATCTATTTTCCCACAGTAATGTTTTGTAAATCTTTTAACAGCTTGATATTTACACTTCGTACCCGTGATCCATATAAATTCGGCCATCTTGAATCCCAAATAGCTTTTTAGTCAGTTTAATAACTTATTTCACACACATTTCGACCTAAATTCCTGGTTCCGTCACAAATTTCTTTTTTTTTTTGAGTATTTTAAGTTCGGCCCAAACCCGGTAATTACTCGATGACGTCCAGAGAAACTACTTTCAGGGGTAGAGCTACGTGATTGGAAGCAAACGCTCGGCCATGACGCAGCTAGTCGCGGATTAGGATTTGTTGGCAAGCCGTGACACAAATATGAGCTCATGAATGTTATTGTACTTTGCCATACCACACTGTCTGGAGGAAACGCTCTAATAGATCTAAATATCCTTCTCTTAGCCGTCTGTGGTTTACTCTGAGCTGTACCCAAGTCGGTTCTTCCATGAAATTTAACTGATGTATTGCCGTGTTGATTGTAGCGCCAACCTGATGTCGTTTCCCCTCGACGACCTTTTAATGGTGCGTGTATCTATAAGGGGTTATTTTCTCCAGAATAAATAAACAGCACACTGCTCGATAAAAAAAAATATGCGCAAAACAAAGCAACCGAAACCAGACACAGACCCGTCTGTCCTCTGTCTCCGCGCACGGGGACGTGCAGGATATGAGTCAATCACATACATAATGCTGCTGCCAGCGTTCACTTTTGATTGCTTTCATCTGGTTGTGCTCACGGTCCTGCACTTCCACAGACGAGTTGTTTTTGTTATTCCAGCATGCAAGCTGAACCGAATGAATGTAGTGCTGAACTCTGAGACGACCTCCAATGAGTCATCAGCCGGCGGTACACACATACACAGAGCCTGGTCACGACACACAGCAAGACGCCAGCCCAATCAGAGACGGCTGCTCGGACGCCGTGTGGCTCCAGACGAATCAGAGGAACACACTGGGAGTCAAATCTGTGCTCGGTCATCGTTTTACGATTCTTATTCTGGTCCAATTTAGCACCACATCAAAGCCAGGAATGACCACGATAGCAATTAGCAGCCATGAGTGGGCACTGACTCATCCAGTCAACAATTACTGCTTAATGACTTGCTGAACTGTCCATTTCTCATTAGTGGAACATGGGGTTCTGTCCCTGCTTTTAGGGGGGAAAGGGGCTCTGTGTGTACCGTGGAAGTCCCCTGAATTCATTGTCATATTTCCCATTTGTGCAAACCGAAAAAATAAATCAAGGGTGTTGCATTTGAAGCTAAAGATGACTTCTGTTTTCACGTACATGCTCACACCAGATAGCCAGATACACTAATAATGCTGGTAGTGAGATTATAGGAATGAGAAGAAACGTGTATAAATTGGTGGGTGGACTGGTGTGTGGATGGCTGTCTGGGAGAATAGGTGAGTGAGCGAGTGTATCAGTGAATGGATGGGTGGACGGTGGGATGGATTGGTAGAGAAATTAATGGGTGCAGAGTTGGTAAAATGGATTAGTGGATGGATGAATGGATGATCTGAAGATGGATGGATGGATGGAAGGTCGGTCAATGGAAGGACAGTTTGTGGGTGAGTGGATGCATGGATGGAGGCATGTTAGGATCAATGTTGGAAGACGAATGGATGAATGATATGTGGGTGGACAGATGGATGGGTGAACAGTGGACATTTTACAGCTTAGTGGATTAGAAGATGGATGGATGAATGGATGGCAGGATCAATGGAAGGACAGTTTGTGTGTGAGTGGATGGATGGATAGAATACTCCTTCAGTATTATGTGATATTGTGTGTACGTTCATGACATATAATTCCTATTCCCAAGTCCATTTCATCCCCAGATTGTAATGTGGAGAATTTATAATACAAGCCAGTAGATATGAATTATACTACCATACTATTTAGTAATCGTATATGATTTGGGATGTAGCCTAACAAGCACATCTAGCCTAGCAGGGGGGTTGTGGGAACAAATTGCGCTGTTGCCTTGACACACCGCAACAACAAGTCTCTTTATAAGTCAGATGTGTCAGCTGTACTTAAAAAAAAAAAAAAAAAAAAAAACACACACAAAAAAACAGTTAAGGTGATATCACAACATCACAAGAGGGGGCTAACACATAACCCTGAGCTCTGAAACCCAGGGGCTTTCCATCTCCCACACACATACTGTGCAGAACAGTTGGGCCCTGCTACAGTTGTAGGAAACGGAGGTGTTAGACCGAGGAGGAAATGAGCGGCCATTACAAAAGGCTTCCTCCGTTAACACCCTGCTAACACTTACCTCACTACAAACCATAAACCCCCAAAACAATGAGGCACATGATGAGCTCATTGAGGGTGTTCTGGTCCTGAGAGACAGCGGGTCTCCACTCCAACTCTACACACTCCAGTCCTACTGTTAACAATGGAAGTGCACGTGAGGACCACCAAGAGCATGCAAGGCAAAAGTCTGATGCGAGACTACTTAATAATAAGCCGCTCCACCATTTATTTATTTATTTACTAAACATCTGTCCCGCCTTCTTTTCTACACTGGCTCTAGTGTAGTCCGTAGACGCTGACTCCTAATGTCCAGTGGGCTCAATTTCACGTGCGATGATTGGTCATGTTGCAGGTGAGTTACGAAGCCATTCTTTTCCAGTAGCCTTGGTTTCTGGAAGAATTCCGCTATTTATTTTTGTCCATAGACTTTACAGAACCGAACCAACCAGCTACAAGTCGAAGCATGACCTCGTGAAAATGATGGGAAATTGTGAGTCCATCAGATGGATCATTGGGGGGGAATTGAAGACGTTTTGCCAAAAGAAACGGGCCAAAATTGAGCGATGATGCTGCAAAAAGTTCATTTCGTCACACCGTAGACATCTCTAAGCTGTAGTCGCCGACGATGGCTTTGCAGCAAGGTCACTGTATGGTGTCTGAATACTTTATACCCTATCCATTTCTGTATAAGAAAATGCTTATGTTTATGAATAAATACTCGGTAAGTACATAGTCGAAAGACATTGTGTGTACATTTGAAGTGGATATGTGCACTGGAAGTATATTAAATAACAACAACAACAACAACAAAAAAAACGTTTCCGAATACTTGCGTCCCCTTACTGTACAGGCATTGTACTGTAGCATGCAGTTGAACTTTACTGGAATGATGTGAAATGAATTGGAAAGGGTGAAATAAAATCAGCTCCAGTGGAAGAGTCGCTATGATGGCATCAGGGTAAAGGAATTTCACCGCCGTTACTGTACAGCCATGACAAATCAGGCACTGCGGAAAACTGCCAAGAAAGTTCTCCGGGCTCCACACACTCAGGTCTCAGCCTGTCTCTGACCCGAACACACACACACACACACACACACACTGCAGTATAGAGTTATGGTTAGGGTTAGTTTATTATCTATAAACTATAGTCTAGAGTTTATAGTTAATAAACTGTTGTTCTGTGTGTGTGTGTGTGTGTGTGTGTGTGTGTGTGTGTGTGTGTGAATGCAGGTCAAATCCACTGATGCCTATCAGAGGAACACATTCCGAAATCTCAACTAACCAGCTCAGCCACAACAAAACACACAGCTCTACTGTACACTCGTTTGTGTGTGTGTATTATATAACCACAACATGACGACGGAAACATTAACGGAGTATCATTCTCGCAGAACCAAAGAGATCTACAAACACAGTACAGAACCTCTGTGTAGAGCGATCCCCATCCCGTGGTGCAAATAAATAAATTAATTAATTAATCAATTAATTAAATTTAAAAATCTTCGAACATCTCTAACTACCAGAACTGAGAGGGAGTAGAATTGTACACTATAGAAATACTGTCCTTAAAAACAAGCTATTCTATACTGTATACCATTACACTCTATCCTATACTTTCAGTTTTATTCCATATTAGTCTCTTCTAGTCTATCACATACGACTCGACTCCATTCCACACCGTTCTGCTCTTTTCTATTCGCAGTACGTTTGTAGCTCGACTCTTTCTATCGGTGTCGGGGGCGGCACCGTGAATCATGGTGTCTTCTGACTGACAGTAGAAACTCAATCTGATTGGTTCAGGTTTCAGGGCCTTAATGTAGAGCTAAAAGAAATTTAACTGAAGACTGAACGGGGAAAAAAATAAAAAATAAAAAATGTATAGCACAAAGAATAGAAGAAAAAAAAAAAAGATCTGTTGTGACGCAGTGTTTACATTATTCAGTATGGAAGGACCTGTGGAAGTTTGGCTAGCGCTCAATGCTAAGTGTAATGACAGTGCGATTTTAGTTGTATGGAGTCTTTTCTTAGGATTTAACCAACAGAACTGAGAGAAATGTTAACATTCCTGATGCTTTTGTTTCGTTTGTTAGTCTGTTAGTCATTGTTCATATATAAAATATACTGCCTTAAAGGCCACGTGCTAGCTAGCTAAATTGTTAGCCTTCAGGCATTTTAGCTTAGCACCCAGTGTCAATGTAGAGTAGATAAACGACTAGTGAGCAGAAAAAATAAGATCAGGATGAAAGGGAAAAGAAAAGACAACATACTGAAGAGAACAGAAAGCTATGTGCTAGCTAGGCATTTTTCAGCTTAGCGTCCCATACTGCATTTCCCCGGTCGCCTAGCAACTTTAATCACGTTTCAAACGCTCCATTTGAACGCGCCGTCTACATGCTTTATTTCTCTGAGGAAAAATATCCAAAACATCGCCATATAAGGAGGGTACTTACAGAAGCTCCGCCCCCAGGATCATGGGCACTTTGTCTCCTGAGTGGTTGCTGCGGAATTTCAGGCGGAACAGGTGATTGGCTCCGACCTGCCGTGATGTAAGCATGCCTGCGGTGGTGCGCGTTGGCGAGAGGGTCAGGTCCTCCGGCTGGCACGGCCCCACCCAGATCTGATCCCTCAGAGCGTAGTCTATCACTGTATAACTCTCTTCACTAAGACAGAGAGAGAGACAGACATTCATTTGAACTCTTTAGAGCCTTAGAAAACTAAAACACTTAGCTAAAGAGAATTAATTCACATTTCCCATGAGTCTTTATCCCGGGCCTTTTTAAATCCTTTATCGCTCGAGCTGTATGCACTTTCTGAGTGAGCAGACTTGAGCCTTGTGCAAGTAATCAAGATTGTTGAAACGAATGAGCCAACACACACACACACACACACACACACACACACAGTTTGTCTTACTATCCTTATAAGGACCTTCCACTGACATAATAACTGATGCAGCTAATTCATGCTATGCTACACCTAAATCGAACCCTAACCTTTACCTCAGTGACCAAAAAGCACACCATTGTCTCTTTTACCTTTTGAAATAGAAGCACTTTTCATCATGGGGGCCAGCCAAAAGTCCCTACAACGTCAAATCTCAGATAATCCGATCCTGGTCCACACCATGACAAAAAACATGCCCACACGCACTACGAAGTGGGACTCAAAGTATCTGACGCATAATAAATAAACAGACACACATACTCCAAGGTGACCGGAACACAATGTATGAGAAGACACGCGTGCAGGAACATGCTCATCCTCAGGCCGTATGAATGCGTACTGTATGAGACTGAGAAAGAAGACACACACCCAGCATAACTGTGTGAACTTCCCTCTGGCTGCAAACCTTAAGTCCTCTAACTTTACTTAACTCTCCAGCACATGCCTAGACATAGTTTGGGCAAAAGACATGCTCCGGTTTGCTTTATTCCAGCTCGTTAAACCGCATCCAGTCAGCTGCACATTGTGTAAGACAACGCTTAATCTTTTATTTTCTTTTGTTTTAATGGAACCGAATCATGTGATATCGAGAGACTATTTTTCCAATCCCATTCCCACCCACCCATCTCATGCAGGAATGAGGACACGTAGTTCTCGTTGTCGTCCTTTACAGATAAATCAATTTAAAAGACCAGATCCTTGCAGTATGGTATAGTCATGACTGGTGTATAATTAATAAATAAATAAATAAATAAATAAATAAATAGCACATCACATCTGAGCCACAGGTTGCACATCACTTCCCAATACCACTGAGGTAGTTCAGCGCTACTCATGCCAGCTGATAGAGAAAGAAGTATCCAGAATCTTTTTTCGGACACTACTGAAGCCGGAGATGAACGTCCTGATCCGATTCAAATCCTGGGTCATTATCAGCCTGGATAATACACCTCATAGCCATTATATCCTCCATCCAAGAAAGGTTGGACATTGAGCTACAGTACAAACAAGTCATGTTGAGGGACATGAGCTTCCATGCTGCGCGAGAAGACAATGAAGAGGAGAGAACACGAAGATGAAGACGAGAGAAGACAAAGATGAAGAGGAGAGAGGAAGAGGAGAGAAGAAGAGGAAGAGGAGAGAAGAGGAAGAGGAGAGAAGAAGAAGGAAATGAGAAGAAGAAGATGAAGAGGAGAGAAGAAGATGAAGAGGAGAGAAGAAGAAGATGAAGAGAAGAGATGAGAAGAGGAGAGAAGACGATGAAGAGGAGAGAAGAAGAAGATGAAGAGGAGAGAAGAAGAGATATTTCTGAGTTACATAAACATGGACATATACATGGACAGATACTGCGTCTCTCCTCAGGTTGGAGACAGAGTGGCGTGTGTTCCTGCAGTCTGGAGAACGTAAACGTACCAGAACCTACGTTAGATCCACTCGCACTGGAGTCATCATCAGAATAAACACACGTAACATACCAGAGCTTCATCAGAACCCACAGAACCACAAAAACACACTCCCCAAAAATACACACACACACACACACACACACACACACACACACACACACACACACGCTACTGTGTGCTCATACAGCATGCCTCCGCTCACAGTCTGATCAAATAAGCTGATTTTTTTTCCCCTTACAAGTCACTCGGAACAGTTGGCTGTGCGCTCCAGGATCTGGGAGGAAATGAATACCCGGTCGTTTCTAAGAAATCTTCCCTTTTTCAAAGCAAGTAGCGCATTCCCGAAAAGCAGGAGGAGGAAAAACACACAAACAGAAAGAAAGATATGCTATAAAGACTAACTCTGAGAAGACCAGCCAGTTCTAAAGCCAAATAATCACACATGAGTGACGGATAGAAAAAGAAACTGATACTGGGAACTGTTTGTCCTACAGAATTATAAAAAAAAAAAAAAAAAAAAAAAAACAACAACAACAACTGGAACATAATGTACGAGGGGATTCGGAAACATCTGGACGTGCCAGGCCACTGAGAGCTAAAAAAAAAAAACAAGATCAATCTGAAACAAACCAGAGCATCATGCACTAATGAAGTAAACTTTACTGTCACCTTAGCATGCAGACAGGATTGGGACGCAGCCGGTGTGAAGGACGCTGCTTATAGTGATAAACTCTCAAAACACAACAGGAACATCGTCAATACCATCGTTTATACCACAGCACTGTCGAATTCTCCATTCTGATTGGCTAGTAGCTTTGACAATACTTCAGGCTGGTTTATATTAATGCTCATTCTACTGTGATATCGTTTCTATAGTAACTGCCAATCCACAGGGATTAGCAAGAAAGGCTTCAAAAGAACAAGCCCATCCGAAATCATAGTCAAAATGATCGGCAAAAATCAACATTAAAATGTAACTATAACTGGATAAAAAAAGCACAACGTGTCGTTCTTTAATAAATAATAATTTAAATAATTGCTGGTGTTGGTAAAAAAAAAACAAAACAAAAAAAAAACAACAAGGTGTGTGATTACGGTCACACAGGGAAATACCATGGAAGACACACTCGATAAATCACGTGTTTGACCGGTTCACTTACACCCTGAAATGACACAAATCATAACCTGGCAAACAGTCTGATCTAATCTGATCTATCTAGGAAACTGACTTCACGAAATCCCCCCTAAAGGAGCAATAAACTATTCCTGTACCTTTCTATCGGCTTACAGTCACCGAGCCACGCCCGGAACGGGTTGTGTCATTATCTCCTTCTGCAGGTTGATACATGGCCCAGGTGTATGATGGGAACATGAGATGACTCAAGGTCAGTAGAAACATGCTCCGACGTGTCCTCATGATCTTTACTGATAATGTTCATACTTTCATACTTCCAGACTTCATGTGTGCATCATACAGGAAATACCTAGACATCATCTTTCACAGGAATACAACAGGATATCTTTATTCTCATCAAACAGTCATGGGGGGGGGGGGCGGGGGGGGGGGGGGGGG
>JANDJT010000237.1:54062-68171 GCA_024331685.1 Stegophilus panzeri
TAACCAGAAGGGACTTTATGTTTATAACCAGAAGGGACTTTATGTTTATAATCAGAAGGGACTTTATGTTTATAACCAGAAGGGACTTTATGTTTATGTCTAAAAACAAAGTTTTCACCTTTTGACCTTTTTTTAACCTCCGACACTGGAGACTCCTTCCATAAATAAATCTCTCTATGGACAACATATTTAGAATTGAGTTACACATCATGAGGATTTGCACACATCTGTATTCAGACCTCAGATGTAACTACAGACTAATGCACTATTCAGAAGTTATTTACATGCAGCGTTTTTCATACAGGTCCCTGTGAATGCACTGTTACTATAGAAACCAATAACGTATTAGAACGTGTGCATTAAAATAAACCTGTGACTCACTTTGCAATCAAAACGACTGTCAAAGCTGCTGTTATAAGAAATTAATCAACACCTACTGACCAATCAGAATCGAGACTTCAGCAGCACTTTGACATGTACAGTACCAGGACTTCTGATGATCATGCTATTCTTCCATATGACTCAAGACACATGGCGGGCATTTTAATCCAATCAGACCGGATCTTGGCGTCGGCCTTGTTACATTTCACACTGTATTAACACTGCTAGATAATTATATTTCTGGAATCGACTCCACCTTTCCAGTGAAGTGCGGCATTTAAGAGAACATCAGTGAGAAACAAATTAACACACAAAAACGTTTAAGTTTCTCAGGAACACTGACAGCTCTGATGGGAAAAGCCAAGACACGATAATGCCACTGGCGATAATGTTGCAATGTTTACTCACGCAAAGCTTGACAATGCTATAGACGTTAATGTACAGTACTTGGATATGAGAAGCGCCATCCGTTATGGCTATATTAGGGTGTGTTTATTAGGCAGTAGGACGCTAAGTTTATTTATCAGCC
This sequence comes from Stegophilus panzeri, assembly GCA_024331685.1. Lineage (NCBI taxonomy): Eukaryota > Metazoa > Chordata > Actinopteri > Siluriformes > Trichomycteridae > Stegophilus > Stegophilus panzeri. The sequence goes on from JANDJT010000237.1 coordinate 54,973, forward strand.
CTAATGTTTACACTAAGTATGACTGATGGGTTTAATACACATATCTCAAATGGACAGAGGTCACTAAGTGAATGCTGGAGAGACACTCCAGCACACTCACACACACACACACACATATACACATGTAATACATTCTTGTATCAGGTTGGTCTTAAGAGCTCTCCAACAAAAACCAGCTGTTCAAAGTGGTATGTTCCAGTGCACTCAGAGAAAGAGGGGGATGGATGACGAGAAAGAAGAACAAAAGGTAGAAGGCTATAAAAAGGAAGAAGAGAAGCACATTACCTCTTGTCTCTTGCGTTCCTCTTGGCTCAGCCGTTCACACGCTCCACTTTTTTTAACCTGGAAGAGACCAGAGCAACCAGGATGAAGCTCTGAGCTGAACTCTGATTAGCACAAGATCATATTTGACTTCAGACAGTCAAGATGTCTAATGTTAGCCAGCATGTTAGCACTTGGCTTTAATTACTGTACATGGTACAGCTAATAGTTAGCCAAATATTAGCCAGCATACCGGTTTACACAGCAAACCTGGCTAAATACTGCATACACAGTATACACAGCAATGTAATGTTAGCTAGCTTGTTAGAACATGGTTTAAATGACATGATTAGCCAAACATAAGCCTGAGATAATATGAATGCTTATGTTAGCTTGTTAGCGCTTGGCTTTAATGACATTATATAATACTTGGCTACCTAGCGTTAGCTTGATAATCTTGGCTAACTACTAATTAAGAAAGAAACATTTGGTTTGGTGTGCTGTTCTAGGAAGAAAAAAAAAACAAAAAAAAAACAATCAAAGATGGAGTGGCGTGAGGCGACAAAGCTACTGTTACCAGCCTAAAGTTCATTCTTTTCCCATAACCGCCTGCCTGAAGTGTTTGATTCCTCTTATACTATATCAGTTTTACCAGTGACTGCGATTTTTTGTAATTAAAGAATTCCTGTGCTTTTCCATGGAAAAGCTGCCGTTATAGAAATGAATGAAACAGGTTCGACAAAGTGAAATAGCTAGCTACTTACTGTAACTGCTGCAGTACATCAGTGCAGTGCTGTGCTAGCTAGCATCGCTAATGGTCCTAAATCAGGACAGGCAATTTGATTCTATTTTGCGATTTTACAGATATTTTGCTTAAAAAAATAAAAATGGAATAAATAAATCAATTACAGAGATGTGCAACTCTAAGTGAGAGAAGTAAGGAGGACGGAAAGGCAGAGAAAAACTCTTAAAAGGAGTAAATAATATAGCTCATGAGGAAACTAAAAACTAAAGGAGGACGCTAGGATCAGATATCAGCTAGCGGTAACAAAGACACCCTTCACACACCTGGTCTGAGCACGCTCACTGGAATGGGGTCTTACTGAATTCTGAGGGTTTTTTTTTTTTCCTTTTAATAAATAAATAAATAAACAAACAAATAAATAAATAAATAAATAAATAAATAACACCTGTTTACCTCACACCAGCTTTCTGTTTGGGAGTTGATGGAGCTAGGATGTTGTATACAGCATGTCTAAGCATCTATACAAGAGTTTATGTTTGTACAGGTTGAATGTGTGATGATGCTCAAATAACCTATAATGATTATGTGTGTGTGTGAAATAAATCCATTTCACTGATCAAGTTTCCTCCAGAGAAAGTGCAGGCACCTGAGCCGCATTCTGTTCATTCATAACCAGGGCAGAAAAACAAGGTGGTAAAGCCGCGGCGCTATGAGAGCCGGCTGAATGAAAAGCTGCTGCTGCTTTGTGCCCAACAAAAACTTCCCAAATCAGGAGCGCCCAAAACCACAGATCAGATTCTATCTTACACTGCACAGGAAATCAGGAGTGGGACTCAAATGACCCCGCCACGCCCGAGGACCGAGCCTTAACGGAGCCGGATAACCCGCACACGAGCCGAACACAGCCCCGGAACATCCTGTCCGAAGCCTGTACCACGATCTGTCCCGTAGTCATATAGAGTGAAATCTGAACCATTACAAATGTGTTTAAAATTGTGTTTGAACTGAAAAGGGGGTGGGTTCATTCCTAATGATACAACTGGGTTATATATATTTTTTCATTTGGAATACAATACCAAAAGTTGGCCAATATCTCATTCTAGTGATGCACTGAAATAAAAATTTCCCCGGACGAAACTGAACTTCAGGACTTTCTGAAAACCGAAACCGAAAACGGAGAGAAATGGAGACTTCTGAAACGTCTCTAGCCGGGAGCTGATCTAAAAATAGCATCATTATGGAAAAATATATAAAACTATGATATATACAGCCTCAATTAGCCTGTATTAACCCAACATCCGCAACAACAGAAAACAGACAGTCCATAAAATCCAAGCCAATTTTATTTTAGTTATTATACTTTGCTCTTTAGCACAGTCATTTGTGATATTTAAAATTGTAATATCTTTCCAAAAACAAAAGACTACGCACCGCGTCAGCTTTAAAGTCACACTCAGCAATGTTTGTGCTCAGTGTGCACGAGAAGCTGCTGTTCGTGATGAGCGAATTAACTCCATCAAATAATTTCCATTACTAAATCATAAGTCAAAATGAACAATCGTCCATCTGAAGATAAATTTGTTCCACTTTTATCCATTAATGACTTTGACCAACATACAGTAGCTGTTCAACATTTTTTTTTTTTTTTTTTTTTTTTTCCACATGCTTGCTTTAAAATCCATAAGAAAGTAAACTACATTTTTGTTTTTAGGCTTGTAAGAACAGTGTAAAAGAATGACTGAAAACTTCTGCTGGAACAATTTTCGTTATCTTCAGAGGCAGAGGTATAACGCGGTAAACATGGGCTATATCTGAAGACTGGGTGCGTGACATGATGAAGTTCGTTGTGATGTTTGGTGTTCAAACAATGCAGCTGGAGTATAGGACACAATTAACAGAATGCAGCTGTGGAATTTATGTATTGTGATGGATTGAGTCATGATCGCTTGCCACGCCTCGATGGGAGAGCCTTGCGCTAATTAAAAGCGTGAAACAAGCTTGTCTTTTCCATTTAAAAAAATGTTTTCATGGACATCTAGTCTTTTCGATCTCATGACCTTCTAACGACAGGGTGAAACTTTACACAGCTGTGGCACTCGAGAGGCCAGTTTTTAATCATAATTTCACAGGTTTTACACTGAACAAACCAAACCGAGGCATTCCTCTGGCTGTGCACTAAATTATGCACTCGCCTACATTAAGCCTCTCTCTCTTTTTACCCATTGGCCTCATAAACTCACTCATATCACCTGGATTATATCCTCATGGCACTACCTTAAAGTGCACCTGTTATGTATTTTCAAATATTCCCGTTCATGTAGTGTGTTATATATGTATCTGTTTGTGAATGTTAAACGTCTGCAAAGTTTTACAAATCAAAGCGCACGACAAACGGAGTTATCGACTCCTGAAAGAAGGAACCGATTCTGAACAGCTGAATCGAATCGTTAGTGATTCCAGACTTTACTTCCTGTACTAACCTATGTAGGTTTGTAACAAAAAACCCCGCCTCTGGTCTTCATCGGCTGCTCGCTGACAGACGGAGCTGAAACTCGTTACGGTAGTGGGCGTTTCCTTTTCGAAACACGCTGACAGCGCTAGACCAATCACAACAGACTGGGACGTCTGACCAATCAGAGCAGAGTATGCTCTCTGAAAGGAGGAGTTTAGAATGAATCGTTTAGAACGGATCATTTAACGAGTCGTTTGTGACACTGGGGGGAAAAAAGATAATGCTGCAGTTTAAATTATGAGCACGTTAAAGTGTTTTCAGACCTCGGATGCGTGTAAATCTATCGTACGAGACCTTTAAAACAAAGTTAGGCACGTGTCAAAAGAACCTTCAGTAAACATGCAGGACAAACAGAACCGATGGAGAAAAACACGACAGGAAAGACAGAGAGGAAGCGAGAGGGTTGGCAGCACGAGCTCTTCACCAAACGTTTCCAAGCAACACGTCCTCAGTATCTGAGCTTTCATCTGAACTCTACCTGAGCACAGCAAGTGCCAGGAGGCAAAGTACACTCTGAAATCAGGTGATGACTTCAGGAAGTTCGAAATGATATTTTCTCTCCTCACCGCAGGAAACCAGACACTTTCCGAGAAACCCGGGAGCGACTGAAACTAAGAATCGGGTTACAACCCCAAAGCTATCTGGGAAGGAGCATGGGATTCACAATCTGTGATGTCATGCAGGTTAAATAAAGGGAACGTTCTCATCGCGTTAAAAGCCTTTTCTTAGCATCCTTGCTGGAAAGGATACAAGGACAAACGTACTTGCCAAACGAGACATCCTCGCTCACTGAAGCGCCGCTTTAAAGCAATTAAGAGATGAAGTCACCTACTGGTGGCATGATGCCCAGCTGTATTAACTCTATATAAATATCTTCATATAGTATACACAACGGTGATTACAGACTGAATTCATCTTAATTACAACATTAAAACAGCCATCATACACCTCTCCCGCTACAAGTAACACATCTCATAGCAACTTACAACAACCTTTTTGTCAAGCATGTAAACTGTGTGAATTTACATGTTAGTCTATTAGGTTGCCGGGCAACCAGACATGCGACTGGGCAACACACTGCGGATTTTACTTGCTGCATGCGTTAGCTATTATGATTATGATTTGTACATGTATTGGATTTTTGAGCATTTATAACCAAGGTTTACGTGAAGTGCTAAATTAAAGGGAGGACGCATCACCTCCAGAAGCTCCTCGGTCCTTGGTTCTGCTCGGTGCATTTGAAGAACTGGTACTTCCTTTAAAATGGCAGATTTTGATTGATTTCTGGGTTCTGGGCTGAAGATCAAGGAATCAAGGAATGGTGTAATAAAATCTGGAGACGTGACACGGGGTGAAAGGCAAGGACCAAACCACTCAGTCCTTTAGCTGAAACCTGACATTATCCACCTCAGAGCAGATCTCCATGATCTTATCAACACATGTGTTCACGAATGACTTCATTTCTCGGTAGGATGGATTTCATGCCCATGCAAATCAAACAGTTCGACTATTCTCCCAACTTTTGGTGTGTGTGTGTGTGTGTGTGTGTGGTCAGATAAACACACCTGTGCTGTGTTCAGAACTCAGCTTCCTGAGCAGTGCCCTGCCAAAACACACACACACACACACACACACCCACACACACCCATCTCTCTCCCAACCATACACACAAAGCCAACATTTATTGCTCTATTCGTACTTGTGTTCCATCTCTACACCATGTCAGAGTCCACACCATTTCACTCATCTGTTTCCTTTGATATCCCTCCACATATTTTCTCTCTATTCCACACACACACACACACACACACAATTCTCTGATAACTTTTCTCAGTCCATCTCTGTGTGTTACTGGGATGCTTCCAGAACATTCCGGGATAAGGTGGCGAAGTGGAAAACATCATTAAAGTCTCCGACCGTTCCAGACTTACAGCCGATTACATAATTCCACAAACAGGAGTCTTCACTACAGCTCCGGCCTTCCACATTTTCTGCATTTTTTCCATGGGGAAGAATCTATTGGAATTCGAGCAAGGAGCTGGAGCCGTGCCCTGACTGGAGCCATTTCCCCGAGGATGTAGTAGCTCTCTGCCTTTCTTTTTTTTTCTTCCCCCTTTTCTGCCCCTCATTATGGCTCACTCTGCTACTCTAAAATAACATTCATCCCATTTGCATTAGCAATAAATAATTAAGACTATTTTCATTTTAGCCTTTCCTTAAAGCCTAGTTTAAATAATAATAAATAACCATATTGATCATTTGTGTTCAATAAATGTTCTCTCTCTCTCTGTCTGTCTGTCTCTCTCTCAGAGATCAATTCAAATGTATTAATATATTTGTCTTACTCTCTCTGTGTCAGAAAGCCATTCAAATGTTTTAATATCTCCCCCTGTCTCACTGTCTCAGACTCACTCTCTCGGTCTCACTCTCTCTGTCAGAGAGCCATTCAAATGTATTATCTCCCCCTGTCTCAGTCTCACTCTCTTTGTCAGAAAGCCATTAGAGTGTATTAATATCTCCCCCTGTCTCACTGTCTCGGTCTCACTCTGTGTCAGAGAGCCATTCAAATGTATTATCTCCCCCTGTCTCACTGTCTCGGTCTCACTCTCTCGGTCTCACTCTCTCTGTCAGAGAGCCATTATAATGTATTAATATCTCCCCCTGTCTCACTCTCTCTGTGTCAGAGAGGCATTCAAATGTATTATCTCCCCCTGTCTCACTGTCTCGGTCTCACTCTCTCGGTCTCACTCTCTCTGTCAGAGAGCCATTATAATGTATTAATATCTCCCCCTGTCTCACTCTCTCTGTGTCAGAGAGGCATTCAAATGTATTATCTCCCCCTGTCTCACTGTCTCGGTCTCACACTCTCTGTCTCACTCTGTGTCAGAGAGCCATTCTAATGTATTAATATCTCCCCCTGTCTCACGCTCTGTGTAGGAGATCCATTAAAGCATATTAATATATTTGTCTCCCTCACTGTCTCCATATCTCTATCTGTCCCAATCTCTCTAAGAGATGCATTTATTTCTCTCTCTCTCTCTCTCTCTCTCTCTCTCTCTCTCTCCCTCTCCCTCTCTGTCTGTCTTTCTCTCTGTCTTTCTCTCTCTCTCTCAGGGCGGTATGCCTGGGACTCCAGTGTGACCGGACTGAACCACATTCCTCATAGCCCCAGCATTCCTCAACTCCACCACTACGTATCTACTTGTATGTGTATACAGTACGTATGTGCTGAATTATAAAAACACACTGTTTGTTTAGGGCTGGACAAACAACAAAAAATAAAAGAAATGTCCTACATGCTAGCTTTGGGTGGCGAGCTGAGTGGTGTGTTTATGTTGATCGATGACAGAATAGTGGTATGAGGTGTTGTGCGTTTAGCTGGCTTCTGGGGTTTTGTTATTGTGTGTGTGGGTGTGAGTGTGCACGGGTGTGATGATATATGGATATTAGAATAAAATGAAATGAAAAGCATACTTAATCGAGAGCATTAGAAGCATCCGTTGTTCTCAATGTGACAAGCAGCTAATGTGAAAATATATTATTGTTGTACATGTTAATAAAAATGGTGTCTAAACTACAGATTTTAGTGGTTCTTCAAAGGGATGCCCTTCTTTATCCTGGTCAGGGTTGTATGGGATTCTGAGACTACCCCAGAGGAAATCAGATAACCCAACAGGGAACCCACATGGACACAGGGACAAACTCCACACAGACAAAAACCCAAGCTCAGGATCAAGCCCTGGAGCTGTGAGGTGACATCATGGCATGATATTTTTACAGTACCATATCGCTCACTGCTACTCTAAACCTGGATTCTGGCTTCCTGAGACGTTGTGTTAAAGCTTGCATGTGTGCTTCATGTTCACAGTGATGTGTTAAAATGTGTGTTTGTTGTGTCTCACCACACTGAGCTGAGTCCAGGACGTCCGGATGGGTTTGTACTGCACCACGATGCGCTCGTCCGCTTTGGGCTCTCTACGCTCAGCATCCTCATCCGAGTCATTGTGCAGTGCCTTCTCCTGGTAGTTCTGATACAGAACCTCGTCTTCTGTAGAAAATACACACACACACACACACACACACACACACACACACACACACAGATATACATGACCGACGGTAGCATCTCAAACCACTTGTTCAAGCTGATCCATTGTTATTATCTATTAGTCTAGGTACCCCGGGTTGCCAGATTGGATTTGTTTCACCCTGTTCTATCCTCTCTTTGGTCAGAAACGGACCCTGATGCAGGGTGGAGAATAACAAACACAGTGCACATTGAAAATAATAAGCTATAGGATGTGGTAAGGTGGTTTGGAAAATTACACCTCGTTGCTTAGGGTAAAGGAAATGGAGTGGCTAACGACACTGACTATGTTTGTCATGGAAATGCTGCCAGCGGTGTGAAGTGGATGTTTGTTGGGGGGAGTGCTAATCGCAGGAAGAAACAATCCTAACAATCCTTTGTTTCTCAACCCAGTCCTAACTGTACGCCTAAAGTGCTACAGTATGTCTACAAGGTCTAACAAAGTGGCAGTAACTGTATTCCCCAGACCATCATATAAATAATATCTGCTCAGCGTTGATCCATTTCCATTGATGAATGTGTTCGAGGGTAAATATATACGTCCTAAGTGACTTATATAGTACCTAAAAGATGGCCATTGAATGTAGCTAGCAACGTAGGTGATAATAATAAACTGGCAGCATGACCTCAAATGACCGAGTGTACCCGTCTTTCAAGCCAAAAATCATAACTTTGACATTTGAAACGACAACGAAAACACTTACACGTGCAGTATTTGTCTTTCTTATCACTTCCTTGAAATCTAAACACGTGAAACCTGATCTTTTCAGTTTCAATTTTAAACAATTATCAACATCTTGGCAGCTTTAGCAAACAAAGGAAATGCCATGATGTGGAAACAATGTGTTTCGATGTGTACCAAGCAACAGTCAGAAATCAGAGAGGGCTAATTAATAATTAGTAGCATCTCCATTTTTTCCACAAGCTAATCAAACCACATACCTGCCTTCTAGTTTGACCGACGTTCACAAATTCACTGGTCAAAATACACCTAGATAACATCAACGCAAAAACGAAAGCAACCGCACCCATAAATAAATGTGTCCTTGTGCCTTTTCCTTTAAAAAGAATTAGCTTTTATGCTAGGTGAGTTTATCTGTGCTAAAAATTGTAAATGCTACGGCGATACCGAAAATGTTAAACACCTCTGTAACAGCGTGTGTTCATAATGCTGTCGGTAAAGCTAGCCAAGATTGTGTTTAAGATTGTATAGCAGGTCTTACCTTCACTGTCAAATGTCCTCTGGGTCTGTAGCATCTTCTTCTTCTTCTTCTTCTTCTTCTCTCCACTCTGCAGAAAACATCAGCTAGCAATTAGCAGTTGGTCTGGTCTATTAAATAGCCGTCTTCAAGGGCTAACGGCAAACAAATTCTCACTCAGTAACGGACAATAGTTAGCACAATAACGCCAAACAGCTCATAACAGTTTAACTAATTATTTTCAATGCTAGCATTTGTGTGCTCAGTAATCCTTCAGAGAGAAGTTTGCTAGACAGGCACCGACACTATAAAAAGGTTAACGGAAACCAAAAAAACAAAGGCAATGCTAATAAAGATCAGAAGCAAGTTTATGCTAACTGTTCTCCATTTATTTAGAGAGCGGTGTGTGTGACAGGAAAAAAAAAAAAACTTTAGCACGTAGCACTAGCTTTTCAGAAACAGCATTCAGCATTACAGTAAATACCTTCAATAAGATCAGTGACACAATCTGAAATTGGTTGATTTGAACATTAAAAACTAACGTCCATCATATGTTCTCTGTCTCAAGCTAAAAGACTTGAAACACATGAGTCTGTTCTTGCTTTTAGCGCGTCTGTTCACACTGGCCTGTCAAATTCTGAAAGATGGACATTAGCGGACATGGCCCATTTCAACCCGCTCGCAACCTTTCAACTCTTTGACCTCTGTGACCGCTTTATACAGCCTCTGTGCCTTGCAAGGAAGTGCTCGGCCGAGCTAATTTGAGGACGTCGGCGTGCTTATGGCTCCTAAAAACACCGACGTCCTTCAGTTCTCACGTCGCTCTGACGAGCCTGCTCGGTAATCTTAAACACTGCGATGGGACAGAAAATGGTGGCTGTTTCATGACATCATTCCGCATTTAACGGCTCATATTTATTGTTACTGTGACTTGTATTCGCTATATTTAGCAGACATGATTATCTAGCGTGGTTATAGATGTGCTCGGTTATCTGTGTAGATAAGAAAATCAGACAGAGTCTAAAGATCTGAGGGAGAGAAGTCCGTGCTGATTAGAGCTGGGCAATGTGATGATGGAATATAATTAGCGTAATAAATGATAAAATCAGTGTATTTTTCTGAGATATTGCTTTATAACATTTTATAACGTCTGTATCATGATACATATTGCGTACTTTAGAAATGTTTTGACAGTATCGGGATATATTTTTGTCATATTGACCCTTAGTGCTGATAGACGAATAATTTATTTATGTTAAGTTTGCGTCAGTGTTCTTTGAAGAGATTAGGCTGAAGTCACTCGTGTGTGAGGACATGAAGGCAGTCAGGGGAAGATCGTTCCACCACCTGGGCGCCAGTACAGAAAAATCACGTTGTTTTCACACGTAATTCGCACTGTATACACTGTTTAAACCATAAAACAGTAGGCATGTCTCAGCTTATTATGTAGCACTCTGGTAAAATACAATGCACAATGCACAGGATCATATTTCAGATACTCAGTGACTGTCTAACTGTCACGTGGATTTGAACCAAATGACAAAATGTTCTGCTCATATGACTTGTTGAAAAGGTTTATACTTCAGATGTGGAAGGCTTTGTTGTTGTTGTTTTTTTGGTCAGCATGTTACATTACATACTTACAGCCATCAAATGGTACGTATGTACGTCCATACCGGTTTATCATAGGGATACAGATTTAAAATAAGAATTTGAGGTCTGTACTGTCATTGGCGTACACTCTTTCAATGGTTCCTCAAGGGTGGAATAGATATTCAAGGGTTTGTAGCTTGCTAAAAGGATTCTGCTTGGAACCCTTTCAATTGCCGGGACTACTGAATAAGCCATAAAGCCTCCAGATTGAAGCTTTTTTATAAAAGTGTACTGAATTTCTCCGACTAGACATGGTTCCATCTAGCACCCTGAAGAGTATATCTGATTTGTCCCTCTGGGGAAAACAAAGGCTCTACGTCGAACCTTACAGACGTTTTTCAATTCAAGAAAAGGCTCCAAAGTTTGCTGGCTGTTAAACTGGCTTGTAATTAGTTCTATCTTTGTAGTTTCTGTAAGTAGAACCTACTGTACACCTGGGAAAATCCTTAAAGGGTCTATGTAGAATACTTCAACAGAAGTTTCCCTGTCTAGAAAAGGTTCCACTCCAGAAAGCTAGAACTGGACACTTTCCAGGTAGAATCCCTTCAGAAAGTTAGAACTGATAATCATAAAAAAAAAAAGTGTATTTACCACCAGGTCAGGGTCTTATGATGTTCCTGATAAGTATAAAGCTGCACTCACCTTGCTTTTGGTGGGTTGTAGACTCCTGGATCCATCGATCACGTCTGTGACCCCTTTTAGGAGGTTAGAAGGAACGTCCAGCTCTACACCACTGACCACAGCCCGGCGGTACGACGTGGACCTCAGGCCCCTCCTGAACAGCCCTGGTGCATCCTCACCATCCGGCACTTCAACGTCCTTACTGCTGGAGAAGTAGGAGCCACTCTCCACCATGCTGCGGGCACGGAGGGAACGTTTGGAAGGGTCCATCAGCCCCCCAGATTGGCTGTTTTTGCCTGGTCGATTTTCCGATGCCAGGTTGTGAGGAATGAGCTGCTGGGTGCCTGTCTTTAACGCGGCGGGGCTGTGCGTACTGAGGACCATGTTGGGCAGGGGTGACTTGACTTCTGACCCCTGGGAGGAGCTTGAGGATTGGCGTGAAACTGGAGTTACTGTGCTGCCTTCAGCTGGAGACAGAGATTGAGGGGTAAAGGGCTCGGATGGTGTGCTGGGAATAGAGGAGGAGGAAGAAGAGCAAGAAGAGATGGAGGGAGTGCTGGACCTGAAGCTTTGACATGAAGTTTGAAGAGCAACTGGAGAAGAGAGCTGCTGAGGGGAATTCTGAGAGGGAGAGCTAGATTTCTGTGGGGTTCGCCTATCTGATATTTGGGACGAATCCCCAAAAACAATCTGGTCCCTCTGGGAGGTGAGGGTAAATGGCATGGACAGGCGTTTCAGAGGATCATGAGCTCTTTTGGTCTCCTTTTCGCTCAAGCCATTTGCAGTATTTGTAGATAGGGTGGTTTTAGGCACCTGGTTACTGTCCACAGAGTCATTATTATTCTCTGATCTGAATCTAGCCAGAGAAAAGCGTCCACTGGATAGATGCCCAATACTAATGCTCCTTACAACACGAGTTTTATGGGGAGGTTTGTTAAAAACATGTTTGATCACCATGGTTCTTTGTGGAGTAGTGATTGTCTCTGCAGGCTGCGTGAGGGTGAAAGAGCACTTGTCCTCCACGGGGAAATCGGTCATAAGGACACCGTCAATCTGATAACTCAAAGGTCTTGGTTTGGGCTTCAGGTTGCCGTTCGAGACCTGGTCCGTGGTACGCTTCTTCCACAGAGGAGCGATGATGTTGCTGCTGCTGCTGTTGTTGTTATTGGTAAGATCGACCTCGTTGCTAAAATCCATAGCAAGGTCACTGTGCAAACATTGCAGCCTGAAGCAAAACCAAGACAAGATTAATTTGCAAACCGCAGTTTCCTGTTACTTTCTCTGATCACTCATTAACCCAGTGGAGTTCCCTGGAGTGAAGGGTTGAACAAGTCTTGTTGAAGAAATATTCATAAGTGAAAGGAAAATTTCGTGTGTCTGAGAGCTTATAGAATAAAAATGATCAATATAACAAATGACAAAAACAAAATACACAAGTCCTGCTCCTATGAAAATGCCTATTACACTCAGAAATAAAAGGTAACAAACTGCGCTTTCCCGTGTTGCTTGGGTGATACCATCGAGAAAACATGTTGCGTATACTAAGTGTGTATCTTTCACCTTTAACAATAATTTAAGGTATATAACTGGACCTTAAGGACCACTGGTGTATCTCAAAAACGACAAGGACAAAGCGCAGTCTGACACAGTTATTTCTAAAAGTGTACGAGATGGTTTAAATGCTTGTTTGGTTGATTTATTCAAACAGACTAGCCTACCCTAACCAAATATCTGTCAGCTCTTTCGAAACTCCACACGGATGCACTTCAGAAGTTCACAGCAGTTCACAGCAGTTACTGTTTAACCAGGTGACAAGACAAACTGGCACACCGAAACTTGTAAGCAGACAACACACTCTCAGACCATAAAAACTGCAAACTCTAGGCTACTTTTCCTTGTTGAAAAAAAAGGGTTAACCTTTTGTACCTTTAGTGTGGATGTTTTTAGTGTGGAAGTTTTAAGTGTGGATGTTTTTAGTGTGGATGTTTTTAGTGTGGATGTTTTAAGTGTGGATGTTTTTAGTGTGGATGTTTTAAGTGTGGAAGTTTTTAGTGTGGATGTTTTAAGTGTGGATGTTTTTAGTGTGGATGTTTTAAGTGTGGATGTTTTTAGTGTGGATGT
>JANDJT010000237.1:71551-84585 GCA_024331685.1 Stegophilus panzeri
CCCCATGCTCCCTGGGATAGGCTCCAGGTTCCCCGCGACCCTGTAGGATAAGCGGTATAGAAGATGGATGGATGGATTGATAATAATAATAATAATAATAATAATAATAATAACAGGATGATAAACTTACAATCTAGTGTCATGGTTTTCATTACATTATCTGTTCATAGCTGCACATTCTGGAGGACGTTTATATGACATCGCTGCTGAATTCTTGTTTCTGATTGGTCAGAAGGTGTTGATTCATTTTCTATAACAGCAATTCTCACAGTAGTGCAATTGCAAATCACAGGTTTGTGTTAATACCCTTATTCTAATACATTGCCGTTTCTATAGTAACAACTTACACAAGGACTTTTTGTTTATTTAACATTTATGGAAGTCGTCTCCAGTGTCTACGGGTAGCGCTGTATGTTTTCCAACACAGGAAACTGTTCAGGACAGAGGAGTTTACGCTTTTGTGTTTCTTAATAACATGACAAGCTGCATTATTTTCTTAGTAACTTTAACTTTTAAAAAAATTTTAATTTTGGCAAGTAACTCGGCTTTATCACACCTCCCACTTGTTGATTATTTACCTATAAAAGTTCCCCCCCAGATGTTTTATTCCTAACATAACAATGCAGGTATTCATTATTAATGTTTTATGTGTCACACTTTGAAACTTTGTGTTGTTGTTGTTGTTGTTGTTGTTGTTTATACTGTAGGACAATGCTAGATATGATTTATCGTCATACTTCACAGCCTAAAGTAGATCCTACTGTAAACAAGAGCACACATACTTTATATTACAGCTAACAAGTTATACAATTAAGGACTGTACTCCACTTCCTGCTTCTCCCTTTGCTCGATTCTGATTGGATCTTCGAAAAAAGTCTTGCATGATTCCATGGAAACGGATTAAGCCATCGAGTGTTGGACTGGATGAGCATTTTGCCTTACTAGCTGCTTTTTAAAGCATTATAACGAGCGACCTAAAAGCGAATTATAGTCGTAAATTATTTTTATAAGAATTATTATTTATAATTTATTTAATATTATTTAAGGATTATTTATAAATACTAGTCCCACTGATGTGCCACTGAAGCCTCGTATAAAAAAGTGTAGCTGCAAAGTTTGACCACATGGTGGAGCCAAAACTCTGTCTAACCAACGTTCAACGCGATCAAATGGTTTTAAAAAAAAATCAAAACAAAACAAAACAAAACCTTGAAATGATTACCTAGAAAATGTTTTTAAAACTATCATGACTATCCAAAACCAGATAAGTTACCTCAACGTGTAAAAGTAGTAGTTGTTAGTGAAGATTTAGATGAATAGGACTAATAGGGCACGGAAATGTGCGTATTTAAGATGGAAGAACTGATGTATTGGACCGTTTTAGTTGGTTTATTTGAGGATTATTACTGGAGCTGCATGCTTAGAGTGCAAAAAGCAACTAATTGAACTTTGAAAAGCCAAATACAGTTTTACACTCAATGCACATGGAGTCAGACAGCCAACGTTTATTGTCTTACGTTTGCTAACACTTAATGGAAGTCTCTCTCACCCAAAATCCTTTCTGTAAATACATGCACAAATATTCATCCTGTGGTGCCAGTGAGGAAGACGACTGACCAGGAAAGTGTAAAAACACTACACTTGCTCTGTTTATGGCAAACACGCTTACATCACAAAGAGAGGCTGGGTGGGGAGCCATAAAACTGACGAGACAGTCAAATCGACAAGGGCTAACAAAATCCACAGTGGACAATAACAAACACCACAACATGCCGGAATATCACAGAACAGTACAGACAATTACACAATGCATTGCTATATTAAAAAATAAAAAATAATAAAAAATACTTCACATACTTCACATCATACTTCACATTAACGTGCAGCCATGGGCTCTTGGGTATGCAAATTAGCGAGACAAGATTTTGGTTGGCTAAAATGGCTGCCTCCAAAAGTCATTACTAAAGAACCGGATGTGGCTTAAGGCAGATATTTATGGACTTTTAGTTATATTAGCCTCACCAATGTTGAATAAAAAAGTTATGTGGATGATGATTATACGTTGAACGTCAACAAACTTACTTTGGGGGGAAAAGTGAACAGTTAAACTAATCACATTCCACACCCATGTTCATTTAAACCCAATCCCAGACCAGCATGCTGAAGCAGATCAGAAACAAAGCTTTAGAAATGCCCGAAATCAGTTCCAGCTTGAGTTCACTGGCTTCCTGCCAGTCTCCATGTTTTTGTTTGTCATGTTTGATTATTATTGCTGTTGTTTGCTTGTTTTATTATTTCATCAATTTTTCTTTAGCTTTCACTTTACTTTGTTTAGTTTTTGTTTGTAATCATGGTAGATTATTATTGTTGTTGTTGTTATTGTTTGTTGTTTGCTTGTTTGTTTGTAATGTTTGTAATTATTTTATAATTCAAGGCAGTCTTTTTAGTGTTTGTTCAATTTGCACTGACTTTGTTTAGTTTATTATTTTTGTTTGTTTGTTTGTAGTTTACATGTAAATTTAAAAAAAAAAAAAAAAAAAAAAAAAAAAACAACAACAGTGTGTTTATTTTAGAAATTATTCTTTTTTTTTTTTTTCTTTCTAGTGTTTGTTGAGTTTTCTTTTACTTTGTTTGGTTTTTGTTTTCATGTTAGATTTCATATTATTGTTGTTTGTTTGTTTGTTTGCTTGTAATTTTTGTGTTAATGTCAACAACTAATGACTCGTCTTTTTATTTTAGAAATTTCAGACTTTTCAGAGACCATCTGTTTTTGTTTTTCATGTTTGATTATTAATGTTGTTGTTTGTTTGTTTGTTTGTAGTTTTTGTTAGTTTTGACCCAGCCTTTTTATTTTAGAAATAATTTTATTATTTCATCTGTCTAAGTTTTCTTTACCTTTCACTTTATTTTGTTTAGTTTTTGTTTGTAATCATGGTAGATTATTATTGCTGTTGTTATTGTTTGTTTGTTGTTTGCTTGCTTGTTTGTCATTTTCATCTTAGTTTCAACAACTTATGTCGTTTTTATTTTACTAATTATTTTATAATTCAAGGCAGGCTTTCTAGTGTTTGTTTAATTTGCACTGACTTTGTTTAGTTTTTGCTTTCAAGTTATTATTTTTGTTTGTTGGTTTGTTTGTTTGTAGTTTTCATGTTCATTAAAAAAAAAACCTAATGACCCAGTGTGTTTATTTTAGAAATTATTATTTTTTTTTTTTCTTTCTAGTGTTTGTTTAGTTTTCTTTTACTTTGTTTGGTTTTTGTTTTAGATTTCCTATTATTGTTGTTTGTTGGTTTGTAGTTTTTGTTAGTTTTACAACTAATGACCCAGCCTTTTTATTTTAGAAATAATTTTATTATTTCGTCTGTCTAATTTTTCTTTATCTTTCATCTACTTTGTTTAGTTTTTGTTTGCAATCATGTTAGACTATCCTTGTTGTTGTTATTGTTGTTTGTTTGTTGTTTGTTTGCTTGTTTGTTTGTAATTTTCATCTTAGATTCAACAACTTATGACTCAGAATTTTTATTTAACTAATGATTTTATAACTCAAGGCACTCTTTTTGTTTAGTTTTTGTTGACTTTGTTTAGTTTTTGCTTTGAAATTTATTATTTTTTATTTGTTTGTTTGTTTGTTTATAGTTTTCATGTTCATTTCAACAACCAATGTCCCAGTGTCTTTATTAAAGAAATTATTCTTTTATAAATAAATTCTCTAAAAAAAGATTTTTTTTCTCGAGTTTTTGTTTAGTTTTTCGTTTGCTTTGTTTCGTTTTTGCTTTCATGCTAGATTACTATTATCGATGTTTGTTTGTTTGTAGTTTTCATGTTAGTTTCAACTAATTATCCATTTCAGAATAAAAAAATATTTTAGATTTCAGAATATCTTTTCTCATTTTTGTTTAATTTTCTTTACTTCCATGTTTGTTTGTTTGTTTGTTTGTTTTTGCAGTTTTCGGGTTATTCCCAATAGCTAACCCAGCCTTTTATTTAGAAATCCCTTTTATTTTATGAAGCATATTAGATTTCAGAGGCGATCTGATTCGTTTTTTAGTTTTCGTTCACTTTTTTTTTTTGCTTTTATGTTACTTTTTTATTTGTTTGTTTCTTTGTGGGTTTTTTTTTTTTTTGAGAGGTTTGAGTAATTCACGTGTCCTTGCTTCAGTAAGCCAGCCATAGACATCACAAAAACATCACACATCTTTCTCCATCACTCGTACTCAGGTTGTTGAGTAAACCTGGTCCACTCCGTCGTGCGCTCGGTGAAGCGTTAGGCTTTTCTCGGCACTGGAGTGTTCCTGTCTGAGACGCAAGGACTGTTCAAGCAGTTCAGTGATTTTGGCTGCTGGAGTGCGAGCTGAGCGGGATGCCGTGAAAGCGGCGGTGAGTCATCGTGCATTAAGACGAGGTCTGAGAGTGCACTCTCTCCTGCCACTGCTCAGCACATCTCGCTGTTAAAGCGTGCGTGGGCAGAGCGTCTGTGTGAGTGGATGCAAATAAGTTGGCGAAGTTCGGTCCTCTGGATCTGCCTCCAAAGCCCATCAGGATTCAGAGGATTATTGTGGATAATTACAGCTGACGCTCGCCCAGTAGAGACATCTGAATCATATTTCTCTCAAATCATCACCATCATGCATATTAAAACATGAAGCAATGGAGTGAAATTGTCCATAAATCCAACCAACTTTCAACCAGGGTTCTGCTTTTTATAAAGATGACTTATAATATGCACCTGGCTAGACGTTCCCTCATATACGCACACACCCACACACGGGCACACACACATACACACACGCACACACACACACACACACACACACACACACACACACACCTAAGAGCAAACTGACTCATTTATCTAAATCTTGCTAACGGCCATAATCTTGCTTATGGTTGTTATAGAAACGGATTTGGAAAAGGCCAAAAGTGGACACCTGAAGAGAGAGCGTGTTATTTTAAGACACACCTTCTACAGTAGTGAAGAAAGGAAGTGACATGTTCTTTAGAAATCCTCAGACTGATGTTCCTCAGACACATGTTCCTCAGATGCATGTTCCTCAGACTGATGTTCCTCAGACACATGTTCCTCAGACTGATGTTCCTTAGACAAAATGTTCCTCAGACCGATTTTCCTCAGACACATGTTCCTCAGATTGATGTTCATCAGACACATGTTCCTCAGACACATGTTTCTCACACACATGTTCCTCAGATTGATGATCCTCAAACACATGTTCATCAGACTGATGATCCTCAGACTGATGTTCCTCAGATGCATGTTCCTCAGACGCATGTTCCTCATACTGATGTTCCTCACACACATTTTCATTGTACTCAGACCCATGTTCCTCAGACTGACATTCCTCAGACGTGTTCCTCAGACACATATTCCTCAGACACATGTTCCTCTGAGACCTGGTCTTCAGATATGTACCTCAAAGATGTGTTCCTCAGACACATGGCTCACACACACATTCCTCAGGCACCTTAGAGATGTTCTTCACCTGTTCTTCAGCCACATGTTGCTTAGTTAATTGTTCCTCTGACACTTGTTCCTCAGAGGCCCATTCTTCAGACACATTCTTCAGACTGATGTTCCTCAGAGACTAGTTTCTCAGACATATGCTCCTATTTCACAGAGACCTCCTTAGACACCTTTTGCTCACACACATGTTCCTCAGAGACTCGATCCTTAGACACATTATTCATGCACTATAGATATATAAAACACTAGAGCAGAAAACAGACGCTAATAAGATTTGATTCAAGATTTATTAGCACTCACTCTGTTTGTTTATTAATAACTATTCATTTTAATGATGTCATTATTATTCCTAATATCTTCTTCAGACTTTCGGAAATCAAACCACATTCCTTGTCACCTTTGTTAACCGTAAATCAGCATGGAATGAAATGTAAAGAATGTATAGAATTTATACCATGGCCTTACGTCAAACACTACAGAGTTCTGCATTAGGATGTCCTCTCTCTTCTCTACACACTCTCTGATTCCTCTAAGCTCAGTCGAAGAATCGATACATCCTTAATGATGGAGGACTCTGATTGATTTCCGGGTCACAGGCTGAAGGACACAGGAGTGAGAATTCGAGGAGGTGTCGATACGAATGCTGGGAAGAACCAGAGAAGTGTGAAACTACAGGAAGTAGAAAATAGAAAGTAGGAAACAGATAACAGTTAAATAAACAGGAGGCTTCATACAGATGTTGAATGATTAAGAGATTGGTTCGATTGGTTGCTCAGAGTAACATCTGTAATTTAAAAAAATAAAAAAAGGCTTATCTGGGATAGAGCTAAAAGTCTTACACCTGGATGAGGTTTTTTTTGTCCTCTGGTCCTGGATGTTTGCATCACACTTTGAATCAGGAAGTTATTTATGCAAATGTAAATCATGATAAGGTTTTTTTTTAGCAAGTGTTGATTTAACATGTTCCTCAGACACATGTTCCTCAGACTGATGTTATTTAGACAAATGTTCCTCAGACTGATGTTGCTCACACTGATGTTCCTCAGATGCATGTTCCTCAGACTGATGTTCCTCAGACTGATGTTCCTCAGATTTATGTTCCTCAGATGCATGTTCCTCAGATTTATGTTCCTCAGACACATGTTCCTCAAATGCATGTTCCTCCGAGACCTGGACTTCAGACACGTACATCAAAGATGTGTTCCTCAGACACATGTTCCTCAAGTGCATGTTTATCCAAGACCTGGTCTTCAGACATGTACATCAAAGATGTGTAAATCATGATAAGTTTATTTTTTTTAAGTGGAGCTTTTTATGTTATATTTTATTGCAGATTAGTCACTACTGGCAATTCCATCCATCCATCCATCCATCCATTTCCATACCGCTTGTCCTACACAGGGTCACTCCTAGTTTCATATCTGTGTGTGTAAATAATCAGTTGTCTCATAAAGTACACCCATACTGTATGTGGTTCTTCTCCAAACTACTACCTCGAAGTTAGAAGCACATTATTGTATAGAATGTGTTTGTTTGCTGTAATTTCCCTTCATTGGAACCAAGTAGCCCAAACCTGTTCCAGCATCACAACGCCCCTGTGCACAATGCCAGCTCCATGTAGACATGGTGTGTTAAGATTGTAGTAGAAGAACTCCTGCACAAAGCCCTGACCTCAACCCCATTGAACACCACTGGGATGAACTGGAACTGGAGCCTCTTCGACATCCCGCATCCTTCTTGCCTGACCTCACTACTGCTCTTGTGACCCCACAACCGAAATTCCAACACAACTCCGAAATCTACTGGAAAGCCTTTGCAGGAGAAAAGACTGGAGGTTATTATAACAATAAAGTGGGAACACATCTGGAATGGAATGTTCAAGTTCAAGTTACATGAGTGTTGTGGTTAGGTGTCCACATACTTTTGGTCTTACCGTGTATAATTGAATCTTACAAAGAAATTAGGATGTTTTCCAGCACATCTATCCTGTCTACAGTTTCATTTCTCCAAACTCTGGCGCTCTGACATCGTTCGGCGTTCCCACAAGCGTCCCATCTCTCAGATCTATAACGAGATTTCATCTTTTACATTACAATGATCCCAGAATCAACACACTCCTGAGATGGATGTCCTGCTGCTTTCTCATTTCTTCAGTGTGTCTCCAGTGACCCAGCAGATAATTCTCACCTCCTTTCAGCCCCCATAACACACACACACACACACACACACACACACACACACACACAGTTATTTATGTATCAGTATTCACTAATGCAATCATGCTTGTAGAACGCACCATCGCTGAACACAACAGAACACAGAATACAAGTTATTACCAAAACTCAACATTTTTTGAAGCACAAGTTGATTCTTACCTACTTGGTATTAAAACCAACCATCTGATAGAGCAAGTCCCAAACACAGGGTGTTAACTCCAGGGGGCGCCGTTTTATTCCATCTTCAAACGCACAGAGAACAATCAAAGGAGTTATGAATTACTCAATTATCATTTTTTTGATTCATACAAGATTTAGCCATAACTCTGCTGTGTATGGAATGAAATCCTCATGGCATCCTGTTACATAAAAAATAATAATAAACAACAGGGGGCAGTGATGTGGCCAGACACAACAGTTGATTATTTTCCTATAAAATCACACCAAGAAGTGTTTTATTCATTCGTCTTATACCACAGCAATGATTTGCCAATGATTATACTTTTCTACGTATTAAAGAACGATACGTCGATTAAAAAAAAAAAAGTAATTTATAGTTACGTTTAATGTTGTAGCGCATCCTGTTAGTTCCAGGAAGTTAGGTCTTGTTATTATTTATGTTAAAGGAGCTATAAGCTGTCGTTCCCTCACTGGCCTCTCTTTTTTCTCTCTCTTGAAGTGAATGAAACAGGAAACAAAATTGCAGCTTGTCATGTTAAACCAAAAATCCAACTAATCTGTGTCAGAAAAGGTCAAATTCGAGGTTTACCTCGTTTGATTTTGCTGAGGCTTTGCGGAGTTTTTTGTGCTTTTATTGCGGAAAACTACTTAAATTGTCAAAATCGCAATTGCATGAAATTGTCTTTCGCAGTGATGTTCGTTGGTAAATGAGACCTTTTAGCTGTACTCATGTTCGACACACGTGAATCGAAGAGGGTCTTTGGCTGAATGCGCGTCGTGATGACGGCCCAAATCTGTAGTAATTTTGAAAGATTGCAAGCTCCTCCGATTATTGTGGAGTTTGCTTGTTTTCATGTTCATTTCTGCGATCGACCAGAGACTGCTTCCATAAATGCTAAATAAACATCTCCTGACAGACAATTTCATCATATCAGTGTTGTTTGTAATCCATATATACTCTGGAATCCATTTAATCCATTTATACTATACAGCTGGAACTACTTTTAGGCCTTGTTTACACTAGTGTGCGTTTTTGTTTTAAAACGCATAACTGTTGCTACGGTTACGCCTGTCGTCTACACTACTCGGGCGTTTTCCACCCTCGAAAAACGGAGAATTTCGGAAACGCCGAAGACCCCTTTTTAGTTTGAAAACTCCGGGCTCGCGTTTCAGTGTAAACAGACCAAAATGCAGACTTTTGAAAACGAAGGCGTGGCTCCGCCCACATTCGCCCCCTGATTGGGTCTTCTGCATCATTGCGTATCCTTCCCTGATTCGTCAAGCCCCTATCATATGACCGTTACGCTACCTTGATCGTACACACAACAACAAGGAGACTGAACCGCAAGCTTTGCTGGCTTTGTCGTCATTCTTAGCAGCCACTGTGCGGTTAAATTCTGTATTTTATAATCCTGCAGCTGCTACATGAGCAAGAGGCGAGCTACGATTAGAGAAATCGCCAACAAATCTCATCTCAAGCGGCGTAAGCCCTACATGTACACACACGGTATGGACTAGCAACCAACTTCCTGTTTACACTTGTACGCGCATGCCCAGTGTGCACGAATGGTCATGTGACGTGCGTATTCGGTCGTGTCGTGTGGACGGAGATCGTTTCTGAAACGCAGCAGAAACGCCAGTGTGGACGAGGATCGTTTCCATTTTATAACGCCGTTTTATAACCAAAACGCAGCAGTGTAAACACGGCCTTAAGCATTCAGAATTGAGAATTCAAAAGTGATGAGGTATAATCTAATACAAACTATCACAGTGTACTGTAATAGTTATATATTATTATATATTTTATAGACCAGATTATGTTTGAATATATTGTTAGGTCAGTGACATTTAGGTCAATAAATGCGCACTGTGGGTTTTGCTGATTCATGAAAATTAAACTGGGTAAACCCAATGCAGTGACATCATGCATTAGACACACCCACCCAAACACACACCCCAACACACATACTGTACACAGGCACACTTGTCTTACTATCCTTGTGAGGTCCTTCCACTGACATCATTATTAATGCAGCTAATTAATCTACGTATTAAAGCTACCCTTAACCTTAATCACAGTAACTAAAGGAAACATTTAGGTTATTTTCTTTTTCTTTTTTTCTAAATAAAAGCTGCAGTTTTTTCTAGGAGTACAGTTTTCCTCATGGGCACCAGCTAAAAGTAGCAAAAAAAACCAAAAACGACTTGACAATTATTGACAATTAAGTTTTGAAACTTGTTTAACAAGTTTAAAACTTGACAATTAAGTTTTGACAATTATTAAAAGCTCTTAAAAACTCCATCATAAGCCTCTTCATTTTATGTTTTATATCAAGACAGAGTTCTCACTCTCAGTCACAGTTCACTGACTCCATCTCTCTCTGCCCCCGATGCCCCTGACCCCCCCCATATCCACATATACACACACATACAAATAAAACAATGATAGACTATAGAGTTGTTTCATCCCTCGCCTTCCATTGTTTCTATCCTTTGTTCCTCAGTCTGGTGTAATCAGTCTCCTGCTGTGAGCTCGGACAGTGATTTAAGAGTCGCATAAAAGAGTGAAATATCCACATTGCCTTTAGACTGCTCATTTCAGATCAATGCATATATATCTATATATATCTATATATATCTATATATATATATATATATATAGAGAGAGAGAGAGAGAGAGAGAGAGAGAGAGAGAGAGAGGGGGGGGGGTGGGAGAGGGAGGCAAAGAAATCAGCTCATGGGGGTACAATAAGAAAACTGAAATACTGCAACAGTGAATTGGTGGTGTGAAGAGAAAACACCAACACATGTATACAGCACCAGATTAGGGCCACACATAGTGCCACATTTAATCCAGGTCCACATAGCAGAGGAACTGATCCATTTTTACAGATCTGCATCAAACCATATTTAGAATCAGCCCAAAGAATATAGATATAACAAAGAATATAGCCCTAAGATAATTCAGCGCCAAATGATATCTCTAGATTCATCTCTAGATTGGACAGCGTGTTGCTGCCCTCTTCCCTCGTTCAGTAAAGTTACAGTAGACCCGAAGACAGCAGCCTGGAAAAGAAAGTCAGAGCTCATAACAGTCTTTTTCAGGCTACACTGCCTGCTTATTAAAGTTGGGCCTTCACTACAAAGTCCCGCTCATGACAATTAAAGCTCTGAATAGTTAAAGCTCCGGTGTATCTTGCTGATATCCTGAAACAGTATATCCCATCACGAGCACAAAATCAGACACAGTTCAGGAATTAAACCGCAGAGGCTAGCTTCTTTAACTAGTTAATTAACTCACTAGTGAGTTACATCCGGTCCTTTAATGTGCTTGATCATAAATATCTCAAAATAAAAAAGCGCTATATTCATCCACTCATCTTCAGCAAGCATGTAATCTTGATCAGGGTCACGGTGGATACAGAGCCTATCGCAGGAACACACACACACACACACACACACCTAGGGACAATTTAGTGTACATGTAGCCAGTCTATCTAGTGTCATGTCTTTGGACAGTGGGATGAAACCGGAGAAACCGGAGGAAGCACACACAGACATGAAGAGAGCAAAACTCCACACAGACAGTAACCTGAGGTCAGGATTGAACCAGCTGTGAGGCAGAGATGCTATACTCTCTCTCTCTCTCTCTCTCTCTGTCTATATATATATATATATATATACAATGCCTTACCTTGCCTTGGAGAACTGCTTTTTCTTAGCATGTTCAATACTTTTTTCCCGTGTTATTCCACTTTATTACACATAACTTTATTTATGGACTTTAATGTTGTGAATTCTTTATATTTGTGGATTTCTTGAGTTAATACTGATGTCTAGTGAAAATTTCATGTGAATAACCTCATATATTAGTGAACAAAATGTTGACCAGTCCAATACATATTTCCCCCACTGTATATATATATATATATATATATATATATTATTATTATTATTGCATTTTATAATGTGGTACACCATATTGTATTTTAGAACCAGATTTTATTTAGGTTCTGCATATTTCTTTATAAAACCACAATAACGCTATATTGGTCAAAAATGCTGGTTTATTAACCAAAATGAAGCCTTTTTTTTTTTAATGTTTTTTTCTTATGAGAAAATTAAGGTTTTTTTTTTTTGTTTTTTTTTGTTTTTTTACCTTGGATGCATGCAAACCTATTGTATGAGACAAAACAAAATTAGGCACGTTTATATAGCATAATAGGTGCGGTTTAAAAAAAAAAAAAGACATCTGCACAGTATTGTAAATATATTCTATGCATAGTTTCTAATTTTTGAGTTTCTAATGTATTTCTAAGGCAAATTCACATTGTGAGTCCTAGGACTGTTTCATGACTCCCGGGGTCACCGGGATGAAATGTAGACAATGACACCTTGGTGAAGGATTTATACAGTGATAGGTTTTGGATGCTAATACTCCTCCATAGTTCTTGTTCATTTTAAAATCTACCTTCATTAGGAAGCTCCCCCATTATAAATCATTTGTTTAAAGAGTTCTCTGGTTCTCTGAAGCAGCACTGATGCCTTCCCAGGAGACAAGCGTTAAGAGAAAGAAACAGACAGAGAGACCGAGTAAGTAGACACTGAAACAGACTCGTATCAATCGGTGATGAAGACAATATTCAGCCTGAGAAGGCGAGAACGAGACGAGACCGCTTACTGGAGGACGAGAGACAAGCAGGACATTCGGCAGAAAGGTAGTACAATCCTCTCTCACATTTTACTTCTCTGTTCTGTCTCAGAGAGTCGTGTTGTGTCTAGATAGAGCTCATCCTCTGGGACTTCCTGTCTGTCTCTCGCTGCAGTGAGCCCCCGCAGGCACCTCGTTCAGAGAGCCTGAACTAATTACACATCACCTCCTCTGTTAATTGACAACTAAATGAAATTGTCTGATAGAACAGCTCACGCCTAACTACACACACACATACACTCCTTATCTCTCCCCCAACACTATCTTCCCTTCCTGATACAGGAAGAGTTTCTCATAGCACATTTATTACATGTAAAGAAGAAAACACTTGGGGGTGTGCTGTTATAGGAAAATAATCACCACCCCATGTATGTCCAAAAGTGTTTGATTCCTCTTATACCACAGCAATTTGCCAAAAATTTTTTTTTCTTTTTATAAAAGAATG
>JANDJT010000237.1:86011-101078 GCA_024331685.1 Stegophilus panzeri
TTGTCACATGAAAAGATATCATCAAATATTTACAAAAATGTGAGGGGTGTACTCACTTTTGTGAGATACTGTATATAGTTATGTTTTGTAGCTAAACTCTAAAATAGGGGTACATTTAAAAAATAAATAAACGTACATGGAAACCGATGAGGGATGCAATGATCGATAGATAGATAGAATGACAGATAGATAGATAGACTTTTGATTATTTACTCTTTCATCTCCCAGAACCTGAAGCCCATCACAGTGCTCCTCACACACTCCAATCTCCACAGGTGTGTATGGATCATCAGGTGTGTATCATCACCTCCAGGCGCATTTCAGCCCATCATGGTCCAAAGATGAGATCATCCAGGTCAGCTTCCACTTCAGTGTTGTAGACCGTGTATGGTGGGAGGAGTGCCGTCAGTGGAGATTGAATTAATGAGTGATGAATGAATGAGCATGGCACCTTGCACTGTCTCATGTTGAGCGACTGAATCCATGCTCTGTGATTGTCTTTAGGGAGATGACCTTTGACCTGTAAGGTCATGTCGAGCAGCAGCAGGAATGCGATGCATTTTTTTTTTTACGGGATGTGTGCTGAGGGCATTCCACAGTATTGTCTGAAAGCAGAACACGTTCGCTTCTCCGGCTTTCTGTGAGAGACGATGTAATTTCCTAAGCACAAATGTGTACACACACACACACACACACACACACACACACACACACAAAGTCTCTTGTTCCATCCAACAATACAGAAGTAAAATTCTGGTGTTGCTAAGCAACCACAGCACACCCCTCTGGAATCGTAGAAGGACTTTAAAAAAGCTTTAAAAGGAAAAACAAAAACACATAAACACACAGACGTAGATAAAACTCAGAGTAAAGACGTTTCCTGTCATGTTCCTAGTTTGTAATTTCCTCGTGTCTGGCTCCGATCGTGTTCTCCGTCTGAACTCCTGCTGCTCAAGGACAAACGTTGCTCTTTTCATCCATGCAGCATAATTAATAATTTCAGCAATCACGTTCCTTTGTTTTGAAGAGGAAGTGATGTGTGTATTCTGACTAACCAATCAGCAGAAAATAACAAACGATCACGTAGTTTGTGCAGTTTTATTGATTCTGGACATCAGTGTGTCTACAAAATGTTTGACTGAAGTAAACAGCATCACCCCTACAGTGCACACACACACACACACACACACACACACACACACACACACACACACACATGTATTTGTACACTTGTGAGGACCTTGACATGGGACAGCCTTGTGAGGACCACCTTTTCTCCAGGTGTTATTAAAAAGCAAACACTACAACCCACTAGTAGGTGACATTGTCATCAGTGATCACTGTTTAGAATCCACCCCTACAGTGTACACACACACACACACACACACACACACACACACACACACATTCTTCTCAATCTTGGCCCCATCACTACGGTGAAGCAGGAACGAGCCCATGTGAGACATGGCATTTCTCAGTTATCTGTGCACCAGAGTTGGGCGATATGATGATATGATATTGATATTGTGATACATTAATATCATGATACACTTGTCTGAGGATTGTGGATATCGTCAGGTGTCAGTGCTTTGATGAGTCCATTAATCCTCTCTGAAAAAAGTAACCGATTTAACATCCATCCATTTTCTGTACCACTTATCCTATACATTATCTTACATTGTGGGGAGCCTGGAGTCTATCCCAGGGGACTCGGGACACAAGGAGGGGGACACCCTGGACGGGGTGCTAAGCCATCGCAGGGCACAATCACACACACATTCACACACTACATGCTAATCAGGCTACAACACATGTGTTTGGACTGGGAGAGGAAACTGGAGTACACAGAGGAAACCCCCGAAGCACGGGGAGAACATGAAACTCTTCTCTTCTCTTCTTTTTCCCTTCTCTTCTCTTCTCTTCTCTTCTCTTCTTTTTCACTTCACTGCTCTCACCTTAACCTCTCTCATCTTCTCTTTTCCCATCATTACTCTTCTCCTCCCTTCTCTTCTCATCTCTTCTCTTCTCTGTTACGTGATATCTCTGTGCAAGAAGATCTAAGAGACACAGGCTTAGACACTTTGAACACTTATATATGCAGCTGTTATGAGGTCAAAGATAAACCACAGGAAGGAACATCTGTAAAGTTCTCATCCTTTCCTTCAGTCACCTCAGCGCTGCTACTCTGACCCCTTATCCTGCTGTGTGAAAGGAGACTTGCAGAACTTCTACACGCTGCCAGCAGGATCTTTTAGACAGACAACACTCATTTCTATTTATTAAATCACATTTAATTCTAGATATCTTCTGGTCCATGGAGAATACTCTCAGCTCCTCACTGGCAATCTACCAGTTGAGGAAAACTTTCAGACAGGAAGTAGACCCAGTAAGAGAGTCTCTCTCTCTGTCTCTCTCTCTCTCTCTCTCTCTCTCTCTCTCTCACACACACACACGCACACCCACACACACACACACATCCATACAGCAGGATGCAATGCCTCAAGCGTTTTCTCTTTTCCAGGATGCTGTGAGGCCAGGCGGAGGAGAAGGAAGTCGTGCTTTGAACCCGGGCCAGTTGTCTCGGTGTGATGATGAAAAGAGGAACCGAAATGCAGGAAGCACGAGGACTCGGAGATGGGAAATATGGGTCACTGACCAGCGAGAGGATATCAAGCAGGACGCAGGATGTCTCTGAGGAGTACATGGTGGCAAATTCGATGGGTTAGATTTACTCACTCTCTTAAGAGACCATGACGTCCTCGTCTTCTGTGCAGCGATGAGCTCATACACTTGCATGTGGGGTTTACACAATCCACAAATCACTCACACACAGGAAACAAACCATTTCATCTCATCAGGCCAATTAGATACAATTTAGATACAATTCTACAAAAGATCTGAGCAGCATCAAACTCAAAACGCTCACAATGAGGACTGTGTGAGGGAGTTTCACTTGGAAAAATGATACAGATATTATAGCAAATTAATCTTAATGTAAAAAGTAGATTGGGTATAAAATGCTATGTTTGTTACATCTATTTCAAATAACAGGAGAAGAAACTACTGAGAAATTGTGCTACCTTTGTATAGTTAAGTAAATTTTTTTTTTTTGATAATTCCTTACATTTTCACTTTTGACCTTCAAAGTACATGCTACAAATCTTAAATGCCATTATACTGTATATATATATACAGAAAGCAGGTGTCTTATTTGTCTCGTATGTAAAAATGGAAAATCTGCCATTAAAAATTGCCATTAAATTAAATTGAGTTCACTTTAATTTTGGTAAAGTAGCTAAGTGTAATTTAGTTAGTGAAACTATCTAGCTCATTAAGTTGTTATTATTATTTTATTAGTAGTATAGTATTATTTATTTTAGCATGTTCATTTAGCTAACTAGTTCAATTTTGTACATTAGTTTGTTTAATAAGCTAGCTAGTAGATTTTTGGATTTGTCTGATAATGTGCGTTAGCACTCCTTTCAAAAGTGTTATTACACGTTACTTAAGCAGCAAGCCAGATTCCAGGTTTGTCTGAGTTAGCATAGGTTTTTCCTTATGACGTTGCTTTGTGAACTAGCTAGTCACGCAGGATCAGGTACGATGATTTATTTTTGGCTAGCTCATCGGTTTTCATCAGTTAAAAGTATTTACTTTTTTACTTTTATTCACTCTTGAATACTTGAGTATGCTTCAGTGTAGCTACTTTTTGACTTTCATTCAGGCCTTAAACTGTGTAAGATTCTGACACAGTGCTCATAGTCTGACTTAAGTACTCTTTCTCTGTACTTTTTCCAATGAGTTTAGACTAAGTTTTTTTTTTTTTTTACTGTGTTATTTGAGAACAGCAATGAAACAGCTCTGCTTTCACATCGGGTTTTTATCGGTCGATGCACATAACAAATTACTATGTGTAAAAGGCATAAAACATACAATGTCACTCTCTGGTCTGGTGCAATGAGCTAATTTTTTTATTTCTGGATTATTTTTTATACTGAATTAAGAGTAAATTATAAAAATATTTACACTACAGTACATGGTCAACTATTCACTGGTCAGTAATAACCCCCTGAGTGGCCTAAAGGTTCATGTTGGATTAGGATTTGAATCATTTAGCCTTTACTACTCTGTTTGTTTGATTTAATTGAGCTCTGTAGTTCTGAAGAAAATCTTGCTGGTTGTATATAACCAAGTTCAGTCTGGTAAGAGCACAATTAAATTGGGATTTCCTGAACTAAGCTGCATGCAAAATGTTATTACATTTTGTTATACCCACTGAATGAGTTTTTATCTATATTTCATTTAAAAACAAAAGCTTTTCTTAGATCGCTCTCATACATGATTTCACAAATCTGATAATCCACCAAGCAAAAAAGGAAGGAAACAGAAAACCAATGGACCAAGTATTAAACTTTGAAAACTTTAAAAGCAAACAAAACAAAACAAAACAAGAGTGGAAGAGGCTTATGTTGCGTTACGATGACTATTTATTGATGTTTTGTGCTAAAACAAGCCAGGTGAGAGAGTCGTGATGACTGGCACTTAATTTCCTCAAAAGAATCCACTCCACCCCACTAGGGGCGGTATTTAACCATATCACTACATCCCCCTTTCTGAGATTTATTCTTTACATCAAGTTCAGATATATACAGGAGGATGTAAATGTTCAATACTTTCAAAGTTTTCTACAATACCACAACATCTGCTATCTCCATTATATTACCACCATTACCATGACTTATAACATTCCAAGATTTTGTCTATGCAACATTAGTTTTCTTTTTCACCTTTTTTTCTTTTTCATACGTATTACATCCACATGAATAGAACACAGAATGTTTTTTTTTCAAAGAACATATAACCCTTTTTTCCCCCCCTTACACCTATGAAGGGTGGGGTAGACTGCCCATTCCTTCTACTGAGTGTGGGGGGTTATTCTGCCCCATAGCAAATCACTCAGTTTTCAAAAAAGCACCCGCTAACTATGAACAAAGTGCTTCAGGTACATTGGGGGTTGCCTTTCCCTAGAAGGATATCTTTTCACAGGAGTGTTGGGAAGTACTGGAAAATTATCTGAACACAAACCATCTGGCCCAACCACAGAAGTCTTGTTTAGCAGAACAGGTGCCTGTCTATGTCCTGATGTTTCTGTTAGTGGTGCTACTGGTGTAGACACTAGGTGACTTCGATTACGACGAAGAATGCCCTTAGGTGAATCCACAAGATAAGATCTTGGAGTTTCCGCTGTTGTAATCACAGTCCCCTTTTCTCTAGTGTCACTGATCCACACAGGCTCCCCTGGATGCAACTGTAGTAAAGCATATGCTCTGTGTCTTTTATTAAATTGTTTTTCCTGTTTCTCTCTTCTGACCTTTTCCCCTTATTTCAGACGATTCTAGTCCATCCAGTCTGGGTTCAACACTGAGCGTATGACTGGGACTGTCGTGAGAAGCTTTCTGCCCATCAGCAGTTCTGCAGGACTATATCCATTGGCTAATGGTGTTGACCGACACTCCATAAGAGCAATCTGCTGCTTTACTAAGAAAATCCTTCACGGTACTCACTGCCCTTTCAAGCTTCACCATTGACTTGTGGATATCTGGGACTGGGCGTTGTGTGAGAGAAGCCCCACTCTTTAGTATTCCGCACTGAACTGTGGGCCATTATCTGACATCAACTCAGTAGGAATTCCATGACGAGCAAACATACTTTTGAGATGGGTTACTACACTTGCAGCAGTTGTTGATGACAGTTTTGTTATTTCCACAAACCAGGAAAAATAGTCAATCACCAGCAGGTATTGATCCTCTTTCCACTGAAATAGATCTGCTCCAACCTTTGTCCAAGGTCTCTCAGGGAATTTAGTGGAAATACGGCAATACGGCTCCCAGCCCATACGAAGATGCATCCTCTGAGACAACTGTGGTCACTTTTGGATCGCAAAGATCAAGCCCAGATGGTGTGCTTAAATCTCTTTTCATCTCATCGAAAGCCCTCTGTTGTTGCTCTCCCCATACACATGTTCTTTTTCTAGAGGAGATCTCTCAAAGGCAGTGTTTTCTCTGCTAGGTTATGTAAAAACTTCTAGGTGATTTATCATTCCCATGAATCTCCACACTTCACTTGTGTTTGTTGGCTCACTCATATGTGTGATTGCGCGCAAGTTTTCAGGATCTGCATGAACTCCTGACTCATCCAGTATCTGCCCAAGGAACTTCACACTCTTCTTGGAGAATTCAGATTTCTCATTGAGAGTCACTCCTTCCTTTCGCAGTCTTGTCAGCACAGCACAGCAAAAAGATTTTGGTCATGTTCTGTCTGGGACACTCCAAACACTAATATATCGTCCATGTATTACAAGACTTCCTCTAGACCCTCCCGCATCTACAACGTTCTTTCCTGGAAATGTTCTGGAGCTGAAGACATTCCAAAACAAAATATGTTGAAGCAGAACCTTTCAAAAGGGCTAATAAAGGTGGTGAGGAGGGCTGAATTCTGTAACAAAGGAATCTGGTGAAAAACCTGAGTTAGCATCAAGTTTTGAGAAGACATTTGTAAGTCGCTTTGGATTAAAGCGTCCGCTAAATGAATAAATGTAAATGTAAATGTAAGACTTTGGCTCCTTCCAGTTGACCTAGAGAATGTTCCCTAGAAGGAAGAATGTATCTTTCCCTATTTACTGCGCTGTTGAGCTTTGTTAGGTCCACACATACGTGTACTGCGCCGCTGGGTTTCAGAACAATGACCATGCCTGAGCACCAGTCAGTTGGTTGTTCTACTCTGGTAATCACGCCTTGACTCTCCATGCGTTCCAATTCCTGTTTCACTTTTGACATTAGTGGTAGTGGAATTCGACGGGGCGTTGACAGTGAAAAGGGCTTGGCGTCTGGCTTTAGGGATATCTCATATTCTCCCTGCAATTTTCCCAGACCCTGGAATAATTCAGGGAACTGTCTTTTAACTGAGTCAAGACTATCAAGGTTCATTGTATAAATTTTGGATATAATGCCTAGAGCATGGATTGCTGGCCTCCCTAGTAGACCCATTTTTAATCCCGAGACCACATAAATATCTTGGGTCGTGGTTTTACTTTTTGAGCTGATTTTGACCTTTGACCTGCAGTGAATCTCTGCCTGGCCCCAGAAGTATCTTTGAGGTTTTCTGCAATTTACAGACATTTTCTTCCTTGAACAGCTCTTCTGAGACCACAGTGACATCCGCTCCCGTGTCAACTTTGAACAGCACCTCTGAATTATCCAATTAGAGTTTTATCAGCCAGGGGGCATTATTCTGCTCTTTACCGACAGTGCCTAGGAAAGCTAGGTCACTCTCATGTTCATCACGAGTCATGTTTACTTCACTTATGCCTCTGGACCTGCAAACTTTAGCATAATGACCCTTTTTCCTACAAAGGTTGCAGTGTACTTGTCTCACTAACAACTTGCATAGAGTGGACTTATCTGACACTGTTTGTTTCTCTGCCATCCTAGCAGGCTTCTTACTCTGCACCGTGCCTCGTTCTTTTCTTGTAAGGTCTTTGTTGTGCATGAACAATATCAACATTTGTTGCTATGTCATTTCTGAAATTGCCTTTCGGCTCATCTTGCTGTGTTTTTTTACTAGCTCACTTTCGCATACACACATGACAGCCCTCTCTAAAGTGAGTTCAGGATCCATCTGAACTTGCTCTGACATTCTTTTATCTCCCAGTCCAACCAATAACCTGTCCCGAATCATTTCACTCTATAACTCTCCGTACCTGCAATGCTCCGCTAGGCAGTGTAATGCTGTGATGATTTCATATCTGCAGACTCTCCTGCTTCTTGCTGTCTCATATTAAACTTTGCACGTTCAAATATTACATTTCTTCGTACTACAAAGTGTTCTTTCAGTCTCTCCATGACAGTATTATACTCACTGAGCTGTTCTGAAGTGACACACAGTGATGCGAGGATGTCCTCTGCATCGTCGCATGTTGTATACACGAGTACATTTACTTGCTTCTCGTCTGGCTGTAACTCAAGTCCAGATGCAACTCTACATCTTTCAAATCATTTACTCCACTTTGGCCATTCCTCTGGTTTTGAGACGTCGAACGTTTGCGGTGAAACCGATCCGTTTTGCATTACGCAGCTCTCTCCTCTGCCCGTGTCGAGCGATCTCTTTTCTGTGAAATCTCACATCAAATAGCGTGAATTCTTTGTACCACTCTTTGTACTACTCTCTTCTTATGCCGTTCTTGTGCAAACTTCTGACACCATCTTGCGTTAAGTTGGCTATTTATCGATGTTTTGTGCTAAAACAAGCTAGGTGAGACAGTCGTGATGACACTGCTGTCTGTTTTTCCTCAGTTCTAAACTCTATCACAGTCAGGGTCGAGTCTATATTTGGGTATTTGGGAGGAATCTACACACTGGAGAATGTTTCCATAGAGGATTTCAAACAAATACAGAGATGACATTGTTTTGGCCAGACTGGTGAAGTCTATGATACAAGTGTTTTACATGAAGGGGCGGAGCTATAGGCAAAAAATAGCATTACAAGTCAGGCAAACCAAGCAGCTTTTCAATTTATTCCAGAAATGGAGTTTTCCAAAGTTTTATTAAGAGTTAAGAGCTTCATAAAGCCTCAAGGTGTTTAATGCAGAATATATGAATGTAAATATAACTGTGTCGATTCTTTTTAAAAGTAATTTAAGGCTAGCCCATGAATTAGCTATTACTGTCAAGCAGTATTTGAATATTTTCACCAGAACGTTGCACCCGGGGTGAAGATGTTTAATGCACAAATCATATCTGCTTGGGTCTGTTCAGTTATGTGGAACATTGGCCTTAGGGTGCGTTCAAGTGAAACGAATTCTCTGCTGACATGCAACCAACACACTGACCTTCAAATTCCTTATCTTCTAAATAATTTGCACAAACTATACTTTGAGTACATTTCTAAAGCTTTCTTTCAGACACAAACTTGCTTATGATCCATGCAAATGTACAAATTTGTAAATATTGTCCATCCATCCATCCATCTTCTACCACTTACTCCTATTCAGGGTCACGGGGAACCTGGAGCCTATCCCAGGGAGCATCGGGCACAAGGCGGGGTACACGCTGGACAGGGTGCCAATCCATCACAGGGCACAATCACATATACACTCACACACCCATTCACACACTACGGACACTTTAGACATGCCAATCAGCCTACCATGCATGTCTTTGGACTGGGGGAGGAAACCGGAGTACCCGGAGGAAACCCCCGCAGCACGGGGAGAACATGCGAACTCCGCACACACATGGCCCCGGTGGGACTTGAACCCCGTACCCTGGAGGTGTGAGGCGAACGTGCTTGTAAATATCGTTTACAAAAAAATATATAAATGTTGGCACAATGTGCACAATATACATCTCAGTGACATCACGTGCAGAAGATCTGCTAATGAACAAGACTCCGGAACAACATTGTTCATTATCTGCTTCTTTACTCCATCACTGAGTATAACGTGTTATTTAAACCCATCTGCGTTTCATCAAATTCAGAATCCTATTTCATATAAAGTTTGGAGGGATGTGTTAGATTATAACAGCTATAGTCGCCCCTTGACGTTTTACCGAGAAACTGAAGTGTCCTCTGTTGAAAAATCGAAAGTTACAGCTTTACCTCTGCGCTGATACTGGAGACTCCTTCCATAAATGGTAAATAAACATCTAAAAGAAAACTTCACCTTACACACGGTTTTAAATTTGTTTACGCGACGCATCCGCCATACAAGTCCCTGTAAAAGCTGTTACTATAGAAACGATAACAGACCGCATTAATATAAATAAACCTGTGCTTTTCTGTAGCTGCTGTTATAGAAAATTAATCAACACCTTTATTAAAACTTTATCAAAACTCCCAACATTAAACAAATGAATTTAAAATTAAACATCACGTTGATCTCAAGCGCACGTATCGCATCAAAGTTTCGGGCATCCTAATTTTTTTAATTTTTTTATACTTGTTATGAAATATAGGAAGCAGTTAAATGTAGATTTCTGTTCATTATTAAAAACAAACAAACAAACAAACAAAACCTTTACAAGCATTTAAAAAACTAAGGCAAAACACTAAAAGAGAATATGATATTTAAAAAAAAAAAACCCCAGCAGTTATCACATCGAAACACAATGCCAGTTGATTGCTGCTATTCCTTTTTTTTTTTTTTTTTTTTTTTTTTTTTTTACATGTATATGCAAATGAGGTGTCATAATAATTAAATATGCATAAATGTGCACGTGTGATAAAAGCTCAAATCCAGCCTTTGGATGATGTTAGAATTCAAATGTGTATTTCACTCTGAGCGCACTCTTCGGACAAATCCTTTTACACAACTTTTTGTTGAGGAAATACCATGCCCTGTCCAAAAAAAAAAATCTCACTTTCAGACTAAAATCAAGTAGAAATCCAACATTTATCAACATTTTAAGGAGTTCTTCTGTATAATCTCCTTCTCATTACGCACAGGAACGAACATGTGAACTTTCCTAAGCCTTTTCCACAGTACCGTACGACGATGAAATTTTTGACGAGTTAGTGTTTGTACGCTTGTGTTTATTAAGGACGTGACTAAGATTTCAGGCTCGTCAGGAAATAAATGGTGAAACAAAGCCATCACACCCGGGCGAGCGGAGAAGCATGAGTCATATTCTCTCTCGCGCGCTTTTATGAGTCACCTGTCTGCCATTACGGCCTATTATAAAGCAGACAGGTAGTGTTGCTGCTTCGGAGCATCATGGCTCGACCTTTCTCTTCCTCCCTCTCTCTTTTTGTTCCTTGCTCCCACATCCTCTTTTCATTCTTCATCTCCGCCCACGCGCCTCTTAACACTCTCCTCCTCTCCGTCTCTCACTCTGATTTCTCCTTTTACGCCGCTATCATGGGGCCCCTTGTTGTCCTGTGGAGAGATACAGACAGTGCACAGTGTGTGTGTGTGTGTGTGTGTGTGTGTGTCGACACTACGTTCAGCAGATGGAGTCAGTGGGAGCTAGCACAGCTCTCTGGCAGGAGTGATGACTAAATGAGGAAACACAGAGTGTAAGACTGAGACATTCCCTTAGACGTGTGAGATTGCAGTGTCTCTAGCGTACACTGGTATTGTAGTTTGACTTCGCAATCCGAGAGCACCGACGTACGATCGGTTTTTGTCCTGTAAATAGCCGTGTGGGAAAAGCAACATGTCTGATACTGCACCTTTGAGACCTATATTAAGTATAAATATATACCAGAACACACGGACATTAAAAGATCAGTGGTGTCCTATATACAGTCAATGTGAAACCAGCAGGTTTCCTACATTACCCACAATGCCGTTCGACCTGCTGATAGTGGTACCAATGGGTTAGAGATTTAGCCCTCGCTTCATCTCTACCTAAAGAGAGCAATGCGGCGGCGCTTTAGTCCTTTAGTCTGCCCAGCTTTCTCGCGTCCTCATCTGTGCACTCTGCTCAGACAGATCAGCTTCCAAAGCTTCACCTTTCATGCTAACACCACCATCGCACTCCATCAGTGTCTCCACTGCAGTAGCTCTAGGTTGGATTTTTTCATTAATTTGACATGATGATTGAGAAAAGAAGCTCTTGCTCTTTTCTTTCGGAGCTGACCTTTCTCACTTCGGTTTGAGGTCGTTGACACTTTCCTTAGACGTCACTGTAACTGCGCTTGCTATAGTAATGTCATCTGTGATGGCGGTACAATACACAACCTCTAACGTCACACGGGAATAAACAGTAGATGGTCCTGGACTTATATAGCGCTGTTTCACCTTAGCGTTTCTTTACACTGTTTCTCATTCGTTTACATTTACGCATTTGGCAGACGCTCTTATCCAGAGCGACTTACATTTATCTCATTTATTTATACAACCGAGAAGGATGTCAAGGGCTCAAGGGCCCCAGCAGTGACAGCTCGGCAGTCCTGGGATTTGAACTCACGACCTTCCGATCAGTCATCGGATGTCTTAACCACCACATTCACAAGGCGCTAACCTGCCATGGGGAGCACCTTGGGGTTCAGTGTCTCGCCCAAGGACCCTTCGACATGCGGGCCGGGAATCGAACCGTCAACTCTACGATTGGTGGTCCACCCGTTCTACCACCTGAGCAACAGCCGACCCCACAAATACTGTACAGCACCATGCAACAAAGTAGCACCAGAATCACTAAACACATTTAATGTGGTGTTTTTCGTTAACATGTCCTGTTGTCCCAAGGTCTGTTTAAAAAGAAATCGGGATATTGCATGGGTGCACCTGACGCAAGGGCAATGCTGGCTTAGTGGTTAAGGCTCTGGGTTACTGATCAGAAGGTTGGGGGTTCAAGCCCCAGCACTGCCAAGCTACCACTGTTGGGCCGTTGAGTAAGGCCCTTAACCCTCTCTGCTCCAGGGATGCTCTATCATGGCTGACCCTGTGCTCTGACCCCAACATGTGAAGAAGAGAATTTCACTGTGCTGTGACCAATAACAACTCAATAAATTTATTCATTAACAGTGACTTTTGACTCGTTCTCACACCTTGCTGGTAATTGCATCATAAGCAATAGCTTAGCTATGTAGCTGGCTAAATGTCACTTCTGGGTCTGCTTTGTAGCTTCAACGTGGATTTATTAACTTAGTTACCTTAAGTAGACTCTAGAGAGGCACAATACCACTTTTTCCTCTCCTGATACCAATACCGATACTCGAACCTTGAGCGTCAGCCGATACTGACACACATCCGAAATTTGTTTCTTAAACAGTGTAAATAAAAAACTTTACATATGCAAAAACACAAATAAATAAATAATAATAATAATAATACTGACTTTGCTTTGTCACTTAATGTCTTTCTCATCTCAAGCAGGTTCTGACCATCTTTAATGATTATGATTAGAGAATCCACTACACATATAAATAAATATATTATCCAGCTCCATGTATACCACTGTCTGTGTGTGTGTGTGTGTGTGTGTGTGTGTGTGTTTTATCAGTGTGAATAGAATGTTATTTGTTGCTGCAGTATTGAAGTGAGCTGTCCGTCATGGTGATGTCGACCCCCGGTGATGTCACTGTGCTGACCCATGAGTGACACGACACGACATGAATCCTGCCAATGATGTCATTTTCTCACATTTCTCATGTGTACTGGGTTTTACGATTTGTGGAATAATGGAATAATTATTACATGGTGTGTGTGTGTGTGTGTGTTTGTGTGTGTGTGTTTGTGTGTTTTAAATAAGTGTGACGGAATCAGTTCCTTCTCCGCAGCTCTAGTCTGATCATGCCTCATGTTACTGTACTATTGTTTAACACTACACAAGCAACTTCTCAAGGAAGCGATGCATTTCCCATTACACACACACACTGCACCACAGTGGAGACACCACCAGGGGGTGCACTTATGACTGTGCACTGTTACGGTATGTAAAAGCGTTCACCGGGTGGCCTGTTCGTCAGGAACTCCTGCAGTACTCTATAGGTCACTCTGCAGGTGTACAGTTACTGATTTTAGTCCAGCTGCTGCTTAATGTCAGTGCTGCGTTGACACCGAGGAAGGATCGAGAAAGATTAACACGCACTGTGCATGAAGAAAAACGAGGTATAGTCTAAAACTGTACACCTACAAGAGACAGGCGTGTGCGTGTAATAAATAAACTCAACAGTTGTGTTTCTGGGATTTCTTAAACACCTCAGTGCCACTGCTGTGCTGAGAAATCTCCGTTTTACAATTTTATCACACACCCTTGACTATAGATACAGATATATATACATGAAAGAAGAAGACGTCGATCAGAACAGCGACAGAAAACAGTATCGGCTAATATTAGTAATAGTGTAATATGGACGCAAGAGCGGAACGAGATCATACTCTACTCCAGCGCTTTTGAATTCTCGATTCTGATTGGTCGATGAACATTTCTGCAACAGCAGCTCTGCAAATCACACACACAACACAGGTTTATATGAATCCGAGTGTTCTAATTACGTTGACGCGTCTAAACGTGTGTAATTGTTGATATGGCGATGTTTTTTGGAGGGACACATTTATGGAAGGAGTCTCCAGTGTCAGTGATGACGCTGTAACAACATGGGGAAGGACAGAGGAGTTTACGCTTTGTGGATTCTTGGTAACGTGACATGCTACAAGGTTTTATTGTTGTTGTTGTTGTTGTTGTTGTTGTTGTTGTCTTATTAACTTCAAGAAAGAGAAACAAAGAGAAGAACTGTCTCTCTAACTTGTTTCACTTACATTCCATACCATTTAATGTAACTTTAAACGGATAAATAGTACGATGTTCTGTAAATCGTTGGCGAGTTGCTGTGGTGTAAGAGGAATAAAACACGATGCAAGGGCTGTTATTGTGAAAATAACGCATGAAGTGAAATGTCATAAAGTTTATGCATATTAATAGTTCATTATAATAAACAGCAGTCAAATGAAATAAAAATACACTTGGCTTTTGACCCATTTACTGTATGTGTGCAGATACCGTGTGTGTGTGTGTGTGTGTGTGTGTGTGTGTGTGTGTGTGTGTGTCTAAGGTCGTTACTGTCAAAGGCTCACAAAGGTCAAGTGTGAAACTACTGTAAAGCGGCTATTCACCATTCTCACCCAACACCCCTCCTCTCTCTCACTCCCTCCCTCCCTCTCTCTCTCTTTCCCTCTCTCACACACACACACACACACAGTGACATGCACATACATGCACACTCAAACACACGCACACACTGACATGCACACACACACACATGCACACACTGACATGCACACACACTCACACACACACACACACATGCACACACTGACACACACACACACACACACACACTGACATGCACACATACACACACTCACACACACTCACACACACGCACACACTGACATGCACACACACACACACACGCACACACTGACATGCACACATACACACACTCACACACACACACTGACATGCACACACTCGTACACTCACACACACACACACACACACACACACACTCGCACACTGACATGCACACACACACACACACATGCACACACTGACATGCACAC
>JANDJT010002433.1:0-17799 GCA_024331685.1 Stegophilus panzeri
TACAGAAAATCAGTTTTACTTTTAGATCAATGTTTGTGTTTCTGAGGCTCTCAAGATCACAGCTATCACTTGTAGATGATAACAGTGGTGCACGGTACTA
The DNA here is from genome assembly GCA_024331685.1 of Stegophilus panzeri. Lineage (NCBI taxonomy): Eukaryota > Metazoa > Chordata > Actinopteri > Siluriformes > Trichomycteridae > Stegophilus > Stegophilus panzeri. The sequence continues at coordinate 101 of JANDJT010002433.1, forward strand.
TATTTATATCGTCACTGATATCGTTATCGCAATAAATACCAGAAAATATCGTGATTATAGTTTTAAGTCCGTATCGCCCTTCCCTACTTTTACTATAGAAACAATAACGTATTAGAACAAGCTTGTTAATATTAACCTATCGTTCATGTCACAGCCGGAGCGACTGTCCGAGCCGTGCAGCTCTTCAGATTCAAGAATTTCGCCTCGCTGTGGTGCAAATATTAATAGACACCCTGTTTTAAACCTTGACCCACTTTTCAGGGTGACACAGCAGGTTCTGTTCACAGTGTGTATAAGGCACCATCTGAGGCTTTCAGCTCATTTGAGTGTTCTTTTAGTTCTAGCAGGATAGTCTTAAATCCTGTATAGAAACACACAGATGACACGAACCATCGGTAGAAAACTAAACCACACGGTTAACAAGTTAACAAGTGAAATACTGGTTATGCAAATGAGAACCAGTTCCAAGGCTGATGCAAATCTCTATAACCTGGGGCTAACACTTATCTCCCGCTTGTCATATCCAGGCCAATTACCCTGTACAAATATTTTGTAAGTGAAGAGAGTTTTGGTCCTCTTTTCTTTTTGTCCTCACAGTCGTTGCGGCCATTCCAGTTATCGTTACGAGAGAGAAAAGCAGAGCGAAGCAGGATAGTAATAAGGACACGGTTCTGAAAAAGCACTCGCATAGGTGGTAATCTTTCTCTTTCATGTGTCTCATGTCCCTGTCTTCCCCAGAGAACAGAACAAAGCAGTGAAGTGCTGTGCAGAGAGAGAGAGAGAGAGAGAGAGAGAGAGAGAGACCTATTAAAATATTTTTACTGTACGCAGCACTAAGCAAACAGACAAATGAAGAGAGACTGTGTGTTAAACACTGAGCAAGTTTTGTTCAAGCATTAAGACTAAATAATTAATCCCGGCTGAGGGAACGCATCATTTATTCATCGTCGTGTTTCAGTGTGCTGTAGGAGCTGAATCTGGGTCCGTGTGGAGATTGGAATAGCAGGAGCAGGGGAGTGAACGGGCGGAGCCTCAAAGCTCCCCCATTCATATTATGTAAATTCACTTGAGCTTGCCAGCGTCTGATTGGCTTGCTGGATGTGTTGCCTGGCTGACGGGAGAGACGGAGCATGCTGTGCAGCAAATGCTCCTACGCGGTGGACAGAGGAAGAAGGCAGAGGCATGCGAGAAACACGGAGAATGCAGAAAAAGCAGACTCGGGTTTCGTTTTCCGAAGAAGAAGCAGCGCAGGTATCTGATTCCCGAGCGTACATGTCAACCGGGCGAAGAAGCTCTGTAGGATAAGCCGACCGTGCCGGCTACCGTTACAGGCAGCTCATTCATAACCCATGCCAAATTAATGACGAAGATTAATAGACGTGAATAGAAGTGCCACTCTTCCTCTTCTGCTCATGGCTTACTTTATTCTCTCGCTGCAGCTATATACAGAGATATGGAAACCGAAGAAAGTCTGACTGCATGTGAATAAACACCGCATCATCGCTCCGTCTGTCGTTCGGACACCGGGAGCTCTTTTATGCCATGCCTTGGTTGAGGGAAAGGAAGGATTGGAATCTTGCAGTGAGGGACTGAGTGGAGTTGTTTGCTTTGTAGGCTGCTTCTGGAGCTGTGAAGACTTTCTGGATCAGCTGAGTGGAGACAGTCTGTCTTTTGCAGATATTTAAGAACCAATCATCCACCATACCTCACTGGCTAAACCATATAGAACTGTCACGTGAGTAATAATCAGCTGAGAAGAATATTGTTTAGACCTTTTTATTTTTTTATTTTTTTTTTAATTCTTCTACTGGGAGTGGTTCTGGTGCAAAGGATGTTGGAAATGATTGCTGTCTTTTAAATAAGAGGAGAAGGACTGTTCTATTTCTAGCCTCCAAGCTGCCATTTTCATCACTAAAAGCCCAGCAGTAGTGAAGAGCCAGGGGTTTCCATAGAAATCAGTCCTTATGGGAATCCACAGATAGGAAGCGATAGCAGGGGAAGGCCAACGGTGCTATGCTACACGTCCTCGCTTGGAGGGGCTCGGTGCCAGAGATGGGTGTTTATCCTGTGCTGAATCGATGACGAGTCGAGAGAGGGTCTTCAGTCGAAGGGCAATATCATACAGCCGATATCAACATTGGGCAAGTGCTGAGCTTTGCACTTTGGAGCTCCACAGAACAGTCTGTGTTTATGCGAAGGTCTGCACGCCCCTGACTGGAATAGACGAGAAGAAACTGTAACGTATTTTTATGAAAACTTGCTCAGAAGCATTAGGACCATCAAAGCTATTTAACAGTATTCCATTGCCGTGACTTAATAATACAGGTGAAGTAGCTTTGCTGAAATGCACACTAACTGACGAGCCAGTCTTCGAGAACTGAACTTTCTCCCTCCATTCATGCCTGCTTCGGTCTGTCCGTGGAACACTTTTCTCTAACACCATTACAGAGGGTGAACTGAAAGTGCCTGTCCTTGCCCAGAGTCCTTACCACGGGTCCTTACCTCGGATCTTGTGTTGGTTACTCGCGTGACTTTTTAATAAGGTGCTAAATCAGCATATCTGAAGCTGGTTTCTGGAGGACCGCACAATGGACGACTCCAGTATTCTAAGACGGCGAGGTCTCCAGGTAATGATCCTTGATAATGGGCTTTGATGATGTGTAATGTGTGTTTCTCATGCTCCGTTGTGTCCATCCTCGTGTTAACTGTCCAGGATGCTTAACATCTTTTGTTTTGGTTTTTAGAATTTTTTTTAGTTAGCACATCATCTCGAAATATTCATCAGCATTTTCACACCGTCGGGCGTCTAAATGAAGTCAAAGCCCCTTTTGACGCTTGCTGACGTTCCTCATGGCAATCCTTGTGAAATTAGGTGGCGTTTAACCACCTTGTCTATTGATGGAAACCTTGAAAATGTGATGTAACCCGGTTCACTCTGGATGTAATAAGTCGAAACAGATAGTGAGGTTGCAGTTGGCCGTTTCCTTTCCCTTCCTCTCTCGGGAACAAATTAAATAACTCAGTCTCTTCACTGCAAATATCTTTGCAACACATTTGAAACGAATACATGTTAATCCATGTGCCTGTAACGTCTCGGCAAACCACCGTGTCTCTCCTCGAGCTTTTGCTTTACCACATCTTCCATATGGAACATGAGCATTCAGGGGTCTCGGTTATCTCTGAGAATTTAATTCGCACATGTCTGACATTAACCATAAAGCCATGTTGATATTACACAAAGAAAGCCACAGGACAACACAATACATTTATATCACTAGTATCAAGTTTTTCATTCAGCAACCACCGAATCAGTTCGAGTCCTACTGGGAAAGCTTATGCTAGTGTTGTTTATAGATGATAAATTTGAGTGTATTATGTGCATACTACTAGCATTATATCCAGACATCTTATGTATGTGTGACTTGTGTATCTTGTGTATTTATCTTGTGAGATATTATTACATGACATTTATCTTGTGTAATAATATCTATACATTGCTAGCACAAGTACAGAGATATTAGTGAGACTGTACTTGGTCAGTCTTTCAGGATTAAATGGTTTAGAGCCTATAATGGAAATATATATATATATATATATATACTTTTTTTTAATTTAGGTTATTAAATAGATAAATTGCTGTGTTGTGTTGTAAATGAGTTTGTGCTAGTAATTACTTAAGCATTGTCTGTTCTTTTTTTTTGGGGGGGGGTGCGTGCGTTGTGAAGAGCTACTAGGATAATCGGTGAGATATGACACTTATCTAGTCCTAGCCAGATAAATCGTAGTGGGATAGATCAGGTTTGGATTTGAAACTGAGCAGAAATGCAGACACTTTACCTCAATGCACGCTTGTCTTGATCAACCCTAATGACGAGCTTAAAGCACTGAAGGGACGTCCTTGTGTCATGGACATATAGTACTGGTGTAATGGATGTAAAATGTAACGTAGTGATAAATCCCCTATTGCAATTGTACCGGGTGTGAGTAACGATGCAGAATGTTTGGCAGAGAGAGAGGTTGGGTGATATTTGCTGAGCTCTGTGTTTTGCGAGTGCACTGAACTGGTGTGGAGGGTTATTTTTGCAAATCCCTCCATCCTGAGGTTCTGCCCCAGGGGTTCTGTTCTGTTAAAGCCTGGGATCAGACGAGAAACTCCCATCGAAAGCCTGTCCACTTTTTAGCTCCTGACCTGATTAGCAGCAATATTTCCATAGCGTCATGTGTGTTACATTCCTTCAAGGCAGTATTAAATTATTCAGCATTGCTTTTTCGAGTCATTCTGAATAAAGACCTCCTTCCCCATCAGCTGTTGATGAATAGGCTGTTATGACCTAAGCCTTAATGCTCTTAATGTGTGTCTCTCTGGTATGAGACCTAAACCCTGTGAGCTGTAAAGATGCACTTGGACTTTTTTTTGAAGAGGTTAAAGGGTGTTTGTGTGTGTGTGTGTGTGTGTGTGTGTGTGTGTGTGTGTTAATGGTGGTTCTGTTACATCTTGTTTCCTAGTGGTTCTAGTGATTTTCTCCAGTGTTTGTGTTGAACAACTAGTCAATAACTAGTCTTTGTTCCAGACATAACTTTCAGTTGATTAGATGGTTCAGTTTCGAGCCAAACTGGATTTCACATCCAAACTGAGTGTCGTCTTTTTTTTTTTTTTTCCCCCACCCCTTGAAGTGTTTTAAACCCATGTATCAGGAGTGTGATAACATCTCGTATTGTGGTTAGTTAGAAGTTCTAGTGAATTGTGTTTCCTTCTTGTTCAGTCATCCCTCACACCAAACCCAGCTTGTCTCTTGAGTCCAGGGATAAAATGGGAAATTGGTTTTTCTCTGGATGTGACACTGCCTGTGAGTAATAAGCAGCACCTAGATAAGCTGTTCAGGCTCATCTTTATGTTGCTGATATTGGGAGTTTGCTGATTTATTTCAGGCTTAGACCAGCAAGTATTGCTCGAGGAGTTCAATATGTCTGACATGTGTGTTCAGCAAGCTTTTGTTTCCTGCATTTCCAGTCCAATTTTAATGAGGAGTTTAATATCTGAAAAAAAGTGTGCATAAACCAGCTTAATTGCACAGCTTAAACGTGTTGAATAAATGTATTTAATTAGTGTGTGTTCCAGAAACCTCTGCATTATTGATTCATCATTAGTGGAAAACGAGCGTGACCCCTATTAATGGATCTGCACTTAACATTAATAGGTTTAATCTAATGTTGGTTGTGCCTAGACAGACCTTTTCACTTTGAGTGCTATGGAAATTCACACATCTTATTAAGAAGTATTATTATACCATCCAAACAAATCTTCTATTTATTTATTAAAGATAATGTTCATAAGAGACGTCAGTATTATGGTTAATGATGAGGAAATGAGTAAGCAGATACTATAAAGTCAGATTTCCAGTAGAAGCGGTTTAGCTCACTGTCAGTCATTGTTGTCAAAAATAACTCCTCATGTGGCCTTGAGAGATTGTAAATTTAGCAATGTGGCTTGAAATGTTAGCATATATATATATTCAGTAAATTAACTAATGATGATTAAAATTGAAAAGGCTGATGTTCATCTAGCCTTGCCATGTAAAGATGAGCTACAGAGCAGTATTAGCCTGTGTTCTCATCTATCTTGCTATTTTCTGGGTTCAATAGTAAATGGTTCTCCAGTGAGTTTAGAGATGAGCTCATTGCACCTATGAGAAAAGAGATGAGGGAAAACGAGCTGAGGCGAATCGGATCAGTAGTGATAAATGCTGAAGAAGAAGAAGAAGCTTTTCACATATACATTACAGTACAGTGAATTTCTTTTCTTCACATATCCCAGCTTGTTTAGGAAGTTGAGGTCAGAGCGCAGGGTCAGCCATGATACGGCGCCCCTGGAGGGGTTGAAGGTTAAGGGCCTTGCTCAAGGGCCCAACAGTTGCAGCTTGGTGGTGCTGGGGCTTGAACCCCTGACCTTCTGATCAGTAACCCAGAGTCTTAACCATTAAGCCATCACTGCCTTACTGTAATGGTGTACTGTAATGGTGTACGAGACTCTTAGACACGCATTGCTATTATATATTAACCATATCGTCTTGAAGTGACCCGGTGTGTGTCAGCCAGCATCGCTAGGTTAAATATTGCCACATTGACCGGTTCGAGAGACAACTGCTCATGCTGTGAAGTATGCGTAAGTGATGATTACACAAGCGTCAATTGTATTTATAATAAAATAATTTTATAGTATGATATTACAATGCTTTACTTGTCAGCAAGCCTGTACTTTCACTAAACATAATATTGTTCATGGGTATTATTACCCATGTTTGAACAGACTTCATCCCTACTTTTTAAGAACAGCTTCCCAGGGGTTCCACACATCCAGTATGTTATTGATGGCCCTCAGGATGCAGACGTTTCCCCAGTTTCTCCGTCTCTCACACATGCCCTCTCGATTCTGTTTTCTGTTTAAAAAAAAAAAAAAAAAAAAAAAAAATACAAACACCCAGCAGAATTCAGAGAGGGATTTTCACAAAGGGAGAGGTCTGTACTCAAAGGAATCTCTGGCTTGAGCACAGCTGTGGTTATGAGTGTGGATGATTGCGTGTCAGTGTGAGGACGGTCGCTGTGTGCAGGTAGTTATGCCATGCCTCGGGATCCTTGCTAAAGATAAAATGAAGAAAGGATCAATTGGGGAATGGGTTTGACGGTATATAGAGGATGTGTGAAGTTAATCATGCCCTTAAACGTTCCAGCTTCACATTAAAAGATGCTTTGAAATGTCTGTAGAAATTCCAACTAGGGTTGCACAGTAATGGTTAAAATTTCAAAAAATTTGATTATTGAAATAATAGCTGTTGCATTTAGTAAGCCAATTTATGAGCAGAAAAATTGTATTGCGCTTGAAATATTTAAATATTTTCACATTTTCATCTAGATAGATTGCATAAAAATATGAGAGGGAAACCCATGATTTAAACTAGCAAAGTTAATCAAACAATAGCGATTAAGGGGGCCAAGCACTTTTTTGCCCCACCCCTTAGGAATGGAGAAAGATCAGAAGCCAGTGGACCCATCAGCTGTGATATCACCCCACTTCCTGTTTTCAGTAGCCCTCTCAAGTTGCAAATGAACTCGAAGCTTGTGTGTTAACATTAGGTCATGTTGCTAAATACATGACAAGATTTGTCAACACGTTCAAGCATCGTTTTGTTCGGGTTGGATTCTCGAAGCTGTGGTCAAAATTTTGTGATGAGAGGAAGTTTAAAAAAAACAAAAACAAACCAGTTTTTACTGTTTGGAAGTATTCACAAATTCATTACATCAAGAACACTCAGCACCTTCCAGGGAATCAGGAAGAATCCTGGATAAAAGGTTCCTGTCAATTTGACAGATTTGTGAATTGTAGCTCCCCCTAGAGGTGAATTTAGATGAAACTTCTTGGAGTCCCATAGGTTGTGGTCCTTCACTCGGGTACAAAGTTTGGTCTGAATACGTCAGCCATGCTGAGGTATGTCCTCATGTACTGTTTGGGGACTTCACCTCATTTACACATTATGGATCCAAGTATATTAATCCATGAATTTGGGTTTTGTTCGAGTTCGTCTCACGATGCTGTGGTGGAAATTTCATGATTATTAGACAAAATCTGTAGGAAAAGAAATGAAAAAATAAACTGCTTTTGAATATTTAAAATAAAGTGGTGGAAAATCCCCTATGGTGGAAATGAACATCGTGGTATCCGTTGAACTCGGCATGATTCAAAGAATCAGATGAAAGGAGAATTGCATTTATATGATATTGTCTGCAGAGTTATTATTGTAAATACAGGTGATTTTTAGACCTTACCTCCAGCTTGTAAAGCTGTTAATCCTGTTGATCAACTTCTAATTGTTGATTCAGTGAAGGAAGAGTCAACTTTCTTCATTTTTCCCACACTCAGCTCTTTTTTTCTTCTCATTACTGCTCTTCAGCTCTGTTCTGTTTAGCGCTGCGTCAGGTCCTGGCTGAAGCCGCAACACTGCAGGATTGTCTTTATTCAATTTATCTCAAGACAGTGCTGCATTTTCCTCCAGGTACAGAACGAGTAGTCTCGGCTGCTGAGCAGCTAAACGACCTGTGACGCGAGTGCAGTCTGATTAGCTGTATCTAATCAAGAAGCAAAAGCGAAGCTCTGCGTCGTAGCAGATCCAGTAGCGTATCTCACTTCAGTCTGCTGTGGACTCAGAGCGGTTCTCACAGTACAGTATGGAGGACATAAAACACAATGGGACGTACCATTATGAGAAAAGCATTAAAGAATGGATGGTGTGATGTGATATGGTCCAACAATAAGGGGACCACCCAGGAGTTGTTGTGGAACATCTGCCAAACAAGTCATTTCCTGTTATTTCTTGTATTATAGCAGCTATAAACGGTCATTCCCTTTACCCCCCTAAGGTTTTTTTTTTTTTTTTTTTTTTTGCTCTCCTGAAGTTAAGAAGACAATAATGAGGCTTGTCATGTTATTGAGAAACCACAAAGCCCTCCATCTTGAAGTTACAGCTTCACCTCTCAAGGTGCTTTCACACGTACAGCGACTCGCAGCGACAAAGCGACCGGAGACCATTCACTTTCAACGAGAACTGGCGACTTCCGGCGACATGAGCGACAGCGACTAGATGTGGGCGTGTCCAGCGACTTTGAAAGTTGAGGAAAGTTTAACTTTATGCAAATTTGGAGTGACTTGGTGCAGCGACTACCAATGGGAATGAAGACAGTAGAGCGCACGTGATCCGTAGCCACCCGTGCTCACTAGCAGAAGCAGCGCCATTGCGGCAATATTAGCTTAGATTGGCTTAGGATCTTAGCGGTTATTTAAAGCAAAAAATAATAATAATAAAATAAGTAACACTCACTTTTTGTTGCAATCGAGCAAAATCCCAGTGGAGCTCCTATCTTAAATGAAGTGTCCGGCTTGTCGCTGCTTTGGCGCCCGGGAACGAGGCGCACCAAGCCGGACACTTCACCCAGGAAACATGGAGACCACAGCCAATGAGCTGAGGTCCGGCTCCCGGTCACCATCGAATATATAGTGAACGACACCCTGATGGTGACGCTCACTTACTGAGATAGGAGCTACACCGGGATTTTGCTTCATTGGAACAATAAGTGAGTGTGTTTCATTATTATTATTTTGCTTAAACGCGCTAAGGCCGTAAGCTAAGCTAATTGCTGCTTGCGCTTTTGCTGCATATAGATGGCCGCAATGGCACAGAGCACACACTGCTTCTCCTTCATCTCGTAGGATATGATACATACAGGTGCATCTACAAAAAATTTGAATATCGTAGAAAAGCTAATCCCCCCCTATTGAACTAAAAAACTGGAACTTTCATATATTCTAGATTCATTACACATAACGTGAAATATTTCAAGCTTTTTTTTTTTTTAGTGTTGTTTAATCTCGATGATTACGGCTTACAGCTCATGGAAATCAAAAATCCAGTATCTCAAAATATTTGAATAAAGACTGTATATACAGAAATGTTGACCTGAGAAGAGCTTTAATCAGCTAATTAACTCAAAACACCTGCAAAGGTTTCCTGAGCCTTTAATCTCTGAGTCCGGTTCAGTACACACAATCACAATCACGGGGGAAGATGACAGTAAATGTTGCATTTCATTTGGAAATCAAGGTCCCAGAGTCTGGAGGAAGAGAAAGCTTCACCTTATCAATTATACATTTCATTTTTAAATCCATGCAAGCTGTTACTATAGAAACGCTATAAAATATTAGAACGAGCAAAGGTATTTGGGGGGTTCGCAGTCCTAGGTCTTAAGAGATGACACTACATTTTGCCCTAACAGCACTGCTTGCTCTCTTCAGTAATCTGACTCAGCTCCTGACAGACTTGATGATTATTTAATAATGTGCTGATCCAAGTGCATGGATGCTCAGTACCACTTCAGTGACCAAAACCATTCTGAAACATAGTGAGCTGTTTACCCAGATCACACCGTGGAACTTGGTACACCTACATAATAACTGGTTCTCTCCAGCACACTCTATAGGCTATAGCCTGGGCGGTCGAGATAGACAGACTGACCTGCCTTTCCTGCCAAAGCACTGGATAAATGTATTAAGAGTTCAGCAATGAGCTCACTCTGCATCCATGCTGGGAGCATGAGCTCATCGTTACAGCCAGAGGACAGAGAAGGAGGGGTGAAGGAGAGAAGGAAGAGTGCCAGAAAATGTGAGGTCTCAGCTGCAAGGGCCACACACACACACACACACACACACACACACACACACACACACACACGCAGTCAGACATGGTTAGTCTTTGTGTGGAAAGCATGACTTATTGGTAATGAATTCTCCCCTTTGATGAGAAGCTTCTCAAATAGCTGGTGACCGACCTGCAATTAATGACAGAGTGTATAGTGGAACTGATCCAGACATGTAGGTGCTCTTTAATGCTGCATCTTGAAACATTTGAGAGGATGCTAACTGACATATTAATGTCATCATCACGTAGACAGACTAGGTTCTGCCAGTTCATTGCCTGTCATTCATTGGCTATGTCTCGATCAGCTCCCGAGGTGGTGAATCCGTATATCGTGTACACGAGTTCGGGCACTGGTAAGGACCCTGGCTCACTACACCTTGCGACACTGATGACTCGATTTCCAGCGACACGACTACGTACTCTCGTTGTAAAAGTCACCAAAAATGAAAAACGTAAGAAATATTTAGGTTTTAGACATCATATAAATTATTTAGCTTATCACAGGCATTTCTGCCATGACACTTCAAGCAGGATCGTACACTTAAAAGTCGTTAGACTCAAGCAGCTGTATATAGAACGTCAAAGCTAACGTAATCGTTTGAGAGCTACAACAACGTGAACAAGCTGGAATTGTAATCGCTCTAATTGTAGCCAGAAGTTGTCAGAGTTCGTCCCACATTTTTTTTTTGAGCTAATAGACTTCAGAAAGCATGATGTCATTTCCAGTAAGCTAAAACTACCTGGTTTTAGTGGTGCATTGTGGGATTTTTTGGGGAGCGAACATTCCAGTGCACTGGAAGGATTTTGCGATTGAGACAGACCTTAAAATGGCCGACTCCCTGATCAGTGCCCTGACTACTGAAGTAGGAAGCTGATTGAGATGCACCCATTGTCATGTAAATAGCTCTAAAGAACTTGTAAAATAGTCCTGGTTTAGTCAGAAATTCCAAAAACCACACAGGGGCAGTAGTGATTTGACGGGTAAGGCTCTGGGTTACTGATCGGAAGGTCAGGGATTCAAACCCCGGTGAAGCTAAGCTGCTACTGTTGGGCCCTTGAACAAGGCTCTTAACCCCCCTCTGCTCCAGGCTGTATCATGGCTGACCCGGGTCTGACCTGTACTGTATTTAGTCTCAAAGCGTGCGTATCAGTGACCCTCCCCCAGATATTCAACACTTTCCGAATCACGAAACAGAAATGCTTCTGGTATACTTTGTGGTTATTGTTTTAGTGTGTTTTCAAATAGTGTCCGGAATTTCGGTTCATCCCGAACTGAAATAAGAGCCAGTGGCACTTATCTACTCCACTCCAGTGCCTCTTCGACCGCTTGGATGCCATGTCGTAAACGCTGACACTGTTTAAGACACAACGATGCACTCTGCCCTGCTAAGGCAGAAGATATATACACAAATTGTCAAAGAATGCGAGTGAATGTTTGAGATGAAAAACAGCCGTACCATTAACTAACACATTACTCAATGCATTATTCAATGTCCAAGCCACTACTTTTATTTATTTAGTTATTTATTCCTTTTTTTTTTTTTTTCTTTTCGCTGCATGAGAAGTGAAAGCCTTGTGCTTTAGTAGGACAGAAATGAGAGCAGTGCTCCCTTTCTTAAATTAATTACTATACTGCAGACGTGGAACGGTTTTAAAGGGGAAACGCTGCTGTAGGGATTACATTATATTCTCATTATGAGTTCTCCAAGAGGAGCGAACTTATTAAAAAAATAAATAAATAAATAAAAAATCAGGAGCAAGATGGATTTTTAAGTTTGTTTCCCATTGTTGTCTATTTACTTATTGTATAATAAGCCGAAGGGGTTGGAAATCTAAAGGAGCAAACGAGCTTCATGTATCTTAACCAGGCTTATAAAGCTGGAAGTATGAAACACCATATTGATTTATGAATGGATTTCTGCCCCTCTCTCTCACTCTTATTGTTTGCTACCTTCTCTCTCCCTCTCTCCCTCTCTCCCTCCCTATCTCACTCTGTTTATCTGATGCCTCATCTCTGTGTCAGCAGGTAATATTCAGACGTTGTGTTTGCAGTGTGTCAGTATGGCGGGCTCCTTTTGATCGTCCTCCACTCGTGCACGCTCCTCCCTGAGGACCAAGACTCCTCTGTTTTAACCCTTCCTCTAATGAGGACCATCTTTTCATCCCCGTTCCTCTCTCCTCGTCTGTCCGTGACGTGTAATTCCTCGTCTTTGTACCTCAATTTGCACTGCTTCTGTTTGAGGTCTGAAAGTATCTTTATTTTGTCACGTTATTCTCTCTCTCTCTCTCTCTCTCTCTCTCTCTCCCCTGTTTTATCCGTCTGTGTGAATGTGTCATGGTCTGTCTCGTCTCTGTTGTTGATCCCTGTTCGCTTTATGTTTCTGTATTTATTCAGTTTTTCTCGTTAAAGTTGCCTCACGGTTGTTTGGTGAGTTCTGAGCCAAGCCGTGTGAGTCTGGAGGCTAAACGTGTGTGTGTGTGTGTGTGTGTGTGTGTGCGCGTGTGTGTGCGCGTGTGTGTGCGCGTGTGTGTGCGCGTGTGTGTGCGCGTGTGTGTGCGCGTGTGTGCGCGTGTGTGTGCGCGTGTGTGTGCGCGTGTGTGTGCGCGTGTGTGTGCGTGCGCGCGAGTTTGAGAAAGAGACGGTTTCTCTCCAGAGGTGTTTCTGTGGAAGTCGCTATGGTGTTTGCCGAGGGTGAGAATTACACATTTGCACCTGTCACAGGTAGTTGGACCTGAGCGCAAAATAGTGGAGGTTTTTCTGTCTGCTTTCTGGTAATGAATTGGTCTCGCAGCTTAATAGGCGAAAGAAGAAAATAAAGGAGGAAATGATGTTATATCACTCTGTTATCATTCCAAAAGCTTTTTTTCAGGAGAAGCGGATGTTGTAGTTGTAGAGGTTGTTCAGAATGAATCGTCCTTTAATATTCATGTCAGTGACTGACACTTTTTGTTGTAGTCACGTTCCTGCAGCTGTGTATAAAACATCTGCTCAGAGGACGAACAGTTTCTACTTGCTGGTCACGCTATCGGTGGTTGTCTATCTATCAATCCATACAGGATTTCAGAGGTTTTTGTGATGATGTGGCCAAAAATGGCTGATCTTGCTGCGGCTTTTTAAAAAAATTTGCGCGGTATTTGAATTAGTCAAACCGCAATCGCACGAAATCGTTCTGCACGGTCTTGCACAGAACTGATGTTTGTTGGTAAATGAGACCTTTACCTGTATTCGCGCGTGCATCGAAGAGGCGCGTCCTGATGACGTCACATGACGCGTCTCGACCCGAACCTGCGGAAAATCCTCCGAATATTATGGGGTTTGCTTGATTTTGCGTTAATTTCTCTGATCGTAAAACCGTGAAATCCTGGAGGAAGTGAAAAGGTTCTAGGGTGTGGCTTCAGAGCGAACACTATATTGATGGACTGTATTTGTTTAGAGGTTCAACCAAGTACCAAATCAAGATAAAGCAGTGTGTGAATGAAACGATGTGATTATAATCCGATTACACACCTCTCTTAACCGCAGAAACAGTGTTCACTGTAGCTCGGTGCATGACGTGCCTCCTTTATACTGAACATTAAGGTTAGGTGACAGGAACTGTCTGTGTTAATTACCAAATGTTTTCTGCCTCGTTCACCGGGCTTCAGTGAGAATCACTATCCCCTAAAGTCGACTGAAACAGTATTGGCATTTGGATTTGGTCTTTAGGTTGTTTACTGTGTAAGAGTGAAGGCCCTCATTCCGGCAGCTTCTATAGCCGTTCCCCACCCTATCATTTTTCTTTTTACCTCTAATTACAAACGTCCTTTGCTTTGTGCTTCAGAATTAGACTAGACAAGATTTACCCTCGCAAGCAAAACAGATTCAGATCATTTCTCCCGAGTCTTATTCAGTTTACATTAAGGTTCTGAACTGACTACTGACTACTAAGTCCTGCTTTAGTCCAGGGGAAACTTTTTGATCCGCCTGAAATAATATATCGATATATAGTTGTGGTCATAAGTTTACATACATCGTGCGCACTCTGCAAAATGTTAATACTTTTTTTTTTTTTTTAAATTGCATTTTTTAAAATTTAATTCTGCCCTGAATAAGCTGTTTCACGTAACAGATGTTTACACAATAATAACTGAATTTACACAAATGAACCAGTTCAAAAGTTTACATACCCTTGTATGTACATACTGTGTGTTGTTACCTGGATGATCAGTGACTGTGTTTATGTTTTGTGATCGTTCTTCACGAGTCTCTTGTTTGTCCTGAGCAGTTAAACTGCCCTCTGTTCTTCAGAAAAGTCCTCCAGGTCCTGCACATTATTTACTGTTCCAGCATTTTCTGCATATCTGATCCCTTTCCAACAGCAGCTATATGATGTTGAGATCCATCTTTTCACACTGAGGACGACTGAGGGACTCGTACACAACTATTACAAGAGGTGCAGACATTCACTGATGCTCGAAGGCAACACGATACATTAAGACTCAGGGGGGTGTAAACTTTCGAACAGGATGATCGGTGTAAATTGTTATTATTTCATCTTCTGGGAAACATGTAACTATCTTATGTAGCTTCTGAAGGGCGGTACTAAATGAACAAAATAAGCAGTTTACACGTACTAACAATTAATAGTTCAGACATTCACGTCTCAAACCACACAATACAGTATACGTGAATAGTAATGACACCGGCATGTAGTGACATATTATTCAGTATGTGGTTTGGGACGCAGCCCAATATTTGCAACTTCTACCAGAAAAACAGGAATTAATAACCAGAAATAAGCGTATATTGAGCACATCAGAAGTCCTGATCAGCCTGCAGTGCTCGAACATCATCTTATACTCATACACAGCTCATCACCTACCGAATACACAAGTCATCTAATGTTATCTAGTGAACCCCTGACACAGCCTCAGCAACACTCGCAGCAGCTCAGGAACATATTATATTATAGAGCTTTTTTCTTCTTCCTTGATTCGCGAATCACGTTTTATTTTTAACAGCGACGTCCTACACACTGTAGCTTTAAATATGCTTTTCATAATGTTCTCCAAGTCTTCTCGAGATACAACTTCTGCGAGCATCACCCAAACAAAACCTTTTTTCTCCTGTCTTATGTTTGCTGGTTGTTGCTCTGACTTCGTTGCTCCAGTTCTGAAATCATACTGTATTTTTGGCCTGCCAGGCGATGAGGAAATACAGTGTATTGCAAGTGATTTCCACATTTCTTTCCCCTCTGAATAAGAGACGGTATCGGAGACGGACACGGCGCTGCTGATGTTTACTGATACGGGCGTTCGAGTGTATGCGACTGTCGTGAATATCGGCTTCGGCGTGTCGGCACTACTGAGGATTAACACTGGCACCGGTTCAGATGAAAGTCCAAAAAGACTCGAGACAAGTTCATGCGTGATGCAGTGTGCCCTCCCTCTGTGCTTAACCCGTTTCAAACAAATGACCATTTTCCAGTTGTACGAATCGAAAAACAAATCCCTGCCAATCTTCACTCCAGCGTTGTGTGTAATTCTCTCTCCATTATTTCTCCATAAAGGCATACACACCGAATTTGAATATGTAAGCTCTAATTAGTGTTTCTCTATGTTTCTCATTTGGACCTTATGATGGAGGGCAATATGATTAGGCAGACTGATCAGTACGGATTATCTTTCCTCGTCTGCAGAGGAAATGATGAAAAGAAGGCGGAGGTGGTGGCGGGTATTCGATTAAAGCCGTTCTTTTATAAGCATACAACAATAGCAGGGATAATAAGTTAGGGAGGAAAAGTACAGCGCCTGCTAATTGTGCTGATTTCACACACGCTTGGTGTGATGGGCAGCTGCAGCAGCCGTGTGCACGTACGTGTGTGTGTGTGTGTGTGTGTGTGTTTGGCTCATTTGAGACTGGCAGGTGCAGAGTGTGAATACTTTCCCAACCATCCTTTCTTTGCTCTTGCCTAATGTCGAGCCTCCTCACTGGCCCATTTTAGTGCTTTCTGGATCTTTTGAGTATAAATGAGACCGAGCTTGCCCGAGACTTAGTACACTCATCCGTGCAGCTGGATCAAGTCTATTCTCTGCTCTGTACCACACATGGAAATGACATAGTGAAGTCTGGCTATCATCTTCCCCTCTTCTCTTCTTTATCATAGTGCGCGATCACAATTTAAACACTGTCAGATTGCATTTGAGATTTCCTCGGTTAGTATGAGTACCTCCGGATGCCGTCAGCCATTTAAGATTTTTTTTTTTTCCCTCCGTCCTCCCCCTTCTTTAAGCCGTCAATCATGTAGTCGATAACTCCGTTCTGAAGGTTGGGTGGATGAACTGAGCACTAATGCTTTCGATGACATCATCTGAGTTATTTCCACGATATACGCAGTTCTCTAATTAATATTACTGTCTTATTAATACTTCTCCTGTCACTTTACACTCCCTCACCCAGCTCTGCATGTTCTCCCCCTTCCTTAAATGATTTATTTTTATTCTGGCAATTAGTTAAGACTGGCTTAGTGCTGCACCCCATTTAATCCCCGTGGGGTGATTAAAAAGGCAGCAGCCTAGTTTACACTGATTGTATGAGTTTGTGTTAGAAGAAGCTGCACCACTCCTCAGTAAATTCTACTTCATAACATAGTATTGTAGTGGATTAATGTGTGTGAGGTTTTATTTTTTAAACAGTTTCCCAGATGTTAGCCAAATGACCCGTAGTTATATCTGAAGTTACAAAAAACACTCTCGGTAACATTTTTCTTTTTAAAGAACATCACTGCAGGAATTATAGACTGTATAACTCTGTGTCGAAGAGCTTGAACTTGAGATTCTTAATTCAGACTTTTCCTCAGGCGTATTGTAAGGGGAAGCTAAAGGTCAGTTTTCCCCCCAATTTAGTAATCATGAAGGTGAACACTCGAAACCAGCCATCCACTGTCTTTTCGAACTACTGCTCATGCCTTCCTCATACACGAGCTCACGGACACCCGTGATTGGCTAGTGTCGCCGTGACTCGAGAGGATGTGAATATTATCTGTAGTTCGCCTCTCGTCCTGAACATGTCGCCGTCTTTCATGTTTTGAATTTTGAAAACATGAAAAATTCAAAACTTCAAAAATTCATTAACATTCAAAAAATTAAAAAATTCATTAACATTCAAAAAATTCATTAACATTCAAAAAATTTAAAAAAATTCATTAACATTCAAAAAATTCATTAACATTTTCAAAAATTCATTAACATTCAAAAAATTAAAAAATTCATTAACATTCAAAAAATTTAAAAAATTCATTAACATTCAAAAAATTCATTAACATTTTCAAAAATTCATTAACATTCAAAAAATTAAAAAATTCATTAACATTCAAAAAATTTAAAAAATTCATTAACATTCAAAAAATTCATTAACATTTTCAAAAATTCATTAACATTCAAAAAATTAAAAAATTCATTAACATTCAAAAAATT
>JANDJT010004171.1:4826-17622 GCA_024331685.1 Stegophilus panzeri
CTTGTTCCAGTACGTACTGAATGGCTTGTCCCACTACGTACTGATTGGCTTGTCCCAGTATGTACTGAATGGCTTGTTCCAGTACGTACTGAATGGCTTGTCCCACTATGTACTGAATGGCTTGTCCTAGTATGTACTGAATGGCTTGTTCCACTACGTACTGAAGTGAACAGTTTGTGTATGTGTGTTAACTCTTACTACACAGTGAACAGCCCTCTTACCCAAACCAAACAGGATGTAGTATGCTCCCACTGCAGTCTCATGCAGCACGGGACCAATCAGCTTTCCCTGTGGAGTGAGGTTAAAGTTCACCGGCTGGCCAATCAGAGAGCCTGTCAACCCTGAGTGCAGGACTAGAGAGGGATCTAATTCCTGGAGTACAGAAGAAAACAAAGCGAAATATCATTAAGAGCTTAAGAGCTTGAGAGAGAGCGAGAGTGCGAGTGTGTGTGTGTGTGTGTGTGTGTGTGTGCGTACCTCATCTGCAGGTAGAGTAGCAATCAGCAGATCTGGAACAGAATCTCCCTGCAAATCAGGAACAGCCACAGCCTGTGACTCCCCCTCTCTTGCTGGCACCTCCCACAACTTCTTACCTGAAACAATCAGGTATAAATACATTAAATCAATCATTATAACCACTCTTCAGGTACACTGTCTGGCCAAATGTCACTGTTTGGATCTAAATAAGCAAATACTTAAGAGACTACCCCATGGGCATGGAAAAGAATTATTGGCCTGCATCAAGCAAACAAAACAATGGAGCAATGGAAAAAGGTCATGTGGTCTGATGAGTCCAGGCTGACCCTATTCCAAAGCAATGGGTGTGTCAGGGTGAGAAGGGAGGCATGACGCGATAGTGCCTACTGTACAAGCCTGTGGAGGAGGTGTTATGGTCTGGGGTTGCTTCAGCTGGTCAGGTCGAGGCTCTGCAACATGCAGCAATAATATGAAGTCAGATGAGCACCTGCATGTACTGAATGACCAGGTTATCCCATCAATGGATTTCTTTCTTCCCTGACAGCACAGGCATATTCCAGGATGACAACGCCAAGATTCATCAGGCTGAAGTTGTGAAAGAGTGGGTCAGGGAGCATGAGGAATCATTTTCACACATGAACTGGCCACCAAAGTCCTGACCTTAACCCCACTGAAAGTCTTTGGGATGTGATGGAGAAGACTTTACGGAGTGCTTCAACTCTCAAGGTCTCGGCCAAAAATGAATACAACTCTGGGTGGAAATAAAAGTTGTCACGTTGCACAAGGTTGCCGAAACAATGCCATGTCAAACGCGTGCTGTAATCAAAGCTGTGCGACTGTTTTTTGGCCAGGCAATCTCACTCCCTCAGCTTTATTAAAGCTTTACCTGTAGGTGTATTAACACTGCTGAAGTGTGTTAATATCTCACCTGTAGATGCGTTTACACTGCTCAGGTGTGTGGAGGTGATGAGTAGGCAGGTGTTGGGAGCTGAACACTGCACAGAGGAGAGTGGCTCCTTCAGAGAGCGAGTCCAGATCACTGAGCCGTTCACTCCGTGCAGAGCAACTACACTGTACTCTAGAGAGAGAGTGAGTGAGTGAGAGAGAGAGAGTGAGTGAGAGAGAGAGAGAGTGAGTGAGAGAGAGTGAGAGGGTGAGAGAGTGAGTGAGAGAGAGTGAGAGAGAGAGAGATAGAGTGAATGAGAGAGAGAGAGTGAGTGAATGAGAGAGAGTGAGTGAGAGAGAGTGAGTGAGTGAGAGAGAGTGAGTGAATGAGAGAGAGAGATAGAGTGAATGAGAGAGAGAGTGAGAGAGATAGAGTGAATGAGAGAGAGAGTGAGAGAGAGATAGTGAATGAGAGAGAGAGTGAGAGAGAGATAGAGTGAATGAGAGAGAGAGAGTGAGTGAATGAGAGAGAGAGAGAGAGTGAGAGAGAGAGAGAGAGTGAGTGAATGAGAGAGAGAGAGAGAGATGAATTAGTTAATTACACGTTGCAGTGAGTAAATGACTGGTTCAGGTCACACAAACACATAATAATAAAGCAATGAGCATTATTCTGACTTTTAACACTTAGCTACAGACAGTGTGTGTGTGTGTGTGTGTGTGTGTGTGTCTGTGTGTTACCCTTGCTGTTTCCTAGGAAACTGATCTGCTGGCTGCTGTTGTTGATCCTCATGACTGCGATTAATAAGTCCTCCACTCCGTCCCCATCTACATCCCATAATGCCATGGGAGGTGATGTCACACCTGGAGGAGTGCAACATGTCTAAATTTGGGCAGGATGTGATAGAATGCACTACACAGGGTATGAAGAAAGCGCTGTGTTCAGTCTGTAACTGGAGTGAAGTGTGTTAAATCAGAGATCAGGCGGATCTCTGTGTGAATTTCAGGAGTCCGGTTTACCCAGAAGGCATTGCTGCATGTTCTTTCCCACAGTTTAAGGATGTTATAAATGTAGAACGCGGTGAGAGACACGGCTGTTCCATAACGTTATAAATGATTAACGGTGTAACAGTGAGGAGGTCTGAACTCTAAGCAATACATTTTATAAATCTCAAAGTCAGAACGATGTTTTAAATAAAGACTGTTTAATGTTATTAGAAAAATTAAAGTGTCCCGTCTTACCACCTGCGTGTCCCACTTCCGTCTCCCACTCCTGTCTGTGTGAGCCTCCTCGCTGGCACGGCACCAGGAAGGCGAACAGCAGGACGAACATCGCGGCGCAGATCAGCGGCACCACAAACGCCGCTGTACGTACCGCCGCCCTGACCTTCACTTTCTGCCCCGCCCCCTCGCTGACCAACCCCACCCCCTCATCAGTTGACTCTCCAGCTTCGCCCCGCCTGTCCTTCCCGCCGCCGTGTCTCCATGCGTCCTCCTCGTCCTCCTCATGTAGCTCCGCCTCTTCCTGTCCCAGCCTGAGCGTAGCGGCGTGGGAGTGTGAGGCGAGGCCATTACGTGGGTAATTCAGCACGAGGTCGTCCTCCTCGCTGTCATCCTCACTGTCCACCTGGGTCAGGGGGTCATACTCGCCCAGCTCCGAGCCCTTCTTCCCTACACACACACACACACAATCATAACTATACATCCGTTTCCTAATGAAGTACAGCACTATCTTATACTATATAAAATATATAGTACCTTGAAATAGTTAAATATTAGGTCCAAATAACAAGATACTAAGTAAAAATAATGGCATAGTACTTCTGCCATTTTTGTTCACAATTTGTGGTTCAGGGATTCTGTATCATAGTGATGGTTAAAATAAATAAATAAAGAAACACACACACACACACACACACTGTCAACAAATCAATTTTTAAACCTGTGTGTACTTAACATTAACACACCACGCTGTTGTGTTTTGGAACAAGCAGGAAAAGTTCATGTTTCTGACAGACTGGCCTGTGTATGCTTTCTATACGGGACAGCAAACACACATCATAGATACACAGAATATTTTTTATAGAATGTGTAAAGTCACAGCGAGCGCGGAAACGAGACAGAACCTTCCAGAACATTAACATTTACCTCAGAAGTGTTGATAAATTCATAAGAAAAGCCTCAGAACAAGTGACACAACACTGTAATTAGACTTAAACAACCGCTAACACAACTTTATTGGGTTTTTTCGATATTGTTTCAGGGGATGGGGCAATATTTATGTTATGCAGATTAAGTGATTCATACTGAACACAATGTGTGTAAAGGTTTTCATTAAAACTGACAAAAACAGAGTGAGATATTTCCTCAGAATATATAACCATAACAACAGTGCTATGGTAGGGGGAGGGGGAGGGGGAGGAGGTTAGGAATAAAATAATGATGCTAAATGTAAATACAGTATCATTTTATTTCTTCTGAGTGTTTTATTAGTAATTTACCAACACATCTGAGGTAAATGTTGACGTTCTGAACAATTCTGTGTAATTTATGTTACCATTGTGTCTTTATATTGTTAGATAGAAGACTTAAAATCAAGGAAAAATGTAGTTAGATTTTATATCATAACTTTGTCTTGTTTTTATACACATACGTGTATAATAAATAATTATAAAAAAAAGTAGTTATGCAACCATAGCAACAAGGGTGCAAAAGCAGCCTACTGCTTAACAAAGTGTGTTAGGGGTGGGGAAGGTGACAGTCAGTTAGCAAAATAAAATGCTGCTGTTAAGTGTAATTACAGTGTACTTTTACACATCTGAGGTAAATGTTGATGTTCTGAACAATTCTGTGATGCCTCCATCGTGACTGTGAATTTACATTGCTCGGATACGAGGTGAAAGTTAGCTAAATCATTCATCTCAGTGATGATATTCGACGTCCATGTTTCCCAGTTGCCTAGTAACAGTGTCCATTTGAATGGTGAGTGTACTGATTGTCCAAAACACAAATTCCCGACCCCATCTGAACGTACTAAATGAGTTGTGTTAAACTCTGCTCTGTAGCGACGTCTCAGCGTTCTTCTACACCCTGAAAACAAGGCGGAAGCATCCTTACATACTTGAAGGAAATGTTGTGTACACACCGCATCAGTGTGATGGCCAAACAAACCACTGTGCAGATTTACTGGTCTAACAGGCTGCGTCTTAAACATCACACACATGTGGTGTTTGATAAAAAGGTTCTCAGATTCGTTCTCAGACTAGATTAGCAAAGTGAGCTAACTATACTAGCTGCACACACTTACCAGAGGCACCAACCGTCTCTGCTACTTCTTACCAAGCTTTATTTTTCGTCATAATGTGAAATGAAGAGACCTTGAAGTCTTATTAAGTCTGAGATATACTCTGGTGCTACACCATGAAGAGCCTTAAATACATATAGCAACACTTTATACTGGATTCTGTATGGAATTGACAACCAATGTATTGAAATCCATACTGGGGTAATATGGTCTCTTTTCCTGGTACCAGTTAAAAGCCTAGCAGCTGAATTTTGGACCAGCTGCAGGTGAGAGAGAGAGAGAGAGGCCTGACTCACACCCAGATACAAAGCGTTACAGTAGTCCAAACGAGAAGACACAAAAGCATGCACAACCTTCTCCAAATCATCAAAATAGAGGATGGACTTCAACTTTGCTATAGATCTATGATGGAAAAAAACTATTTTTAACAACAGCATTTCTTTGGAGATCAAACCTGAGCTCATTCGAAACGATCGACTGGATTTGATGTAACAATTAAATATAATTTATTAAAAATACTTGATTTAAATTTGTAGTAATTCTTGTGTATTTATAGCCAAAACAATGCAGCCACTGATGATAACAGAGCACACACACACAGTTTTATATTGTGTATAACTGTAGCATTGTGCACTAGTTTTTCTGAGAAACTGAACATTTCATACTCTTTCATCAGCCGTGAAAACACAGCGTTCTTTTCTTTTTCTTTTCTCTGATAAAGGACAAGCGGAGGTAATTCAGCAGAAATAAAGCTCTGGGTGATGTTACAGTAAATTATATCATTACGCTTTCACTAATTCTCTCATTTGTCTTGTTAAATACTTTCTTTTATTTACAGAAATGTTTAAAGTTCTAATATATTGTTCTCTAAATACTGTATATCACGTTATAATATACATACTGTGATGTGACATTCATCGATATTTAGATGTAGAATAAAAACTTTAGAAAACAATTCGATGTATATTTAGATTTAAACACATACAGAGCGCTATATGAGAGGACATGAGGATGGATCACGTCATACTGTTTTTATTAGTTTGTTTCAATTATTTCGTCACGTGTCTACTGCCGAGTCTTTGTTAGGAAAAACTAAATACTGTATATGGTAATAATGTATTTTAGTATCGGTACGTGATATACTGTGATATTTATATGTAAGCAGATTTATAAATATAAATATAAATATAGACGTTGGACCTGGGTGATATGAGCATAAATTACATTATCATTACACAATGGTCCTGGAGGAACTTTAATAAAATTAATTTAATTAAGTTCAGTTTATAAAAACCAAACAATAACCCAAAATATCCTTGCTGCTGTAATCCTGGGAGAAGATTTGTTCATCCCAGGAACAAATTAGTTTATCCCGGGATGAGGTGAGTTTATCCCGGGAAGAGATTAGTTTATCCCGGGATGAGATTAGTTTATCCCGGGATGAGGTGAGTTTATCCCGGGATGAGATTAGTTTATCCCGGGATGAGGTGAGTTTATCCCGGGATGAGGTGAGTTTATCCCGGGAAGAGATTAGTTTATCTCGGGATGAGGTTGGTTTATCCCGGGAAGAGATTAGTTTATCCTGGAATGAGGTTGGTTTATCCTGGGAAGAGATTAGTTTATCCTGGAATGAGGTTGGTTTATCCCGGGAAGAGATTAGTTTATCCTGGAATGAGGTTGGTTTATCCCGGGATGAGGTGAGTTTATCTCGGGATGAGGTGAGTTTATCCCGGGATGAGGTGAGTTTATCCCGGGATGAATGAATGAATGGAGATGATCTGAAGCCCGGATGGAGGAATGACCGTCTTTCCTGTCTCGCGCTATTAAAATAGTGCGTCACCCAAATCCACATCAACACCCGAACCATAGCGCGCGCGACTTCACTTCATTTCAAAACCAAACACAAAATGAGTAATGTAAATAAAACTGGAGTGTGTGAGAATAGCGCGATATACCGTTTCTCTCTCTCTCTCTGCCTCACACACACACACACACACACGCGCGCGCACACTCCTGCTGTTCATACACACTGTACAATGTGGTGTTGTTAGCATGTTAATTAGCATGCTGCAGTCTCTTACCTGGCAGTTTGAGCGCGCGCGACAGAGCCGTGGCCATAACTAATGATAACGACAGTAATAACGACAATAACGGTTCCGCACGCGCTGCACGTCCGTGTGGCCACTGTGTGGGATCAGGGACCGAACGAAGCCCTGAGAGGCGGGGTTACAATGCACTCTGGGAAATGTAGTGTCTAGGATTGCCATCATTTTTATTAAACCAATATTAGTGGGATAATCTGTAATTACATTTCTTCATACACTCATTTCAGTGAGTTAATGCGTAACATCACATTTTATTAGGGTGGCAGTAAACTAACCTGTAATAACACATGTTAATGTGAGTAAAATGTTCCGTAATTACAATGTTTATAATTCCATTAGCTAAAATTTGTTGATAAAAAACTAACAACAGTAAAGTTTCTGAATCTTACAATAACATAAAAAAAAATAAGACTCTACACAATTAAACACACAGACACACACACACAATCCTTCTTCAACTGAGATTTAAGAGAATCAGGATAGATCCTTGCGTTGCAAAACATCTTGTGAAGTAAGCAAGTCACCTCAGCACACGGACTTGTACCCATACAAAAATTACTCGCGGAAATAAGCACGAGAACACGGGCATTACCCCGCAATGTTATTTCCCTTACTCATCAATTTAAAGCATGAGGATGAGCTGGAGATCATATCAGCCCACAGTGGAGTCATGGCACCAGGAACATGGTATAGATCCTCCCACTCACAATAACCCCGCCCCCATATGCATATTAACAGTGAGATGAAGGAAGAGGGTGTGGCCCAGGTGCTGAACTCTCCAGAGTGTTTTATTCATCTTTTACCACAGCAATTTGCCAACAATTAAATTTTTTTTTTTTTTTACAACTAAAGAATGACATATACTTTTTTTTATCCGTTTATAGTTATAT
The DNA here is from genome assembly GCA_024331685.1 of Stegophilus panzeri. Lineage (NCBI taxonomy): Eukaryota > Metazoa > Chordata > Actinopteri > Siluriformes > Trichomycteridae > Stegophilus > Stegophilus panzeri. The sequence goes on from JANDJT010004171.1 coordinate 12,485, forward strand.
TTACAGTTGTGGAACGTTCCTATTCTCACTTACGTTATAGCAGCTATAAACAGTCGTTCCTGTTCACTCCTCTGTCCTGAAGATGTGGGAAAAGTTAAAGTTACAGCTTTACCTCTGACTGTTACAAAGTGCTGACACTGGAGACTCCTTCCATACACGTTACATAAACATCTCAAGTCCCTGTGAATGAACTGTCAGAGCTGCTGTTATGGAAAATTAATCAACAATCACAATCCAGAACTCAGCAGCGCTGTCTTGTGTTGAAGGAAAACGCGGTTCTGATGCGATTTCTAGATTTCACCAGTAGATAGCGCTGAAGCCATTTTACAGGAATTTCACTGAACTGCTTATAACAATCCCCATTTCCCCCCCTTAAAAATTATTTTTTTTTTTTAGTTTTTACAGCAGGTGTTATCACTCTGCTCCTTATAAACACGTCCTAACTTGTATTATGAGCACGTTATTTGTGACGTAATCACCTTTTGAGAATAATCATCAATAAGGAGGATGCGGTTCAGCATCTAGCACAGTTTTTTTTAAATTTTATTTTAGCTTTTTGAACGGGTTCTAACTGGAACAAGCTAAATACACTTTCATATTTCATATAACCACTGGGGAACTATGTATGCTCTATCTATCTGTCTATCTATCTCTTTGCTTGTTTATCTTGATGTAGTCATGTATTAAGAGCAGTATCTTTTAATTCTATTTTTATTCTGTACTTGTATACTTTTTATCTCTTTACACGTGTTTCTGTGCTTATATTTTCACTTCATATTTTCTTCCTTGTGCATTCCATTCCATTTTACTGTTTTACTGCCACGGGTATAAAAGTGCTCTATAAACAAATCATAATAATTAAAATAATAATAGTAATATTGTTAAATACAAACATAAAAATAGTTCTAAACTAAAGGAAAACAATGATTGGTGAACTAGTAAAAAATCCAAAACAAACAATGCACGAACAATAATAAATTAAGCTTCAATAACAACACACTTAATTAAATCTGTTATTTACACACGTTATAAGGGGTATCGGGGCAGATCCCGGTTCCGCGAGGCATCTCGAGAAGTAACCGAGTCACCTCAGCAGACAGACCTGTACCCGTTCAAAAATTCTTCTCGCGAGTAAGCACGAGGACGCGGGCGTCACCCCGCATCGTTATTTTCCTTACTCATCAGTTTAAGGCATAACCAACTTCCGGGTTAGTGACGTGGGTGGCCATGATCACCAAACTGCACACTGAGGGTGAGCTCACACACTCACGGTTTACACATTCTCTCATCATAACATCTACACATTACACTCTAAAACACACAACATACAGTCTAATACAACACACACGCGCAAAATTATACTCAAACTCTACCCAGATATGTTTAAAAGTCGTTCCGGTTGCGGTGCATTATGGGTTGAACGTGACGTCGTCGCATTACCGCGTTCTGATTGGCCGCGGCCTTACTCTTGTTTAATTCAAGTTTTAAACATTTTTATTATCTCGATTTCACCATGTAAACAAACATTAGTCTGGTATGATAACTTCTAATTCAGATTTGGTTTATTAATCCAATGTACAGTGTGTAAAATAAAGAAATATAATTTATTAAAGTGTCCTAAAAGTTTTACTGGCAGCAGTTAAATAGGCTAAATAAAGAAAAAAGGTCAAACTGGCGAACTGAGTAGACATTTCAGCTAAATATAGTCACTTTTATGCATATAAACTTACCGAATACAATAAGTAATTTAATATTGTAGTACAGTTTTTGATTTAACGGTAGATTTAAAAAACTGAAAGAAAGAAAACAAAAAGGTTGACAATGTTCTTTTTCTTCGTGGTTGTTGTTTCCTTCTTCTTGGCGTTTGAAAAGTTAAAGTGTTATAGCGCCACCTGCAGGTGCAGAGGGGGAGCAGCAACAAATACCTCAAGAAAAGGCCTGTAGTAGATCATAAGTACCCCGATATTGTATTTGTTAAGACCCAAACACATTAGCTGTTACTCAGAAGTTTCTCCAGTGTGCTATTTTTAATGCCCCATTGTTCATTTTTCTTTGACATTTTACTCTTTGGCTGACACTCTTATCTAGGTGAGACATGTTAAGAGTCTTGGTGGTGCTGGGATGTAAACTTTCATAAAGTATCCCAAATCCTGAGCCACTGAGCCACTGAGCCACTGAGATGCAAGGTTGCAAGGTTGTCAGTAATTTTTGCTCCCCTTGAGAAGTTAATGCATTGCTCCTTTCACCCCTTTACACTGCACATTCATTCTCTCTCATTCTCTCTCTCTCTCTCTCTCTCTCTCTCTGGTTGGTTGCTTCTCTACTTTACAGAAACATTCATTTAAATAATTTCAGAGGATGTGATCTGAATCCAAACATCTTGAGTTCCTGATAAATCTTTACATCAAATGTCCAAATCATCACAGTCACAATGAAAAGGTCCTCATGTCTGGCCTCACTGTCACACTTACATCAGGAAGAAATACAAATCTTAGTAAAGGGTAAAGAGACTGGTCAAAATTTTATTATAAGCTCCTTCGCCCTCTAATTAACCATTTTATTCCGTATCTGTATTATGTTTTGACTTCAGTTTGTACATGCTGATCATCTGCACCCATATTTACCTCATAATTTATTGTCTATTATATTTTTGATGTTGCAGTGACCCTGTATGCGATGCAATGTTTTCCTTTTATCACATCCTCAAGGTTTTAGTTTCTAATTTCTTGGTACTGGAGAAGAAACCAGTTTGAGGCAGTTTCATGTTGCACCTGCAGTCCAGTGTCCTCATGTAACCCTGTGTTTACTCCTGGTTTGTTGATGTGATCATTTACCAATAAGATAATAAGTAGATCCTCTTTTTCTCCATAACCAATCATTTGCCTAGAATTCTGCAGTATATGAAGTGATGTATTTGTGATTTTAAGTCAGTCTGTTACTTGAATTGCCTTTGTATCAGATTCACTGAGAGTATAATCTGTCTCTCTTTTCAATAGTATAATAAATACATTTTAGATTGAGCTTCTGGACTCAGATGCATGATTATCTCAGGGTGGATTTGTCTCCACCAGAGGCCCATGGTGAGATGCGCAGGGTTCAGTCTGACTCTGAATCTGAGGCGTTTTTGACGTGTGTTTTGTTACATCTGTTATTGGAACAAAGACTTTCACCTTTTTCACCAAGAGTAAAGAAGATTTTTCTTTCACTACAATGCCCTTTACCCATCATAAGTTCATGTGGTCTGGTAAAATGCCTGTCTTTTGTTTTTGCAAATACATTTTTAATCAATATATATAATCATGTCCTTCTGGGGGGAAAAGTACAAAATCTTTATAAAATTGCATTCGGTTTGCTTAGTTTTGTCACAGCCTGTTGAATTATTTACCTGTTCTCCATCCAAAGGGTTCTGCATATATGTGTTCTACTTATTTTTTTCTTTATTATTATTATTATTATTATTATTATAGAGTACTGATGTCCTTAAGCGACACTCTCTTGGTCCTTTAAGGGCACAACAGTAATATCCTTGAACATAGCAAATTAGAAGCAAGACTTTGTACTTTAAAACCTCACTTTATTAGCATTTTTTTCTGAGTTTAATGAGAAAATGTAGCGCCCATTTACACGCCCTGCTCCCAGTATAAATATCTTTGCTAGCAATTTATCTAATTGTTTTAAAATAATGGTTTTTAACTGCTGATATTTTCTCCACACGCCCACGCCCCTTCCGCGCATGCGCAATTTTCTCTTCGGCGCAAGCGTCTTCACTCCACGCATGCGCACTTCCGTCCCCGGATTCGCCGTGACAAAGATGGCGGACGTTTCTTTGGACGAATTAATACGCCGACGCAATTTTAACGCCAGAGGAGGCCTTAAAAGGTATTTCACATTGTGTCACTCAGGTGCTAAACTTCACATTTAAACGCTGTTAATGTTTATTTCTTGTTACTTTTTTTAAAACATTATACGTCGTCTAAAACAGGCTACGCTGAAGAAAAAAAAAACTCCCGTCTTTGTAGCTGCTTATTGCTTAGCAAACGACTTGGCATCATTCTGTCTGTCTATTGGCTAAAAAACAGTCTCGTGCAGTATACTGAGCCGCGATTGGTTAGAGTCCAGTACACTGCGCATGCACATGTCGGACGTGCTTCCTAATTCCAACCGTATTCCGTCAAAAACAATATTCTACCCGAGGATTGGCTGGTGTTCCGTTTCAACCAACCCTGTAGTAGGATGCTGCAGTGGACTAGCCAATACCAGGGCAGGATCTGAAACATGTCGGGAAAACGGGTGGGGGAAAAATAACTCTTTAAGGCTAGCTCGAGGATATTAGCTTTGCTGTTTTTGCGAAAATGTAACTTTCATTCAGAATTATTGCATTTGTTTCATTTCGGATGCTTACAAAATATATTTTTTTAATTAAAATGAGTAATTAAATATCTGAACAAAATTATGAGGATTTTTTGAATGCAAAGCCGAGCTAGGCGGTTTCTAAGTGACTGTTAGCAAATAAACGGATTCAGTTTGGAGACACAAAACGATGTTTTGGTTATTTAATATGAATTAATTTAGAAACTACTGAGGCGACTCTCTCTCTCTCTCTAATCCAGTGTTATTGAGTTGTGTATAATATAATAATATAAAGAGTTGGACGTGTCTGTAATCCACAGCAGCTGTAGATGTTATTTATACACCCAGGGTTCAGGTTCAGTAACTAGTTCAGCCTGTGTTCAGTCCCAGATCACTCCTAACTCTATTCATCGTACAGAGTGTGTGTTTACATTGTGAAGTGTGTGTGTGTGTGTCACAAATATCACCTCATCACATTGTCATTGTAACTACACACCCCATATAGCACAATAATTAGGTGTGTGAACATTGTGCTTCATATAAAAATTAATGTTGACTTGACAATAAGCTTTTCAACACACCCCTTTCCAGATATGCATCTGTTACACACATTACGTTCAGCAGGAAAAACTCTGTGTGTGTGTGCTGGAGAGTGAGCTGGAAACAGTGTGTGTGTGTGTGTGTGTGTGTTGGAGAGTGAGCTGGAAACAGTGTGTGTGTGTTGGAGAGTGAGCTGGAAACAGTGTGTGTGTGTTGGAGAGTGAGCTGGAAACAGTGTGTGTGTGTGT
>JANDJT010004362.1:6612-17599 GCA_024331685.1 Stegophilus panzeri
AGTCTTGGCAGGAGAAGGAGTCTTCTTCAGAGTCTTGGCAGGAGAAGGAGTCTTCTTCAGAGTCTTGGCAGGAGAAGGAGTCTTCTTCAGAGTCTTGGCAGGAGAAGCTGCCCGTTTAGGTGAAGCGCTCTTGGCAGGGCTCTCTGCAAGATCCTCTTCAAGCTGGTAACCCTAAAGACAAGAGAAGAACGGGCACTTTAAAAACTGAACGAGAACACTCGAACTAAACAACACTCGAATGAGCGCCCTTTTTTAGTCTTACCATCAGGCCAATGGTGGAGGCTCGTCTGAGTAGAGAGTGAGATTTCTGAGAGAACCCCAAGCTGCGTCTCCTAGGGGTTGCCCCTCGGCGTAGGGGGGAATCAGGTGGTAAACGTTTGTCGAACAGTTCAGGGCTCAGCTGTCCGCCAAAGGACACCCGTTTTCTCTTGGCTGCAGGAAGGGGCAGGTCGTCACGTTTGTGCTTCTTACTGGACGCCTGTTCGTTACCTGCGGAACACCAAGCGGATTCGGTCATAAGTGCGCAAGGGGCAGTGTGGTAAAATAGGGATTTTGGTTGTCCCCCCCCCATTCTGCCAACTATGATTTTCTTGTTAGCAACATTAGTACCTCTGAAGGTAGAAGAATTGGTGTTAATAATAATAATAATAATAATAATAATAATAATAATAACCTATGTCATCAGAAGTGGGCATGGCTACAACCTCCTGCAACACGTCCTGGACTTGAAAGCGTTTTCCTGCACTTGCTCGCGGAGATGTCCTGGTGGCCTGTTTCGCTTTGGCTTCTTCAGCCTCTGCTGGTTCTGAGGGATTCTGGGACGTGGTCCAGTTCTCCGTGGTTTGAGAAGCGCTGCTCCTTCTGGCTTTCGGAGACTTGGTATTCAGACTCTCGAAGGTGATTTGCTGGGCCACCTGGTCAGTGGTGAACTTCTGTGGCGTCATCTGGGGGCTTTTCTTCTGAAGTACGGGCGTCCCGACACCCTCCGAGCACCTCTTCTGTTCTCCCTGAATGACAGGTGTGGCCGTCTTCACCTGAGCAGGCAGGTTCTCTGCTCGAGCAGTCGAGGATCTTCTCTTCTTCTGGGCCGACTTCGGCATCACCGGCTTCTCGTTCTCGCTTGAAACCTTCTCGAGTTCCTGTTTCGAGAGAGGGGTATTGGACACACTGGCAGATTTCCACATGGGTTTGGTGGCCAGATCTCGCTTGACCATGTTGTAAAGGTCAGAGAAGGGAGACAAGGTGCTGTCCATGCTCGCACTGCTCTGATCTCCAACACTCTGGTCCGGACAGGCGGGCAGGTTGGAGCCATCTTTCAAGCAGGTGTCTGGAAAAAGATCCAAATTAAAACCGAGACAAAAGGACAAACCACAGTGATGCCAAATCTTCTCATGAAGATCACGAGAGCTCACCTTTGGCGTGCTCCGACTTCTTTTTCTCCGTACTTCCGGGTGTGCTCTTCACCTGCTGGTTTTGCAGGACCTGGAAAACCAACAAAGCCATTTTGTAACATAGTAAACTAGCCAGCTAACACACACACACACACACACACACACACACCCACCCACACCCAACACTTTATTCTTTATTTATTTATTCCCATCTCGAACACGAGAAGCATCATCACACATCACCCATGTAAACCCCTCACCTTGACAGTTTCTCCTTTACCGGGTGTGGATAAGTGCTTTTTCTTCGGAGTCTGTGCAGGTGGATACTCGAACCTGCACAGCATGAGGTCAAATTAATACGGACATTGAGAGAAATAAAAGTAATAAAAACACAGATTTCCACATGAACGATGAGGATGTACCTGAAAGAACGATCGATAATTGTGATTAAATCTCCGTGCTTCAAGCGCTCGGACTGCTGCAGAGTCTCACCGTTGATGAGAGTCGGATTCACCGAGCTCAGGTTGGTCAAAATAAGCTTAAAAAAAGAAAGAAAAAATGATTATTAACTCTGAAAAATTTGTGTAAATCTACTAAAAAAAAAAAACCATTCCGCACAGAAAAACCCAAGGTTCTAAAACTGGGCATCTCACGTTTTAGTTCGGACTGTGGTCGTTCGCTTGTATATCTACTTTGGTTGTTATGGCAACAACACAACCGTAAACTTTGCGAGCCTCGTTAAGAGTTCGTTTTCTCTTCGTGTTCATGCACTCCAGTCGAATCACAAGAGTAGAACCGAGACCACCTGATACGACGTTCGCTGGTGACGAGGACGACGGCTAACACGATCCTCACCACGCTTACCTTCAATAGCATTAGTCCTTTTAACCTTTTAAATAAATACATAAATAGCTGGACACATTTAGGATTTGTTTAGATCCCTGAATCGGATTTGAAACATAACCCCCTGGAACTCAGCTCTTCGTTACCTCTTTGTTCTCGTTGAGCTCGATTCTGCAGTGTTCTTTGGACACCTGTGGCAGCTGGATGCGGATATCGCAGTCGAGCTTCCTTTAAAATAACAAACAAGGAAAAACGTCTCAGTTTGGAGTTTCACACCTTACATAAGAAGACTCTCAGACTCGGCTTTAAGACCGGCCGCGATTCCGAAACGAATCCACACAAAACTAGGACCAAAGTAATATAAAACACGGAGGAGTGCGTGTGTTTCTACGGCAACTCAAGGTTTAGCGCGCGCCATGGCTACGAGGTGCTCTGTCACCGTTTAGTCTCCATTTTCAGCTCACTGTGAGCGTTGCCTTTTATGGAGTTCTGTGCTAAACGTTATCATAAGATTAATGAACAAGTGACTATTAGATACTAAAACGATTTCTGTGAAAGTAAGTGAAGCCCTGAATTACTTTTGGACTTTATTTGGACACTTTGAGAGTATTGTCCAGTAGAAAAACTCTGTAATAAACCTGTAATAAGAACACGTGGTGTCTAAGCCAACGCTGATTGGCTAGGAGCAATGTCTGACGTCACAGAGAGGAATAATAATAATAATAATAAAAATTTAATTCGCTTGAGTTTAAACAGTAGTAATGAGCATCCCGGTTCTTTCCCGTGAGTCAAATCATTCGACTCATCTCATCAATAAGAGTCGACTCACAAATTGCCGGGTTTTTTTTTTTTTTTCCCGTTCTAAACCCAAACAAACGCTATTTTGACATGTAATCATTAAATAAAATAGCTAAAAACTATACTTTGTTAGCAAACAAAACAATCACTCTGTGTTCATTTGATAAATTACGCAAACGGATCCTCTGTATCGGTTGGGAGGCAAATAACAATAATAATAACAATAATAATAATAATAATAATAATAATAATAATAGCACAACGACGACTCGCACTGAAACAGCTCAGACGTTTAAAATACGTTTCCATGGAAACGGAAATACTTCCTGCGTTACTTATATTACCTAAAAAAAAAAAAAAAAAAAAAAAAACTCCTACACCTCGTGTACAGTATGCGAGTCGACTATTAACGTTCGCTTAAAAGAGCCGAATCATGGAGTCGACTCGTTCGAAAACGACACATGGCTATTAAAGCCGCTGCACGAGACTAGGATAGACACGTGCATATACAGACAACACACACGAACATGTAAACAAGCACGTTAACGTTATATGGTTATGATTACATTCAGTAAATTAAATAAATAAGAAGTTATTTATTACTGACCTCCCGAACAGACAGGACGCTGTGAGCGGAAACTCGGTTCCATCCGTCCCGTTTCTCTTTATCACCACGATTTTACCGAGCAAAGGCATTTTCTTTACTTACCTGATGGATAGAAAAGGTGAAAGAAAGAATAAAAAAGCACAGTTGTACAAAACCGTCGTTTTATCCTCATAGTCTGACTTAACCTTCTAACTCGAGGCTGCATTAAACTCCTAGCCCGCTAACATGTGCTGCTCCGAGTCTCTCAAAACGTATCTAGCCAATGTCAAAAATAAAACACACTTTTTTATTTACTTTACATACTTTTGATAAGATATTAGTGATATACTAATAACAACACGTTCTTTCAAGCACAGGTTTTCCGACAAATCCCGCCTCTTCGCTACGGATTGGCTAGAACTTCATATGGACACGGAAACTGTCCAATGAATGAACGCTCACGAGATTAACCAACCAATCCCGGCGCAAAGTGTGAGAGCTGTCGGAAAACGGCTAGGAACCCAAAACCCCTACGCTTTAAGCTTGATAGCGAATTCTGTATGTCACGAGAGAAAAAAACACACACACGCACAAACACTCTACAACGAGGACTGAATACAAACGCGTTACCTGAGTTAAAAACAAATCTTCAAGATGAAAACTATTCCATCGACAACTTAAAAAACGTGACCTAAACAGACACTGAGGTAACATTAGCCTCGGCTAGAGCTGACTGGTTTACACTGACTAGTGCACGCTGCGTGCCGGGGCGCAGTGCACGACCCATATCACTCCGCCAAAACAACAAACAACGTAGCTACACATACGTCTTTTAATCATACTTAAAACACAACGTAAATACATATGATGTAATGTTATATATATTTAAATATTCGATTCAAACCGTGTGCGGATTATGTACTAGTGCGAGGAACTATTTTGTTTCTTTCAAGCAGGCGGAAGAACACCGCGTAGCTAATAACGACTACGGGTTTGAATAGAGTTCGAAATTCCGCGCGAAGACCGCTGATTGGTCGGCGCACGAAGCGATGGAAAAGGCTGCAGCCAATAGAAAGCGTTTAAACTGCGTTTGAATGACAGTGTTGTAGACTAGTTAGAAAGTAGATCTTGTTTTACTGTTTATCATCTGACTTTGATTAAATAAACAAACAATACTACATAGAATTGATACGAATATGAATTTAACTTGTGGCTTCTCGGTAACGCGAAAAGCAGCATTTTTTTTTGTCTTATGAACAAAAAGAGGGAGAAAAAAAAGAGATGTTTGTGAGGAAACAATGGTTTATAGCTTCTATAGTGCAAGTGAGAACTTACAGGAACTTACTTAACATTAAAAGTAATTATTTTGTTATATGAGAATAATCCATGGTTCGGCGCAGTGTTACATCCTGACACGAAGCAACACCAATGTCATGTTTATATGTGAATTTTTATTACTATTATAATTTTAAAACAACTACACTATACTTCATGAGAGCTCTGTTTGCTGCTCATATACATGACTAGCATTATGTTCTTTGCTAATTAATCAGGAGTAGAATATCCTGTAAAATAATAGTAATAATTAGGTAGTATTTGACTTGCTGAATACAGTAGAGAGCTGCCCTTTATGTTAGCTACAGGAAGTGATGCTAGTCAAACTTTAGGAAAGAAAACAGGACTACAATTAGCAACATGTGTAAACGGACATTATGAATTTTTCTGCAAGATGGCACCTTGGTGCACTATGGGAAGCCCAGCGGAGGAAGTGTGATGCTCTGGGCAATGTTCTGCTGGGAAACTATGGAAGTATAATAGTGCCAAATGTCCTCAAGGCAAAAAGGCTTGTTGAATTACATAAATTGAATAAAAACGTATCGCAATAACAATACTTGGATTTTTCTGCCCAGCAATTTGACACAAATTGAAAAAAAAACAAACAAAAAAACAGCAATAACAATGCTTGAATTAGTTTCCTCTGCAATTCATTGGGTTTGTATATTTTGATTAAAAACAAAATTCCAGCATTCAAAATTCAATGCACACACATTCACCTTCCTAAAACACGGTTCCAAAATATTCAGTTGTTAAAATACCATCTTCATTATTCGTCAGGTAATATTTCTACACATTATTTTTCAACCTCACAAATTCAGTTCTTAAAATTCAAGTCTTCACATCCGGGTCTCACAGGAAGAGCAATGGATTGCCGATACATGTTACTCTGGGCCGCCCCCTAGTGGGGGGATTGTGCAGACAAGCCACAAGAGAAGATGAACCTAGCGGACTGGTATAAAGTTGGCTTGACTTTAGACGTTCGGTATTCACAGATATGCGCAAATTAAGGGAGCGTCTCCGAAGTTACATATTGGTATACATGTTTCTAACTTCAGTAGCATTTGAAGGGAATGACTCGGTCATAAAACCAAGTATAAAGTGTTCATCTAGGTGTCAGCATTTGTGTCAAATTGCTGGGCAGAAAAATTCAAGTATTGTTTTTATTCAATTTATGTAATTCAACATGCCATTTTGAGGACATTTGGCACTATTATACTTCCATAGGGGAAACCTTGGGTTCTGGCAGTCATGATGTCATCAACCCCCCAGGAGAGGTCGTTGAGGCACTACAGAAGATCGATTGACCAACTCTGTCCTCTGCAGCTCTCATTGCTTGGCTGAGCTTCAGTTTCGTCCCATCTCTTCTTCCATCTCCCTCACTTCCTGTTTCTTCTACAGTGCCTCGGAGGATGGTCTTTGCTAGGCCTGACGATCTGTCGATGTGACCGTACCATCTCAGTTTTCTCTTTTTGACCGTCGTGAGGAGGTCATCGTATGGTCCAATAGCTCGGCTGATTCTTCGTTAGTGATGTGCCGGGTATGGGAAATTCCCAAGAGTTTTCTGTAGCACCTCATCTCCAAGCTTTGCATTGTTCTCTGTAATTCTGTTGCGAGGGTCCATGTTCTACAAGCGGGGAAAAAAGAGAGAGAGAGAAAAATTGAGATGGCAAATGAGCGTAATAATCTCATCTTTGTCCCAAGACTGACGTTTCTCTCTTTCCAGATGGGCTTAAGTCGCGTCAATGACGCAGTTGTTTGAGCTATCCTGGCAAGAACTTCTTCCGAGACAATCGCTCCTAGGTTTTTGAAGCTCTGCGCCGTTTCAAGCTCGGTGTTGATGCCATTGATGATGTTGGTCATCACTTTCATTTTCCATTCCGTAGGCTCGAGAGGTTGTGTCAAGCCTTTCTACCAAGCTGGCCAGTTCTTCACCTCCAGCTAGCCCATCAATATCATCTGCTAAACAACCTAGTGATTGTTCTGCCTCCTATGCTGACGGTTTCCTCATGGTTTGCCAGGGCGTCCATCATGATGTGCTCCAGGAAGATGTTGAATAGAGTGGGAGAGAGTAGGCACCCTTGATGCAGTCCTATCGTCATCTTGAACCAGCTTCCAATGGCTCCATTTTGGAGGACTGCACCGGTGGCCTTGTCATTCAGGTGTTTGGTGACTCTAAGCAGGTTCTGGCTGATGTTGTACCTCCTCATGGTCGGATCATGGTAAAGATGTCCGTTGTGCGGGTGGCTGTAAAGTTTGGATCAGTACTCCATTCACAATTCTTTCACAATCCGATAAGCCTTCTTGCTGTTGTTTTTGTTCAGACTATTTTCTATTTCCTTTGGCATGTACCACCTACCTAAACATGGTTGCAGACCAAGTACATCTCTTCATAGCAACGGTATTCCCTAAAGAAGGGGACAAACACGAAACTGTATTACACCACTAGTAGGCGCTGAAGTGTCACATTCAAGGCAGTACAAACATCATGAAATACAGAAAAGCTAGCTAGGTTCCTTTTTTCTCTAATCAGACCCTCGGAGCAACCTCTGTCCCGTATAACGCGCTATAATCAGATGTACGATTAGAAGTGTTGTGTTGTGAGGAACAAATTAAACAGAGACAGATTTTTTTTTCTTCAACCAGTTTTATCTCGTTCATCTGTGCACAATTTACGTGAGTGTAAATAAAAATTTTTCAACATTTTCGTTTCCATGAAAAACTGCATCATCGTCATCACGACCAGTCTGAAATAAAGCAACAACTCTCTCTCTCTCTCTCTCTCTCTCTGTATCCCCCCACCCCCGGTTTCCCTAACGGCCATAAAAAGAGAGAGAAAAAAAATCAGTGAAGAAATACAGCTACACTCCAAGTCCATGGTTTTTTTTGTTGTTGTTCTTTCACAATCATTCCTGGGTTCCTCTCTCTCTATATTTATAGATATATTTTTTCTTTTTTTTTTGTAAAAAAAAAAAATAACACAAAAAATCAGCCTTGGAAGTTAGGCCAAGTCCATCGTTCATTCGTCGTGGTGATGTCCAGGCCTGAGATGTTGGAGGAGGAAAGTGGAGGAAAAAAAAACCGCAAAAAAACAAAACAAAAAAAGTCCACACTGAGTTCTTCGCTCTCGTTCGCTTTTTTTCGTGTCTTTTCTCTCCTCCGTCTGTCTGATGAGTCTTTACAGCAGCGGAGAGAGAGGGCAAGCGAGAGAGAGAGAGAGAGAGGCAGGAAGCGGTGGACGACCGAGCCCCTGCAGCAGTTAGTGGGCGGAGCTAAGAGGAAGAGGAGAATATGGGTGGTGTGTGTGTGTCAGGGCGATTGAGTGGATGGGCTGCTGTGGGCGGAGCTGGGCGAGGGCGAGGGACTGCAGCTGCCTGAGGGGGCGGGGTTTGACCGTGAGCTGGCTCCTCCCCCCGTGCTCTCCAACCCCTCTGAGTTCTCCAGCATCTCCTGGATGAGAGGAGGCATCGAGCCAGGGATCTCCATCTTCAGCGTGATCACTCGCTCTGCTCCTGAGAGAGAGAGAGAGAGAGAGTGCGCACTAAACATACAAAGAAAGCTAAAAACAGAAGAAGAATAAAACAGTTTGTGTGTGTGTGAGAGAGAAAAAAGAGAGAGAGAGAGAGAGAGAGAGAGAGAAAAAAGAGGGAGAGACACACACACACACCCTTGGCGCTGATGCTCCGCAGGTCTGTGATCTTCATCAGCATCTTGGGGAACATGTGGGGTTTGTGTGGCCTCCTCTTCCTCACATAGAGTTTCAGAGCCTCCAACAGCGGCTCCTGCAGCACGTCCACCTTATCAGCCTCCTCCAGATCCTGACGATCTGCTTACACACACACACACACACACACACAAAATAAACCACAGGAAATCTTGTCCAACCCACAATGTGTTCCTAAAGAGCAGGTCACTGAGCTGCCACTAGGTGGTGCTGAGAGTCCATGAATGTGTGTGTGTGTGTGTGTGTGTGTGTGTGTGTTCTCACCCCCACACAGCAGGCAGATGGCGCTGAGCAGGCCCGTCTCTGCGTCGTCCATCTCGAGCGGCAGCAGCTGGTTGGCGAAGGCGAACACCAGGTCCGTGAGCGGCCCGAAGCCGGCGTTGTGCATCTGCGTGCGGTTCAGCGTCAAACCGTCCGAGAACGTCATGGTGTCCTGCTCAGGTGTGTAGCGCGTGCAGATGCGAAGAATCTACGACAACAGGGGCAGCTTTAGCGCCAAAACAAGACCGTACGTCATGCTACGTAAACACGTATTATTAGATGTTACAGCTAATAACCGCTACACGCGTCTCACCAGGATGTCGAGGCAGGCGGCTTTGAGCAGCGTGATCTGGTCGGCGATGGAGAGCGTGGTGAAGCCGGGAAGCTGCTTAGCGAACTCCACCGTCTTGATGATGCACTTTGTGGAGAGCTCGCTGAATTTATCCCACAGATCCACGTCTAGCGAGACACGTCGCTCTGAACTGTTACTCTGTACACATACGCACACACACACACACGTCGGAAAACTTCAAGTTACAGCTTTACCTCTGACTGACACTGGAGACTCCTTCCATAAATGTTTAAAAAAAAATCTACTTACTTAATATTAACCTGGGATTTGCAGCTGCGCTACTGTCAGAGCTGCTGTTATAGAAAATGAATCAACACCCTCTGACCAATCAGAATCCAGCATTCAACAGCACTGTGGTTTATTATTTACTCTCACTCTTAATCTAAAGCTGAACTTTCAGTACTAGTGGATGATAAACACTAAGATAACACACACACACACACACACACACACCGTTGTGTATTTGCCGAGCTGACAGAGTGAGGGGAAAGTGTCCTGGTGCGCTTTCCTCACACGCTCGATCATCAGCTCTGTGTCGGCGCTCAACACGCCGCTCTCCACGCACTCCACCTTCTTCTCCTCCTTCTTCTTCTTGTTCCTGTCGTTCCGCACCGCTACAGACACAGAAACAGAACGACGTTAGCCTTAATTCCTCTCACAGGTCCCGTCACTTTAGCTCGTGTTAGCTAGCTAACTGGCCAGTTACCAGTAGGCAAAAATCCTCTCAGAAATCACTTTCGTTCATGGTCGCTAGCTAGCATGGATCTACAAATCCTCTCAAAAATCTTGCCACTTTAGCCCGTATCAGCTAGCTAGCTGTTTAGCTCTGAATGATTATGTTCTGAATGAACCTTTTCTGAGTATGAGGTAAAAATCCTCTCAGAAATCTCATCACTTCAGATAACCTTAGCTAGCTAGCACTGAACGATTATGATTGAAACAAATATGAGGTAAACATCCTCAATCTTGTCACTTTTGCTCACATTAGCTAGCTAAATAATTATAAATCCTTTTTTCCCCCCTGAGTATGAGGTAAAAATCCTCTCAGAAATCCAGTCACATCAGATAACCTTAAACTAGCTAGCACTGAACAATTATGATTTTTTTAAAATACGAGGTAAAAATCCTCAGAAATCCTGTCAGGTTTGCTCATGCTAACTAGCTAGCTGTTTAGCACTGAATGAACATGATCCTTGTTTGAATGAGGTAAAAATACTCTCACGTTTGATCTAGCTGGCGATCATGGAATTTCCTGAAAATGAGGTAAAAATCCTCTCACGTCAGTTAGCTAGCACTGAACGATTATGACTGGGAAAAAAAAAAAGAGGTAAACATCCTCAATCTAGTCATTTCTGCTTACATTAGCTAGCTAAATAATTATAAATCCTTTTTTATTTTTTTTTGAGTACGAGGTAAAAATCCTCAGAAATCTGGTCATTTCAGCTCACCATTTTTAATTTTTTTTGAGTACGAGCTGTTTAGAACTGAATGAATATGAACCTTCGAACCTATAAACCTTTGAATGAGGTAAAAACCTTTTGTCTACGAGGTAAAAATCCTCCCAAAAAAAAAAATCACGTCACCTTTGCTTAGGCTAGCTAGCTGTTTTTTTTTTTTGTTTTTTTTTTTAAATACGAGGTAAAAATCCTCTCAAAAATCACGTCACCTTTGCTTAGGCTAGCTAGCTGGTTTTTTTT
>JANDJT010004828.1:0-12898 GCA_024331685.1 Stegophilus panzeri
GGGGTTATAAATACGGCTTATGCATGGTTTTCCCCCAGAAGCCTGATATTTTGTCATGCACTTCTGGAAGAAAGGGGTGTTTTCTGCAGTGTGAGAGATTTACTTTCACTGGGGAGAAAAAGCTCATCCAGCTTTAGTAATCACTTCAAGCAGGTCTTTATATGCTGCTCTCAGTTTTCAACACATCCTTCTGGCTCCTCAGAGTCAGAGAGGAATTATTACTATTATTTGTGTGTGTGTGTGTGTGTGTGTGTGTGTGTATTTTTTTTTCCCTTTTGGCTTTCCATAACAGAAGGAGGAGTCACGACGCGAGCTCCAAAATCCAGCGGAGAGCCGGACCAGGAAAACAGAGCAAGAGATAGAGCAGCTCTCGTCTCCGGCTCCTCTTCCGGATCCATAAGAGATCCCCCGGACCTGAGACAGCTAGCTGCCTTGGCAGCGGCCAGCCCAGATCCGCGAGGCTCTGAAACCCAACTCGCTTCAACTTCCGAGAAGAGAGTGAGTCACGAGCGGAGCTGCCTACTGTAAGCGTTACAACGCGCAGCCTCTCAAGGCTGCCATCACATGCTCTATCTTAGACACTTTACACAGAAAGTGTTTACTACTCCCCGTGATGAAACGGGAGCAAGCCGTAACACACTTCCTGAATTCTCTCAAAATTCTTCCTGAATTTTGTTTCTTTACACAAACAACCGACATGCAGTCTCGCTGCAATAAGGCTGACGGCGCAGTTCATCGGTGCCATATATATATCATGCGACGCGCTTAATTGCCACGTCACCTGATCATGGCAGGCCTATAAATAGGCATGATTTTATACAAGCTTCACTCCCATAGTGTTATGCTAAATGCAACGTCTCGTTCCCTTTGAAAGGGAACAATGTGATGGACAGTGTGACGGCTGATTTCTGCCTCAGCTTGCAGTTTGTTTTTGAATAGCTTCGGTGAAGGAGTTTAAGAAAAACACTCACCTTTCGGTATCAGATCCAAATGGTGTCGTGTTGCTCCCTGTATCTGGTATAAATGGACTGCTGGAAATGATGATCAGCAGACATTAGAGCACAGTTCAACAGTTAATCAGTCTCAGAGCAAATTCTACATAATAGTAAGTGTTTTAATAGAATTTTTCCCCCAAAGTTGACATGCTTGGGCTACAACAGTAGAATACCACAATAGGTTCCACTCCTGTCAGCCAAGAACAAGAATCTGATACGATCATGAGCACAGATTCCCCAGATCTGGACAGCTGAAGACTGGAAAAAGAGCAGATGATTTGTTTTTAAGTCTTCAACTGTCCATTTTGGGTGAGTGTGTGCCTGTTCCTGGCTGACAGGAGTGGAACCTGATGTGGCCTTCTGCTGTTGTAGCCCATCGACAGCAATAGTAATTAAATTAGAATAAGCTCAACTAAATAAACCTTGAAATGCAGTGCGTTTATTTTTTTATTTTTAGTCAGGCACCGTTTCACATCCTACAAGGCCATCGGGGCTCAGCTGCCATGTGGAACAGGGACTGAATCTTTTTAGTAAGAGGAGCCGTGACTGAGCTAAAATTCTGGACAAATCATCAGAAGAAATTATCAAAGCCCTTGCAGCTTTGGACCAACCTGACTAAAGTCAGATTTGGGCAATTGGACACTACTTTTATTTTAGTGGGGTCCATACAGATTGACAACCATAAACCCGAGAAAAGAAACAGAAGATGTCTTTTGAAACTTCCCATAAAGTTGGTTGCTAAAGAGGAGTTGAAGTACCTTTACGTGAAGTTTGAAAGAACTCCTGTGACTTTATATATTTATAATGATTTCATATTATTATATGAAAGGGGTCTTCCTGAGATTTTTTTTTAATGAACCTGTGGAAAATTGTTGGAGAATTCATTAGCCCAAAGGACACCACTCTACATTCATAGTGCCTAGAGCATGTAATGAAGGTGGTCTTCCATTTGTCCCCCTACCAGATAAGATTATTGACACTGTGTCCAGTTTAGCTTCATCAAAATCAAAGCATTCTACAGTGACTCAAAAGTCCAATGAGATAAAAGGCAGGGGTATGAGTCCCATATGGATGCCTGCCTTTATTTGACCGAAACAAATGAAACATGAAACAAACATACAGTGCTGTGAAAAAGTATTTGCCCCATCATGATTTCTTCTGTTTTTGTGTATGTTTCTTGGTAAATTGTTTCAGAAATTAAAATAAAATCTAAGATAAAACAAAGACAACCTGTGTAAACACAAAATACAGTTTATAAATGATTTTATAAATTGAATTGCCCCCATAGTTACAATGTCCCCAAATCTATGCATTATGGGGCTCAGCCCGACTAGATGCAACCAGGCCTCATTACTGCAAACCTTGTTCAACCAAATCAACACTTAAATAGAACTTTCCAAATAGCATGAAGTTGGATAAAAGTTCTTACCCAGTAACACACTATGCCAAAATTGAAAGAAAATTCAGAAATAATGAGGAGGAAGGTGATTGAAATACATCAGTCTTGGAAGGGTTACAAAGTTATTTCAAAGGCTCTGGGACTCCAAAGAACCACAGTGAGTGCCGTTATCTCCAAATGGAAAAACTCGGCACAGTAGTGAACCTTCCCAGAAGTGGCCGACCTTCTGAAATTCCTCCAAGAGCACAGCAACTACTCATGCAGCAAGTCACAAAAGAACTAATGACAAAGACATCAAAGGCACTACAGGCCTCTTATGTATCAATAAAGGACACTGGTCATGACTCCACTATCAGAAGGACACTGGGCAAAAATGGCATCTATGGAAGAGTGGAGAGGCAAAAACCACTGCTAACCTAGAAGAACATTAAGGCTCATCTGAATTTTGCCAAATCACACATTGATGATCCTCAAACCTTTTGGAAGAATGTTCTGTGGCTCGATGAGTGCCACCTGCACTTTAACAGCTTACTAAATATTTCGTTGTTAAATATTGTAGCTACATAGGTGGTCACCAATGGAAAAAAAAATTGATTACTGATTGGTTGAATTCCTGAAGTCCTCACGCTAATAGAAAAATAGTGGAAATAGGTCAACTTCATTAACCATAAAAATGTATTTGTACGTTCCAGTACTCAAGAATTATTAATTAATATTAAACATCACAAAGCAGCATAACGGCATTTTTTTTTTTTTTTCCTATAGACCAATCCGCCACAGATCTTAGGATGAATGATGACATACTTTTTTCTTAGCAAACATTCCTTGTTTAGGAGCTGTATTACATAGTTCCATGAAACATCTATTTGAAATGGGGAAAAAAAATAAGTATTTTACACATGCACAAAATAACTAAAATAACTAGAACAATCTTCCCACTCTGCCATTTTGTTGATTCACAAATTTGCTACTCAAAAAGTTTACTCTGGATTTTGCCCGTGTTGTCACTCAAGAAATTTCCTCTAACATGGTAATGCGTGTTTTTATGAAAATTTCTTCTTTGAAAGATGTTATATATAGTTGCATGGCTTTTATGTGAACTGTTACTTGGTTACTTGGCCTCAGATATTAGCTACCTAGCTAGAAATATGTGTTTAATGTCACCTCAAGTCATCTTTTTTACGAAAATTATTAGATAGCTTTCTATATTTTCACAGAGGAAATTTTTCTACACTGTATCGCACACCACATTATTTGGATTAATTTCATCGCACCAGTCTCTGAATTTACATGATTCATTTATGTCAGATAGCTAGCTGGCTAACTAGAGTTTCTGCCCTCTCACCTGCTGCACTTTCACAGCTGAAGTTGACGTAGATGCTTTGGCTAAAAATGTTTGCATTATTAAATATTGTAGCGTCATAGCTTGTCTCCAGTGAAAAAAAATAATTTGCTTTTCCTCATGGTAGTAGAAAACATGGCGAAGAACATGACATCTGATTTCTGTCTATCTTTGAGTTTGCTTCTGAATAGCTTCAATAAAGGAGTCTCAGAAAAACACTGACCTTTCTTTCTCTTCATCAGATTCACATGATTCCCTGTAAAGAAGTATGACACACAATAGAGCACAGTTCAACAGCTAAGAGTCTCAGAACCAATGCCACATAATAGTAAATAGTGTTTTTGTATTACTTATATTTTATATATCATATAACTGCTCCCTATAATATTGGTTGGTTTTATTTTTGTAAACAAAAACAAAAACTGTAGAACAAATCACCAAAGTTGTTAGGACAAAAGCTGATGTAATATTTTTCTGATCATTTCCTGTGTTGTGGGAACAAAGGTACTCCATGTCCAACTGTGCAAAGAACTGAGGTGATATTAACCGGACATTCATTTTGTGATCAATTGTTTATTTAAACTATATTTGTTATGAAACAAATATACTGTATTTGCCTTTATAAATTGTTTCTCGATTCACCAATTCTCTACACAAAATATTAACTACTCTGGATTTTGACTGTTTTGTCAGGTAAGAATACTTCCTCTAAAATGCACGCTTTTACAAAAATCCCCTGTTTAGCAGATGTTATATATAGTTGTATGGCTTTTTTTTTACCATGGTAATTGGCTAAAACAGCCAAATGTGGTAAAAACCATCTCAATAATTAGTTACTTAGCTAGTAATATGTTTTGTAAAATTACTGCATGTCATCTTTTGGATGAAAATAATTAGACAGTTTTCTATATTTTCAGGGAACAAACTTTCTGTACTCCACATACAGTATCATAATCCATTATTTGGTATAATTGCATCAGAATAGGCTCAGAATTTACAAGATTCATTTAAATTAGCCAGATAGCAAAATTCCAGAGTTTCTGCCCTCTCACCCACTGTTTCACAGCTTAAATGATCGTAGATCCTTTGGATGAAATTTGCATAATTAAATACTGTAGCTACATTCTGTAGCTTGTCTCCACTGAAATAAACCTCATTGGATTATTGATTGGTTGAATTCCTGCTGTGGTATGGCAGTCCTCGTGGTAATACAAAAACATGATTTACAACATGTCATCTAGTTTCTGTCTAGGCTTGCAGTTAGTTTTTGAATAGTTTCAATGAAGAAGTCTCAGAAAAACACTGACCCATCTTTATGTTCATGATTTCCATGTTGATGCCTGTCTTTATCATCTTTAGATGGATGTCTTTAAAGAAATGTGAGCAGACATTAGAACACAGTTCAACATTAAGTCAGTCTCAGGGCCCTCTCTACATAAATATAAGTATTGAAATATAGTTGTTGTTTGTTTTATTGGGTTTTTTTTTGTTGTTTTTTTAGATTTATGGGTTAACACACTTACAAGTGTAGTCAGTTATTAAATATCACTTATATATCAGGTTCATATACGAAATGATCCCCGTAATATTTGATAAATCATATTTTGTGAATGCAATGGTAATGAAATTCAAACAAGCTTAAAAAAAGAAGTACTTTGGTATAAAACCAACCATGTCTTGTATTGCAGCTAGAAACACTAAAAACCATAAAAATATTCACTCTATATTTTTCATGAGTGATAATAATCTAAACAGCACAATGGTGATATTTCGGTCTGCCCCCTACTGCAGCATTCTCATTATCCTAATGCTAATTAGCTATATCCCTTTTCTACTAATTACCACTAAACTTTTCTACTTGAAGAAATGTGAGCAGACATTAGAGCACAGTTCAACATTTAGTCAGTCTCAGGGCAATCTCTACATGAATGTAAGTATTGAAATATAGTTGTTGTTTGCTTTGTTGTTGTTGTTGTTTTCAGATTTTTCTGAAACTATTTAATATAAGATGTACACAAAAACAGAAGAAATCAGGATGGGGCAAATACTTTTTCACAGCACTGTGTGTGTGCGTGTGTGTGTGTGTGTGTGTGCACATATATATATACATAGGACCTTAGAGAGAGAGGACCTTAGAGAGAGAGAACTTTAGGGCAGGTGACAAGGTGGCCCTAAGGACATGGAGAGCCAAACTGTCCTGGGTCATCAGAGAGGCAAAGCATGCACATGCCCAGAAACTCCACAGTTACTTCAGGGACAGCGGCAACACACGGCACATGTGGCAGGGTATTCAGGCCATCAGCAACTACAGGACAACATCACCCACCTGTGTCAGTGATGCCTCCCTTCCAGATGCACTGAACAACTTCTATGATCGGTTTGAGGCACAAAATGATGTGATGGCGAGGAAGACCACCCCTCCTCCCATCGACAAGGTGCTGTGTCTAACCACGGCTGATGTGAGGAAAACTTTACACCGAGTCAACCCACAGAAAGCCGCTGGACCAGATAACATTCCTGGCAGAGTGCCCAGAGGATGCGCAGACCAGCTGGTAGATGTTCTCACTGACATCTTCAACATCTCCCTGAGCAATGCCATCATTCCACCATGCTTCAAGGCCACCACCATTGTCCCTGTGCTGAAGAAGTCTTCAGTGTTCTGCCTCAACGACTACCGTCTCGTTGTACTCACACCCATCTTCATGACGTGCTTTGAGAGGTTCGTCATGAGGCACATCAAGACCCTGCTGCCCCCCTCAACTGTTCCCCTGCAATTTGCATATCATCCCAACTGCTGAACAGATGATGCCATCGCCACCACCCTTCATCTGGCCCTCACCGACCTGGACAAAAAGGACACCTACGTTCAGATGCTGTTCATAGACTTAAGCCCAGCATTCAACACAATCTTTCCTCAGCACCTGATTGGAAAGCTGAACCTACTGGGCCTGAATACCTGCATCTGCAATGGGATCCTTGACTTCTTGATTGGGAGACCTCAGTCAGTCCGGATCAGGAACAGCATCTCCAGCACAACCACCCTGAGCGCGGGGGCCCCCCCCCAAAGCTGTGTGCTCAGTCCACTGCTGTTCACTCTGCTGACTCACAACTGTGTAGCAGTGAGGACAGCTGAGAAGATCATTGGGGTCTCTCTTCTGTCCATCATTACAGAAGATGCTGCATCCGCAAAGCCAAGAGCATTGTGGATGTCCCACACACCCCTCACACAAACTCTTCACCCTCTTGCCATCTGGAAAAAGGTACTGAAGCATTCGGTACTGTTGAAGATGTTGAAGATGTTAGTGAGAACATCTATCAGCTGGTCTGCACATCCTCTGAGCACTCCGCCAGGAATGTTGTCTGGACCAGCGGCTTTCACACGGCCAGACTGTGTAACAGCTTCTTCCACCAAGCCATCAGACTCCTCAGTACTCAATGACTGGACTGACACACACACACACACGCCCATTGTCCTGTTTTAGTAGTTACTGTACTGTCTTGTGTTGTTTGCACATGCACTTTATGTAGAATGTGTAGATTTTTTTTACTTCTGTGTCGTCACATGTGGTTAGTGTGCTGTTTTATGTAGCACCGTGGTCCTGGAGGAATGGTGTTTTGTTTCACTGTGTACTGCACCAGCTCTATATGGTTTAAATGACAATAAAAAGCCACTTGACTTGACTTAACATTGGATGGCCAAGATGAAATACACCAATGCCTGGGTAACTCAATGGTTCTTTTGATTACAGGACTTCTCTTGCTAGGTGCAACATCAGGTGGGGGTCCACCATGGCAGTGGGGGATCCCATGAATCCAGCCTACAGCCCTTGCACTAAAATCACTACATGCTCCTGCCACCCAATGCTGAAGGGACAACACCACTTCAGCACTTCTGTTCTTGTGGACAGCGCAGGAGCACATGGCCACAGGACAGGGCGGCAAAACTGCACACAGCTGGCTCCTCAGCCTCCCCGAGAAGATAGGGGACTATAAAAGGTCCTCATGGTCCTGCTGACTGGTTTCTCTCCCCTTCCCATAGAGACCTACAAAAGCAGTGAAGACCAGAATCTCTACAAGCGTCACGAGAGTCTGCACCCCGATAGCTCCACCGCGGCTCACTGCGTCCCAAGCCAGAAGGACTGCAATGCCTCAGCTTCACAAGTCCACATTCACCCTGCCCTTCTCAGTCCTTAAATGCACTGAATATTATAAAATAGCAACTCTTTTTGCATTACTTTTGCCTCCTCTGTGTCTGTGTTCAGCCCACCACCTTGCTCTGAAAAATCTGATGATTTGAAATTTTCCTAGCGAGTTTCTACACTTTCTCCTGTGCTTTTACAACTTACTAAATATTTCATTATTAAATATTGTAAATTGTATTACATAATATATTATTGTATATACATTGGTTGTCTCCAATGAAAAACTAATCATTTGATTACCAACTCAATGCAATCCACATGGTAATAGAAAAACATGATGGACAACATGACATCTGATTTCTGTTTAGGCTTGCAGTTTCTTTTTGAGTAACTTCAGTGAAGGAGTCTCAGAAAAACACTGACCTTTGTTCATCTTCA
This sequence comes from Stegophilus panzeri, assembly GCA_024331685.1. Taxonomy (NCBI): domain Eukaryota; kingdom Metazoa; phylum Chordata; class Actinopteri; order Siluriformes; family Trichomycteridae; genus Stegophilus; species Stegophilus panzeri. The sequence goes on from JANDJT010004828.1 coordinate 8,317, forward strand.
TCAGATTCACATGATTCCCTGTAAAGAAGTGTGAGCAGAGTACAATTCAACTCTTTGGGAGATATTTAGGGCAATCTCTACATAATAGTAAGTATTAAAATAATATTATTATTGTTGTTGTTTTTTAACACTTGGTTTAGTCAATTGTTTAATATTACATGTTCATATAAGAAATGCTTAATATTGAGTGAATACTTTTTTTGTAAAAGCAGTAATAATTAACCATAAAAATGCAACTGCAAGTTTCAATACTCAAGAATTTGATATTAAACATCACAAAACATCATAATGGCATTTTTTTTTAACGGTAGCATAAGGTATCACCACAGTTGTTTTGATGAAAGCTGATGTAATGTTGGTATGAAACAAATATACAGTCTTTATAAATAGTTTCTTGATTCACCAACTCGCTACGCAACCAAATACCTACTCTGGATTTTGACTGTTTCGTCAGGTAAGAATATTTCCTCTAAAATGCATGTCTTTATAAAAATCCCCTGTTTAGCAGACGTTATATATAGTTGTATGGCTTTTTCACCATGGTGATTGGCTAAAACAGCCAAACAGGGTAAAGGTATTTCCTCATTTGTAAGTCGCTTTTGATAAAAGCGTCTGCTAAATGAATAAATGTAAAATGTAAATGAAAAACCATTTAAATAATTAGTTACCTAGCTAGTAATATGTTTTGCAAAATTACTGCATGTCATCTTTTGGACAAAAATAATTAGACAGTTTTCTTTATTTTCAGGGAGCACACTTTCTGTACTCCACATACAGTATCATAATACATTACTTGGAATAATTACATCAGAATAGTCTTAGAATTTACAAGATTCATTTAAATTAAAATTTTTTCTAATTTGTAAGTCGCTTTGGATAAAGGCGTCTGCTAAATTAATAAATGTAAATTAGCTAGATAACTGGAAAACTCCAAAGTTTCTGCCCTCTCACCCACTGTTTCACAGCTTAAGTGAACGTAGATGCTTTGTATGAAATTTGCGTAATTAAATAATGTAGCTACATTCTGTAGCTTGTCTCCACTGAAATAAACCTCATTGTATTATTGATTGGTTGAATTCCTGCTGTGGTATGGCAGTCCTCGTGGTAATACAAAAACATGATTTACAACATGTCATCTAGTTTCTGTCTAAGCTTGCAGTTAGTTTTTGAATAGTTTCAATGAAGAAGTCTCAGAAAAACACTGACCCATCTTCATGTTCATGATTTCCATGTTGATGCCTGTCTTTATCATCTTTAGATGGATGTCTGTAAAGAAATGTGAGCAGACATTAGAACACAGTTCAACATTAAGTCAGTCTCAGGGCCATCTCTACATAAATATAGTACTGAAATAAAGGGTTTTTTTTTCAGATTTATGGGTTAACACACTTAGAAGTGTAGTCAGTTATTAAATATTACTTGTATATTATGTTGATATACGAAATTATCCCCATAAAATTTAATACATCATATTTTGTGAATGCAACAGCAATGAAATTCAAACAAGTACTTTGGTATGACGTTGCCTTCTATTGCAGATATAAACACTGAAAGCAATTAAAATATTCACTCTATATTTTTCATGAGTGCTAATAATAAACAGCACAATGGTAATATTTCAGTCTGCCCCTTACAGCAGCATTACTGTAGGAATTAATCTAAGCATTAATTAGCAATTTTCTTCATGCTAATTAACTATATCTCATTTCTACTAATGAGCACTAAACTTTTCTTCTTTTTGTCAATAATGTCAAGACCTTAAAATGAGGTCCCTGGCCAAAAATTTGTTAGTTTTTTTGTTTGTTTGTTTTTTGTTTGTTTTACTAAATAAATAATGAGAAATATCTTACAAAATAAAGAAACCCTTACACACCTTCATATCAATTTCTAGTCCTCTACATTTCCATTACTCCCACATGGAAAAAAACTCAGTTTGCTAATTTCTTGTTAAATTTGGTAAGTGGTAAATGTCCCCAAATTACTTTATGCAATTTACAGTGCAGTAGAACATATGGGAGTTGGTCCTTTCCACATTTTAAGTTATATGCTGAATCATTTACTCTTCATGCATCTTCCGCTTGGTTTAAAACTGACGTCTCAGTTTCTTGGTGGGCAGTTGAAGTATCTCTTGCTTCTCCTCATGACCTAAAGCACGTGTTTTTAAAGGCCAATTTTAATTTATCGGGCACTTGCTTTTTCATGTATCTGCACATTTGGTCATAGTTCTCTGGGATGTACAATTGCCTGTGTATCCTTTACGAAAGCTGGTCCTTCCTTTTAAAAATCATCCAAACCACTCCCCTTAGTAATAATATGGAATAAGGACATTAATGGTGACTAACAAGGTCTCTTCTCTTATCAAGTCTGGGAGACAACTGTGTTATCCTCAAAAAACCTAACCATCAAATGATTCATTGGAAACTACTTCACAGGATTTACTTGAACACCCTAAAACAGTTATATGTGCATTTGTTATGTTCCCCAAATTGAAATCTATGTCCACAGAGAGCTCTTATTATGTATTTTAATTTTTTATGGGAATGCCCTGCACGTTTCCCCTTCTGGTCCCAGCTTGTTCTGGACATATCATTCGTGTTAGACTGGGATATGATGAGCTTTTCTTCCTAAATAACGTCTCTGAACTGGCACTGTCTTTACAACAGAAACATTTACTTTTAGCTGCTTTCACAGCTGCAAAAAAAAATGTTAGTCAGTCATTGGAACTCTCCACATATAATGAACAGACATGTATTGGCCTTATCTCTACTGCATATAAATTCTTTGGACCTATCAACAGCTTGTTTAAATAGACCAAGATCAAAGACATTAGAAACTTGGAGTGTTGCTTTTTGAAATTGTCAAATCATTTGTTTATTCTTTCTGATCCGGTCTGATTCAGTTTGCTCAAGAGAGACAGCATCCTGAAAACTCAATGTTTTCAGTTTCACCTGTGAAGACTGCATTTTTGTTGTTAAAAAGAATAAGTCAATATGGAGGTCAGAGCGCTGTCTATGGGAGAAAAGCAAGCCATTTTGAATATGAGAAAAGAAGGAAAATATATCAGAGGCATTGTATAAACATTGGGTATAGCCAATGCAACAATTTTGAATGTCCTGAAATAGAAAGAAACCACTTGTGTACTGAGGAACAGACGCTGAATGGGTCAGCTAAGGAAAACAATAAGTGGAAGGTTTTAGACTGGCCAAGTCAATCACCAGACCTTAACCCAGCTGAGCAGCATTTCACCTCCTGAAGAGGAGACTGAAGGGAGAAACCCCCAGAAACGACTGACAGAAGCTGCCTTAAAGCCAAGAAATGCATCACAAAAGAAGAAACCAACAATTTGGTGATGTCACTGAGTCGCAGGCTTGATGCAATTATTGCAAACAACGAATATGCAAACAAATATTAAGTGTTATTTACTTGAATTTACCTCAAAACTTATCTGTCCCTATACTTTTGCTCATCTAACACTTGGGTTTGATACAATATGTTCTATGTTTTATGTTGTCTACCACATTTAGATGTAAATACCAGGAATTAAAAGCTGAAATCCTAAACTCTCGTCTCATATCCATAGTTTGATCTCAAACCCAAATGTTTTTAGTGTAGAGCAAAAATAAAGAATTCTCCTTGCAGTTCCAGTTGTTTCAGAGGGGGCTATAATGTCCATGTTACTACAATAAATACATTTTGTAAATGTGTCTGTTTCTGTTTAATTAGTTTAACATCAACCTGCCATTATTTACCTTGTTTTTCCCATCTAATACATTTATATATGTTAAACCATGTGTAAATCAACTGGAAGAAGAAGCTACAATCTTTCCGCTCTGCCATTTTGATGATTAAACATCTTGCTACACAACAAATTAACTACTCTGGATTGTGACTGTTTTGTCAGGTAAAAATATTTCCTCTAACATGTAATGCACGTTTTTACAAAAATCCCTTGTTACGTAGATGTTATATATATTGTTGCATGGCATTTTACATGGTTAGTTGGCTCAAGCAGCCAAATGAGGTAAGACCATCTGTGTCATTAGCTACCTAAGTAGTATTATAACATTTTTCAACCTTACCTCAGTGTGTCTATCTTACAATAATCACTAGCTTTCAAAATTTTCACAGAGCACAATTTTCTACACTGTATTGCGCAACGCATTATTTGGCTTCATTACATGATGCCAGTCTCTGAATTTACATGATTCACTTCAGTTAGCTTACCTGCACTTTCATGGCTCACTAAATATTTCATTATTCAATATTGTAGCTACATAACTTGTCTCCAAAGGGAAGAGAAGTCATTTGATTATTGATTGTTTGAATTCCTGCTGTGATACAGCAGTCCTCATGGTAATAGAAGATGTGCAATATTACATCGGATTTCTGTCTAGGCTTGCATTTTGTTTTTGAATAACTTCAATGAAGGAGCCTCAGAAAAACACTGACCTTTCTTTGTCTTTATGAGGATCAAATGGATGCTTGTGGTGGCCTTTATGAGGATTAAATGGATGCTTGTGGTGGCCTTTATGAGGATCAAATGGATGCTTGTGGTGGCCTTTATGAGGATCAAATGGATGCT
>JANDJT010004894.1:2242-16078 GCA_024331685.1 Stegophilus panzeri
GAGAGAAAAATGTCACTCATTACCTGCATTTGTGATATATTTCTTACAGTTTAATAATTACTATTCTGCTTGTGGAGTTTATTGTTTAATTTGAAACTCCATACACTTCTGCCACCATGTGGCCGTGTGGAGTATTACACACCAGCTTCTCCAGCCTGAAGGTGTATTACACTCGGTCTTATCTAGGCATAAACAGGATGTCATGGGCGTCCTGAGGCTGTTTGGAGTGTCGCTTGTGTACGTGCTCAGAAATGTTGTGCTGATATTCCAGTATAAAGGGTTGGGTATAGAGTACAGCACCATGTGACACTGTGTGCACTATTGACTAAACAAAGTCATGCTGTGTCTCAAATCACATTATGACGTCACGTACTAGTAGTGTTTTGAGTAAATTCTTTTAAGCCTCTTACAATAATCATGCTGATGTGTGAGAAAAGTGTGAGAGAAACTGAGCTTGTCAGTCGCTGACGTTCAGTCTAGACCTGAGGTCTGGAACCTTTTCAGCTGGCAGAGCCATAAAAGCCAAAACAAAGTTATGATTTTTTTCTTTAAAGAGCCAGAGTAAAATAAACATATTTTTTGATGTTTCTGTATACGTCTTCTTATTATAATAGTTTTTATCTTGACTATTATTACATAATTATAAAAAGATGTAATAAAGCCCAATTCACATTTTGCATGTTCTTGACCTAACAGCCTGCACTTCACCGCATAGGCCTGTAGGTGGCGCATAAATCAATACAGGATGCAGTAAGTGAGAGTAAACTGAACATGACCAGTCTAACCTTTATAACATAATCACAGTCTCACACAGAATGTCAGTGTTTGTGTGCGTGTATATGTGTGTGTGTGTGTGTGTGTATGTGTTGGACCTTGTTGGAAGTCAGTTCTCCCGCAGCCTCTGATCAGCAGTGCATCTCCAGTGAAGGCCATCGACTCGTCTTCTCTCACAAACGTCACACACCCATCTGTGTGTCCTGGAGTCTCTCTCACTGTCACACACTGACACACACACACACACACACACACACACACACACACACATTATTCATGAGTGTTAACAGTGTTGATAAATAATGTGTAAATAAGTGCATGGTAAAAAAAGATGCTTTACGTTCTTACGTATTTTCCGAAAGTAATGGCGTCCCCTTCTGACAGCAGGATGTCGGCACGCGCTCCACTGTGTTTCGATATCGCGCTCTTCACCCCGAAAAGTCGCTTCTTCAGCAGCCCAGTTCCTGTCACATGATCCGCATGGCAGTGTGTGTTCGCTGTGGGCGGAGTCACACAAAGGATTACGATTAATCATCGGTCAGGAACGGACACTAACAACTTCCTGTACAGAGACATTGATTGTTGCGTCCCAATTCGCTTATACTATATACTATGCACTAAAAGTATACACTCTTTATGTGAAGAAAAAGTAGAGTTTTGAGTGTGTAGTAAAATAGTACACAGTACTGGGACATACCAACACGACGTGTAATGGAAGACGGCGTTGTTGCCGAGTTACGCACACCGTCACCCAGAGATTCCGATAAGAAATTTTAGTGCTGATTGACGTGTCCGGGAATGATAACGTTTACCGGACAAACTGGAAAATATCTGGACATCTCATTGTGGTGTTTATTTTGCACTGTAACGTTTTGGTTTATGTATAATACATGCGATTGTTTGGGCGAGGGCGAGGGCGTGGTCGAGCGTCAGCTGTGGGTGGAGAGGAGGCGGGTCGAATCGGCAGGTAACGCCTGATTCTGATCTGTGTTGGATTAGCCGAGTTTACTGGTGTGTCTGTTTGTGCTTCCAGTAACGAGCAAGAGAGAGAAAGAGACAGACAGACTGTGTGTGTATGTGTGTGTGTGTGTGTGTGTGTGTGTTGTTGCTGAATGAGTTAAATAATGTGAGGAAATCAGAGTACACATTACATTGAGAATCATGTGAGAAACACTTGCGCAGTTGTAAGCACACTCCTCGCTGCATTTCAACTTTTCATTCATTCTATAATTTATACCGTATCATTTTTCCACATTTCATTTACACCTCTCTAAACGCGTTACACTCGTCCGCCATGTTTGCAGGTTGAATTCGGCGACGCAAACCGTCACAAAACTCCTCTTCCCTCATGCAAGGAGTTGTGGGTAATATTAGCTGAAAACGTGTCCACGGATACACACTTCGAAAACCTACTGGAAATAGTCGACCATCCGGGTAGCTCTGGATCCTCGTTTCGGGGAACACTCATTCTCATCTCCGATACTGTTTATGACGGACAGTAGACGAATTTGGACGCAGCAAATATGTAGTTTTATAATGGTGCCTACTCCCTACCTAGTGCACTACACAGAAGTGTGAGAGTTTAGTGCACTACACACGCAGTGGTTAATAAGAGCAGAACCTCCAGCGCTCTGCACATAGGTGAAGTCATTAAGCAACACATCACTCAGTGTTTTAGTTCATACTGAAAACAGATTCGTTTACTCAAACTTTATGTGAAAAGTTGTTTTCTTAGATAAAGGAGCAGATCTAGAGGCTCACACCTCCACCCCGACCCCGACCCCGACGCTTCTGCCCGGAGTATCTTCATCTGCATACGTTAGAGAACCATTATAGCTCCGTGTGTTTGTTTATTAGAAGTGTTAGTGTTCCATGTGTTCATGTTCACCTGCCACAGTGAGCTTTAGTCCGAGCTCCTCGATCAGCTTCACGTCCCGATCCACTGTCTCCAGAACCGGGTCAATCAGCACGGCCTCCCGAGTACTCGCATCTGCCAACAGGTACGTGTAGGTACTGCTGGAGGACTCAAACAACTACACAACACACACACACACACACACACACACACACAGAGTTTATTATTTACACATTTTATACCCCTCCATCATCTCCACTGCAGGTTACAGAGGTTTTATATCTAATCTCGTTACAGAGTAAATGAACTCTTGGTGCTGATTGGCTGTAACCTGTTGCATCTGCGCAGGTTTCATCTGGTGTTCATCCAGACTGAGATTATTCATCAGATAAAACCTGTTTACCACATACCTGTGTTATCTTTATTACAGTACATGTTACCTACGCTAAACAAGTTCACTCCCATCAATAAACTCGGATTCAACTCACTATAGTTCATACAAATGTGAGCAGGAAATAAAATCAGTGATATACAGCCGAACCCCTAACTCTTTCATTTTAAATAGTTGTTATTTAAAGCACTTTGTCCTCAGTAGACTTTTCTCACTGTGTAGTCTAATAAAACACTAACACATTTATTCCATAAACTGTAAATAGCCTTAGGTTTGTTATTCACTAAGAGACACCTCACTCATATTAAAGTTTAAATCTGTTACTGCCCAACAGATTGTTGATATAAACTTGTTATTAACGATACATTAATGAAGGTTGTGTGCGTGTATTTTACACGTGTGTGTGTGTGTTGTTATTGTTGTTGCAGACTTACCTGGCGGAACACTAGTCCTTTATTGCACTCCATCACTCTCACTCCTGTGTGCACTCCGTGTGAACACTTCCGGGAAATGACACTCCGAGCCGAGAGCAGAGACCTCACACTCCTCACTGACACACCCATTACACCCATTATACCCATTACAGCCATTACAGCCGTTAGAGCAGTTAAACCACTGGACCAGCCTGGAGATTTGATCACGAGTGAGTGTTCGTGTGCGCGCGTGCGAACTCTGTGTGTGTGTGTGTGTGTGTGTGTGTGTGTACGTGCGCGCGTGCGAGCTGTGTGTGTACGTGCGCGCGTGCGAACTCTGTGTGTGTGTGTGTGTGTGTGTGTGTGATTTTGCTCAGTCAGAGTGACATGACTCTTATGCAACATTAAACATTTCCCAGACACAAATATCTCCTGTTGTCTTTTCCCGTTTTTTTAAAAACACAAACCGGTCCTTTCAGTTCTCTCCAAACCCGGAAACTAAACACTGTACGTTATTCTGTGCGCATGCGCAGTGTAATTCACCACGGATAGGCACGACAACGGCGCCGCCATATTGGAAGGGACAACTTCTCACTTTGACCTCATTGACTTTACTTGTATTTTAGGTGATAATGAAAGTTTCTGTAGTCAAGTCACATTTATTTATGTTTATTTATGTTCCAGGGACCAAAGTGTTGTACAGAGGTAACTTAAATACTGAGGATTACTGAGATGTTAGAAGGACATTCCAAGACTGATGATATTTACTGTGTGTGTGTGTATCACTCCACATTTCGGCATTCACTATCTAAAATTCCAATTCTAGCAATAATTCATTAAGCTGAAACTGTTTCTACACAAACCCCACAGAGAAATTCCAGAACCTGGAGTTCTGCAGAAACCTCTCAGATTCCACTCTCACTGATTCCTATCCCATCCCCAAGCTTCATCAACAGTTGTGCACACACACATCATCCAAAAAAACAAAAAAAGTTACAATAACCTGGTTGCATAAGTCTACACACCCTTTTATAATTGGGGGCGTGGCTGTGTTCAGAATGAACCAATCACATTCAATCTCATGTTTAAAAGTAATTATCATACAGCTGTCATTAATGAAATTATTCTGAGAAAGCCCAAATAAAAACCAGCTGTTTCTGTAGAATTTTCTTCACACCTTCTTGCTTTCATCTGACTGCTGAAGCCGTGGTCCTCAAAGAGCTGACAAAGCATGTACAGGGTCTCACTGTCAAAAGAAATCGATCAGGAGAGGGGTATAAAAAATTTTCCAAAACATTTGATGTACCATGGAACACCGTGAAGGCCATCATCAGCAAGTGGAGAAAATGGAGCACCACAGTGACATCACCAAGAACAGGATGTCCCTCCGAAATTTACCAAAGGACAAGACACAAACTTACCAGGGAGGCTTCTGAGAGACCTACAGCAACATTACAGGAGCTGCAGGAACATCTGACACGTACTGATTCCTCTCTGCATGTGACAACAATCTCTCGTATTTTTCACACGTCTGGGCGATGGGGTGGGGCAGCTAGACTGAAGCCCTTTCTCACAAAAAAACATGCAAGCTCAACTAAATCACCCTGAACCATGTGGCGTAATATGTTATGATGAGACCAATTCCAAAAGATATAATAATTCTAAAATGTATCTTTGGTGTAAAAAAAAAGAAAAAAAAAAAAGCACATCACTAAAAGAACTCCGTCCCCTCTGTGAAGCGTGGTGGTGGCAGCATCATGCTTTAGCTGCTTTTCTTCAGCCAGAACTGGGGCTTTTATCAAGGTGGAGAGAATCATTAATATCTACAAATACCAGCTGATTTTAGTGCAGAACCTTCAGGTGTCTGCTAGTAAACTGAAGACGGAAAGGAATTTCACCTTTCAGCACGACAACGACCTGAAACACATGTCCAAATCACCAAAGATCAATGTTTCTGAATGGTCCAGCCCGAACCCAGACCTGAATCCAACTAAAAATCTGTGGAGTGACCTGAAGCAAAGGAGATGCCCTCACAGTCTGATGGATCTGCAATGTGTTAGCAAGAAAGTGTGAGAAAATATTACCAAGTCAACATGTGTCATGCTGATAGATTCTTCCCCAGAAAGTGTGGTGTAATAACATCAAAAATGTTTCAACAAAGTATTACTTTAGGGGTGTGTATACTTATGCACCCAGGTTATTGTAAGTTTTTTTTTCTCTTAGAAATGTTTCTGATTGATTTTCATTTTATTTGTATAATTTGCAATTTCACATTAAAGGTAAGAAAAGATCTGACAGAATTTACCTGTAATAGAACTCATACTCATGCCATACTGCTCGTATCACACTGAAGTAGTAATAATAATAATAATATTAATATTAATAATATTAGAAAGCGTAAAAGAGAAGAGATTAAGGAAAAATGATTAGCCAACACTTCAAAGAGAGCAAGAAATAATTTTAACAGGTAAAGTTCTGACTCTCTTCATGATGAATGTTATTTTTACATGAACGTTGTGTTTACATACACGTGTAGAATACCGCTGTGTGATTTAATGATCCATCATCATACATTTTTATCCTCAGTGTTTCTCAGGATTTAAAACAAAATCATTTTAGATTTCAAATACATATCTTTATTAGAGAAAACCTTTAGTATAAAAGTATACTTTAATGTAAAGCTGCATGTTGCTGTGTGTAATAATGTAATAAAGGAGTGAATAAAACACACCTGTAATATCTCAGGAAAGTTGTGTGATTAATCAGAATATTAAAATGAAATGATCACTCAGGCCTACTGGCCAATCATTAATTACTCTAAATAAAAGAAAATATAAAACATAAAATATCATCATTTTGGCTGTGCCAGTGTTCAGGACACGACATTCCTGCTGTTCCACTTCACACACCAGGTGAAATCTGATTATACCTGTAATACACATCAATACAACATTCCCACTATACAGGTGAATAAGGTGCCACTGTGCTGTCAGTGTGAACTGATCCGCCCGCTTCCCCGCCCTGAAACAGCAGGAATATTAATCAGCGTGTTTCATTACAGTACGTGTGTGTGTGTGTGTGTGTGTGTGTGTGTGTGTGTGTGTGTGTGTACCTGTGTGTGCTGTTTAATCCACTGCAGTAGTGACATCACTCGTGTGTAAACTCCAGGTTTATTCGGTCGTGCACATCCGTCACCCCAACTGACCACGCCCGCCAGCCGCCAATCCCCATCAGCCGTCTCACACACCAGGGGGCCCCCGCTGTCCCCCTGCACACACACACACACACACACACACACAAAAATGTCATAATGTCTACAAAGTGTACATCATTCAGCTAGCAAATAAAATAACAAACATGGTGAAGGGCACGCAATCAAGGGGTAGTGAGTAAGGGTGTCAGAGGGCCTGATTACCTGGCAGGAGTCGACTCCGCCCTCCATTTCCCCGGCACAAAGCATTCTGGGAGTGATGTAGGAACCGTAGACTGAGGAACCAGAGCACACCGTCTGATCAATAATGTGAACCTGCGCCTGTCTGAGCTGAGCCGACACTGAGCCTGCACACACACACACACACACACACACAGAGTATAATAGGTGTAAGTGTATCTTGTGTAGTGTACTGTGTGTAGTTATTAATGTGTAGTGTGTAGTGTTTGTACCTCCTTCGTGTGTGAAGCCCCACCCGGTCACCCAGCAGGACGTGCCGACGGGGAACGACTGAGGAACAATCGGCAAACACACAGGGCGCACACTGTCTACACACACACACACACACACACACACACACACACACACACACACACAGTCAAAATGCTGAGCTAATGACAACATGCTGATCATAACACTTCACATCACAGTGTTAAACATACACACACAAACACCCACACACACACATACACACACACACACACAGCTCACCCCCCATCCTCATGGCAGTGTGTGTGAGCATCAGGCCAAGGTCGTAGTCGTTGGTTTGTTTTGAGTATTTGGGGTGTGTGTGTATGCGCAGTGTGTTGTAGCGCTGACTGTGTGACACATCAGACACGACGAGCGTATCGACCACAACCTGCCAATCAGCTTCCAGCATCAGGTCATACCTCAGAGAGAGAGACAGCAGGGTATTATTGGAGTGAGAGTGAGTGAGTGAGTGAGTGAGTGTGTGTGTGTGTGTGTGTGTGTGTGTGTGTGCGTGCGTGCGTGTGCGTGTGTGTATTACTCCATAAAGCAGTGAGCAGCGGTTATGACCCAGTTTGGGGTGATTATGGCCCCCCCACACACGTGCTGACCCCTCCACTGCAGACTGGCTTGCCACGCCCACTGATTCTGCCGAGCCACTGTCCCGCCCACAATCCGTCCCAAGACCCCTGCTGGACCAGCGCAGTCTGAGAAAAAACACACACACACACACACACACACAATGAGTGTGACCCTGTTTATTATCCTCTCTTGTCATGTAAACCGTGATGTAGTGATGATAATGAAGTGGACACTACCTGAGGAAATGTTTAGTGTTTGATTGACAGGAAGTTTAGGTGTGTATGGAGGCACTGATGTCAGGCTGCAGTTCCACTTCATGTCACAGGAGGCGCTGTGGTCTCTCATTTTCGGCGGGAAAGACACAAACCTTACTACCAAGGAGAGAAAGAGCAGATATCCACTCCATCCCAAATCCTCTCTAGTGCACTTCTACAGTTATGCTTCATCATGAGCACTTTATAAATATAGAAATAATTCCATATAAATTTCCTATTACATTGTGATTTTAATGCTAACACACCACACACTCTATACTGAATGTACTATACTGAATTTTTTGGAATGGCAAATGTGATTTTAATTTTCTTCCTTGTGCAAGTGTTTACCTGTGACGATGATGATGATGACGATGATGAAGAATGGAATCAGAGCTGTAATTAACGCCAGGCGAGACGGACACGCAGGCCACAGTCTGAACACACACACAGCTGGACAGGAAAACACTAGAATTGTGGATTGTTTATTTATTTACTTATTTATTTAGCTAGCTAGTTATTTAGTTAGTGATGTTTGTTTGTTTGTGTACTCAGGGGAATGTGATAAGGGCAAGTGGTGTAGCACCTGATGCTTCATCAGCAGCTCCTTTACACAGATCAGCTCCACCCACTGGGGGGTCGAGGTCAAGGTGGAGGTCAATGTTAGTGCTCAGGTCAAAGGTCATCTGCTGAGGATGGAGGGATTCACCAGATGAGTGATGGGTTTCTAGAGCAGACTGAGAGGTGGAGGAGGATGGAGGAGTGAGGATGGGATTGGAGTTGAAAATGAGGGTGTGGCTTTCTGGAGCAAGTGGGAGGGGCAGTAGTGTTGTGGCAGAGGACAAGGCAGAGGGTAGTGTTAGAGCCTGTGGCGGTGTTGAGGCTCGGGGCGGGACTCTATGTGGAGGTGGAGTTGTGGAAGGAGATAAATCTGTGTCCGGAGGAAAGGCTATGAGCTGAGGCAGGGTTAAAGGTGTAGGTGGGGCTGTGGGTGGAGCCAAGTCTGGGGCTGTTAGTGAAGGCGGAATTGTAAGAGAAGAGGGAAATATGGGCGGGGACGGGGCTGTGTTTACAGCCACAGTCATGGGTGGAGCTATGTCTGTAGGTGGAGGTGAGGCTATAGGTACAGATACAGCTAAAACTGAAGGCAGGGCTTGTTTTGGGGGCAGATCTTCAGTCTGAAAGAAGAAATAATTGATATGCATTAATGTTCAACAGAATTCAATAAAAATATAAACAATTATATTTGTAGCTACAGATTTAACTTTCATGTAAACACCTGCAGCGTCCCACTTTAATTGTAATGTTAATTTCCATCCATCTGTTTTCTGTAGCGTTTATCCTGCACAGGGTCGCGGGGCCCGGAGTCTATCCCAGGGGACTCGGGGCATGAGACAGGGGACACCCTGGACGAGGTGCCAACCCATTGCAGGGCACACTCACACACACGAACAATTTGGGAAAACCAATCAGTCTACAGCACATGTCTTTAGACTGTGGGAGGAAACCGGAGTACCTGGAGGAAACCCCCTGAAGCACCGGGAGAACCGGCACACTCCATAGACACAGGGCAGAGGCAGGAATTGAACCCCCGACCCTGGAGATGCGAGGCGAACATGTTAAACACTAAGCCACCGTCCCGCCTCTATATTTAATTTTAATAATTTCTAATTAAATAGATTAATAAATATGACGTTTGTGTTAATTCTGTCCCTATTGACCCAGCATACACGGTATTTACCACCTTATATGGAACTTGCTTCCTGTTTAATTACTGTGCTGCGTCCTGTTGCTTGTTAGCATCCTGTGACAATCTTTACTTGTTGACTGTTAGCTTGTTAAAGTAAAATTCATTTACAAATTCTAATTTAACATTTTTTATAAGTGTTGATGGTTTTACCTTCACACTACATTTGTGATTATTTATTCTGCCAAAGTTTACAATCTATAAAAACATGAAGGCTTCAGCTCAAATGGCCAAATTACTGATTTGATCAGGATTCTGTGACAGAAATTTATGGCACTTACCTACAAATACTACAGACAGAAATTACATATATGTATGTGTGTGTGTGTGTGTGTGTGTGTGTGTGTGTGTGTGTGTGTGTGTGAGAGAGAGAGGGAGAGATGAATGACTGCTCACAGACACAACATTAAATTATTCATTTATACTTCAGTAAGCTCAGGGTCACAGAACACACTTTAAAATAAATGTCTTCTTGTACACAAATGCTGAATTATTCATGTACAGCGTGTCTCACTCCACAACAGAATAAGTTACATTCTCAGATCTGTATTTAAATAAATAAATAAATGTAAAAAAAAAAGAAAAAAAAAAAAAAAGAAGAAATAATAAAAAAAACTTTACAATCAAGTTGTGATGATTTTCAGTGATTAATTGAAAAGAGCAGCAAGGACACCGGCTGAGAAATATTCTGAAATAGAAACTGGAAATGAGTTTACCTGCAGCATCATGATGAGCTCTGCACCGTGTGTGTGTGTGTGTGTGTGTGTGTGTGTGTGTGTGTCTGTGTTCTTCTCAGTAGATCCCCAGTTGAACCTGCCAGTGTTAATAAAATCTTCTCTGAAAGGCAGCTTGAAGACAAAAACCCAATTTAAACACAAATAAAACCACAGACAGCTGTCTCACCCCCAGGGTAATTTACTCTTCCTTCAAACTTCTTCAGTTCTCTCTCTCTCTATCTATATACCTATACATCCCAGAATGCATTGCTTCCTGTTGTCCTTCCATCCCCCCTCGCCTCATCCTACCTGTCTCCATGTCCTGTGTGTGTGTGTAACAGAGAGCTGTGCTTTACACACTGAAATATTCATGAGTGTGGGTCGGAGTGTGTGGATGTGAGGATCGTGTACATGCCTGGACGGGTCAAAGCCCTTACAAAGCCCCACAGTTACAGAACAGCCTTCCAGTCGGTGTTCGGGACTCAGACACAGTCTCAGTGTTTAAGTTTTCAGGTGTTGTTTTTGTTAGCTTTTCTTTTAGGTAAAGGAGCAGATCTGGAGAGAGGATGAGCCTAGAGATGTTTGGATGCTGTCGCTTTCACACCTTCACCCAGGTGTGTTGAAGGTGGAGTGTCTGGTCGCATTATGTCCCAGGGAGTCCTCATGTCTGTGTTCCTTCTGGTTCTCCCTTTTAGTTATGCTGCATAGCTAGTCTCGCTGGAGTCCCTGCTTTCACTCACACACAGTGCATCCTTAACCATTACGGGGCAATAACCATACCTAATAATCTCTCGCACGCTCTCGCACACTATCTCGCGGTCAGCAGTGCAGAATTTTGATGAAGGCTTTGCGGAACTCGATGTTGAAGGTGGTGTAGATGATGGGGTTGACCCCACTGTTGGTGTAACCCAGCCAGGTGACGGCGCTGTACAGAGACGGAGAGATGCAGCAGCTTCCACAATGAGCCTTCAACACGTGGGTCAGGAAGAAGGGCAACCAGCAGATAATAAACACACCTGACACACACACACACACAGTTCCTTCATCATAGTGATGTATAATATCAGAGAGATGATTCTCTTATAAATCTCCAGTGATGTGAAATAATACATGCCTTTGTGTTTGTCAAAAATCTCTCACTCTCTGTCTCACTCTCTGTCTGTCTGACTCTCACCTAGTACGATGGCGAGCATCTGTGTTGCTTTCCTCTCCTTCTGCTGAGACATTCGCCCTCTTGCTCTCTCCTTCTCCCCTCCTCTCCTCTCTCTTCCTCCGTCCCTCTTCCTCCGTCCTAGCTGAGCTTGGGGGTAAGTGGATACGGCGGAGCATGAAGGGGTGGGGCATGATGGGGCGTGGCCCGGCACCATAGAAACAGAGACAGAAGTTTTTGCACGCTTCTGTAAACACACTGACCCGGATTTCAGAGGACAATCTGTCGCTTCCTTTACCAATGTCTGTGAGAGAAAGACGGAGAGGGAGGGTGAGACAAGACAAGGAGAGAGACAGGGATCATGTCTCCCTTCATCACGTGTCCCTTCATACACGTGTTCTATACGTGTACATTAACAGTGAGAACGGACTGAGCAGTAGTCTGTTCCGGAGGTGTTTATAACTCACCACTTTTTTTTGTTGAGGTGCATTTGTGGGCGTCGGCTTCGTTATTAGTGTGCAGAGTTTCACATCCTCAGCATGAATCCATTTATTCTGTCACATGCACACACACACACACACACACACACACACCAGAATACAACTGAGCCAAGAATAACACACTCTAACCATGACTTTTTTTGTTCTAATGCTCATTCTGTTTCCTACTGCTTTTGTTTTTCTGTCTGATCCTCATTTTAATAGCTCTGAATTATTCTAATTATTTTTATTATTTTAATTTGACCCCTGACCTTGATTCTAATTTAGTTTATAGTAATCATTTTTATTCAGAGTGTAAATCTAATTCTAATGCTGATTCTAATTTAGATTCTGGATTTGACACAAATCTTGACGTGTAGGTGAGTGTGTAGGTGTTTTAATCTCTGTGTGTGTGTGTGTGTGTGTGTGTTGTGTCTGACTTTGTGTCTGCGCAGGGTGTCTGCTCGCTCCGTGTTCGATGTGTGTCTGCAACTCGGAGCCGTCCGTCTGCCTCGTCTGCGCAGCACCACGCAGATCTGCACATACACTAGCAGGGTGACGATGAAGGGAACGTAGAAGGAGGCGACAGACGAGTAAATGACAAACGCAGGATCAGTGAAGCTGCAGTCCCTCCCCTCTGTACTCTCTGATAGAGAGAGAGAGAGAGGGAGAGAGAGGGAGAGAGAGGGAGAGAGGGAGAGGGAGAGAGGGAGAGGGAGAGAGAGGGAGAGAGAGGGAAAGGGAGAGAGAGAAAGGGAGAGAGAGAGGGGGAGAGAGGGGGTGGGGGGAGAGAGAGAGAGAGAGAGAGAGAGGGAGAGAGAGAGAGGGAGAGGGAGAAAGGGAGAGAGAGAAAGGGAGAGAGAGAAAGGGAGAGAGAGAAAGGGAGAGAGAGAGGGAACCAACAAACTCATTACAGCTTTTCAAACTACAAACTAATGACTGACAACAAACACAAAACAATATTCATTAATAAATTTGATAAATTAGTGTGTGTGTGTGCGTGTGTGAGAGAGTGAGATTACCTGTGTTATTAAGACCGAACAGTAGGGGGCAGGAGATGGCGAAAGACAGGAACCAGACGAAGGTGATCATCAGCACCACTCTCCTCCTTGAGCTGTACCGTGTGTTATACAGCATCGGCATGGCAACAGCTGTGTACCTGCATGTACAGTGTCACGCTATCTGAAGGATGAATAATGATGATGATGATGATGGTGGTGGTGGTGGTGGTGATGGTGGTGGATCGTGATGATGAAGGTGCTGGTGATGATGATGATGATGGTGCTGGTGATGATGATGGTGGTGGATCGTGATGATGATGGTGATGATGATGATGATGATGATGATGATGGTGGTGATGGTGGTGGTGGATCGTGATGATGATGGTGATGATGATGATGATGATGATGATGGTGATGGTGGTGGTGGTGGTGATGGTGGTGGATCGTGATGATGATGGTGGTGGTGGTGGTGATGGTGATGATGGTGGTGGTGGTGGTGATGATGGTGGTGGTGGTAATGATGGTGGTGGTGATGATGGTAATGATGATGATGGTGGTGGTGATGATGGTAATGATGATGATGGTGGTGGTGATGGTGGTGGTGGTGGTGATGGTGGTGGATCGTGATGATGATGGTGGAGGTGATGAGCACTGACCTGTCTATACTGATGGCACACAGGTTGAGGATACTCGCTGTGCACATCATCACATCCAGAGTCAGTAACACATCACAGTGTAAACGACTGAATCTCCACTCACCCACCACCTACACACACACACACACACACACACACA
>JANDJT010004927.1:0-17534 GCA_024331685.1 Stegophilus panzeri
GATGCGGGCGGCTACAGGAAGCCAGTGGAGGGAGATGAAGAGGGGTGTGACATGGGTTCTCTTTGGCTGGTTGAAGATGAAGAGTGCTGCTGCATTCTGAATCATTTGAAGGGGTTTGATGGAGCTGGCAGGGAGGCCTGAGAGTGGTGAGTTGCAGTAGTCCAGTTTTGAGATAACAATTTGACATCAAATGATACTGTGACATATTTATGACATCATGTGGTACTGTGACACTTTTGACATATTTATGACATCATACGATACTTTGACACGTTTCTTATATTTATGACATCATATGATACTATGACACTTTTCTCATTTTTATGAAATCATACGATACTATGACATTTTTCACATATTAATGACATCATTTGATACTATGACATTTATCACATATATATGATACTATGACACTTTTCACAAATTTATGACATCATATACTATACTTATATACTATACATATACTATACATCATATCATATACTATAATATTTTTCACATATTTATGACATGATACTATGACATTTTTCACATATGTATGACCTCACATGATACTGTGACAATTTTTCATGTATTTATAACATCACATGATACTGTAACACTTTTCAAATATTTATGACATCATATGATACTGTGACCTTTTTCACTTATTTGACATCATGATAATGTGACATATTTGACATCATACGATACTATGACACATTTCACATATATACTACATTAATTGATAGTATGACATTTATCACGTATGATACTATGACACTTTTCACAGATATGACATCATGTGATATGACACGTTTCACACACACATATATATATATATATATATATATATATATATATATCATGATACTATGAATTTTTGACATATGACATCATATGATACTATGAGATTTTTCAAATATTCATGACATCATTTGATACTATGACATTTATCACATATTTATGACATCACATGATAGTGTGACATTTTTCATATATTTGACATCATATGATACTGTGACAAATATGACATCATATGATACTATGACATTTTTCACATATTTATGATATTATGACATTTTTATGACATCATATGATAGTATGAGTCACATACTTTTGAAACTAGGCAGCATCCCAATACTTTTGGAAATAGATAGTGTTCAAATACTTTTGGAGCTAGAGACCTTCTCAATACTTTGGGAGCTAGAGAGTGTCCCAATACTTTTGGAGCGAGACAGCATCCCGATACTTTTGGAGCTAGAGAGTGTATCACTACTTTTGGAGCTAGACAGCGTTCCAATGCTGTTGGAGCTGTTGGAGAGTGGCCCAATACATTTGAAACAAGACTGTGTTCCAATACTTTTGAAGCTAGAGAGCATATCAATACTTTTGGAGCTAAAGTGTCCCAATACTTTTTGAACCAGAGTGCATTCCAACGCTTTTCGAGTGAGATTGTGTCCCAATACTTTTGGAGTCAAAGAGTGTCCCAATACTTTTGGACAGTGTCCTACTACTTTTGAAGCTAGACTGCGTGCCAATACTTTTGGAGATAGACAGTGCCCCAATACTTTTGGAGCCAGAGAGTGTCCCAATACTTTTGAAACCAGTCTGTGTTCCAATACTTTTGGATCCAGACAGTGTTCCAATACATTTTAAACCAGACCGTGTCCCAATACTTTTGAAGCTAGGCTGCGTACTAATTCTTTTTGGAGCTAGACCAGGTTCCAATACTTTTGGAGCTATAGTGTCCCAATACTTTTGGAGCTAGCCCATGTCCCAATAATTTTGAAACTAGACTGTGTTCCAATACTTTTGGAGATAGACCGTTTCCCAATATTTTTGGAGCTAGAGTGACCCTATACTTTTGAAACTAGACCATGTTCCAATACTTTTGGAGCTAGACCACATTTCAATACTTTTGGAGCTAGTGTGTCCAAATACTTTGGGAGCTAGACAATGTTCCAATACTTTTTAAACTAGACTGCCTTCTGATACTTTTGGCGATAGACAGTGTCCCAATACTTTTTGAGCTAGAGAGCCACAATACTTTCGGCGCTAGAGTGTCCCAGTACTTTCGAAATCAGACTGTGTTCCAATACTTTTTGGAGCTGGGCAGTGTCCCAATACTTTTGAAACCAGACTGCGTTCCAATACATTTGGAGCTGGAGAGTGTCCCAATACTTTTGAAACAAGCATGTGTTGCAGTACTTTTGAACATAACAGTCCACTTTCAAAAGTATTGGAACACTGTCTAGCTCCAAAGTATTGGAACACAGTCTAGGTTCTAGTGTCTAGTCTAGTGTCCCACTAGATTAGAAACTAGACTGTGTTCCAATACTTTTGAAAGTAGCCTGCCTTCCAATACTTTTGGAGCCAGACAGTGTACCAATACTTTTCAAAGTAGACTGTGTCCCAATACTTTTTGGAGCTAGACAGTGTTCCAATACTTTTGGAGTTAGACAGCGTCCCAATACTTTTAGAGCAAGATAGCATCCCAATAATTTTGGAGACAGCGTATAATCAATTGATTGACGTGATCCAATATGACATGTTTCACATATTTATTCCATAATATGATACTATGCATGTTTCTGACGTAAAATGATACGAAATATGATTGTTTACATTAAAATCTATTATACGATTATAAAGTATGATAAGGTGCAAAAAGTGAGAATTGAAGTGTAGAAAGTCACTTTTCATCAAATGTGCCCTGACGAAGCGTGTTCTCATTCGTCCTGTGTGTGCATATACACGGGTGTGCTTCATACACTGAAAACACTATTTGTGAGTTTCAAGCCGCTGGGAGCAAGGGAAAATGATTTTTCTACCAAACGCACATAATCAATTGAGTGAGGTGATCCAATATGACATGTTTAACATATTAATGCCATAATATGATACTATGACATGTTTCTGACGTAAAATGATACGAAATATGATTGTTTACATTAAAATCTATTATATGATAATAAAGTATGATAAGGTTCAAAAAGTGAGAATTGAAGTGGAGAAAGTCACTTTTCATCAAATGTGCCCTGACAAAGCATGTTCTCATTCATCCTGTGAGCATACACACGGGTGTGCTTCATACGCTGAAAATGCTATACAGCGAGTTTCAAGCCGCTGGGAGAAAGGGAAAATGGTTTTTCTAACAAACTCATTTTGGACTAACATATGCTGCCATTTATAGCAGGACAACACTAAATTCTGCTCACATTCTTGGATTACAAGCGCATGTTAAGCAGAGTGTGCGGGTGCAAGCATTGGCCTGCCAGCAGTCCTGAACTGTATCCCATTGAGAATGTGTGGAGCATTATGAATGGATGAATGGGGGAACATTCTGCTTGCTAAACTTAACCAACTGGTGTCTTCAGTGAACAAAAACGCTTAATAAACGTTAGCTATTAATCTTATGTTACACAGGGGTCCCAAATGTCCCAACTTTTTTTGGAGAATTTTTCCCCTATTTTCAAAAATAAATTAACTTCACAAGTAAAACATCAAATAATGTGTTAATAATTTGTTTTCAAAATAGTATACTGAGAATTAAATTTTCAAATGACTCTAATTCATTTAATTTTCTAATTTTTGCATTTTCCATACTGTCCCAACTTTTTTAGAATTGGGGTTATATTTTATTAGAAACATGAAAACAGAAAAATAATAAGAGCAATTACAAATGAATGAATGCTGCAAAATGTCATCATTTCGCACATGTGATGGTGAAACAGAGGAACTGAATTCGCGTCTAACAAATCTTTGTGTTCAATGCTTCCTGAAACATGTCTAATGTCCTTTACGTGGCTAGGACATGTAGGGTGGTTTATCTCATCTGATTTTGCTGAACCATAAGCTGGGTCTCATCAGCATAACAATGGAAGCTCATACAATGTTTATAAGTAATTGTACTGAGTGCTCACTTAAACTGTATAACTACGCCATCTGTTTTTAAACATTAAAATTTTATTATACAACATAATAAAAATTTAACTGTACGTAAAGATAAAAATGTTATTTAGCTTATAAATGTGGTATTAAATAGCTGGTGCTATTTAAAAATAATATTCCAATTCTTTTTGATGCATGGCAAAACATTAAAAAATAATTAAAAGGCACCTGGCAACACTAAATAATGCTATATAATGAAAAATCAATGCCATATGGATTGATTTCTATTCTATTCTATTCTATTCTAGAATAGTTAACATCTATTTATATGGAACCTATTCTCGAAAACACACATAAACTCAATCATTTACATTTAATTCAGGCCTGGCTTACGTGGCTAAGTTATAACTAAACCATAAAATATTTGAGGCACTGAAACAGACAGGTTAAGCGTAATGATTTATCACCTATGTGAAATTAGTTTATGTTGATTTTTGTGTCTTTTTGTGCTTCTAGTGGTCCCCTGAAGACGCCAGAATGAGAGTGAGAGAGTCAACCAGCACAGAGCCTCAATCAAGTAGTAACACAGGATACTCACAAAAGAGGAAACAACCCAGTTGTTCTGAAGGGCCTTCGGGAATTGTTATTCCATCGATTTAATCTGATGGCTGGGCATTTGGGGCAATATAAAACACTGAACCATCTCATGGCCCATATCTCACGTCACCTAGTGAATACGCCGACCAACCCATTACCACAAAGCTACCATGTGCCCATTGCCACAAAGCTAGGTTCCCTTTGAAAGAATTGCCATGGATCTTATGAGGTTTAGATCGGACTGCATGTGGCCATCGCTTTGTGTTTTTATGCAATGCGTTACCTGGAAGCAGTGCTCTCCGTAACATAACAGCATTGTGGAGGCTCTCTTCCGTCTTATAATAATAATGATAAATTTTATTTTACAAAAAGCGTGTTCACAGTTGCTGAAATGGATTCACAGTTGCTGATACGATGGCGAAGTGAATTCAAGAGCTTGAGGGCAATGTGACTGAAGGCTCTTCCTCCCATGGTGCTAAAGTTCATTTCCGGTATTGTAAGAGGGATGTTCTCCAAGAAATTAGTGAGGTAAGTGGGAGCATGATTATGTAGGGCCTTAAATGTTAGAAGCAGAATTTTGAATTTGATTCAATAGGCAACAGGAAGTCAGTGAAGCAATGAGCCTCTGTGTTACATGGCTGGTTGATTTGGAGAATGTAATGATCCTTGCTGTAGAGTTTTGGATTATTTTTGGAGCTGGTGAAGTAGACAATGCAGAATGTACCATAAACATTGACCAAAACTTCTGTGCTGTGTTGAGTGAGGGATGGGCATAGTCTTGCAATGTTCCATAGATGGAAAAAAAGGCAGTGCGAGAAACATTGTGTGCAGCAAAGGAAAGCGTATTCTAAAATGACACCAAGGCTCAACCTGAGTGGAGCATGGTATACTGCAGCCGTCAAAGGAGAGGGTGAAGGTGGTCATCTTTGCATGTCTGTTTTAGAGCCAACAATGAGTAGCTCAGTCTTACTGCTGTTTAATTTCAGATTGGTCTGTATCATCCATAAGTTGGAAGAGAGGCTGAGGGCTAAGTGGACATGTAAAGCTGAGTAGTGACAACAGAGCTCTCTGACTCATTATTTGGACAAATTGTGTCCTGCCAGTGAGGTAGGATGTGAACCACTGATGTATAGTGCCGGTGTTAGCTAGAGGTTCTAGAAGAATATGATGAGAGTTGGTGTCTTTGTGGTGTCATGGTGATGTCTAGGAGGATGAATCAGCTGCGCAAAGGATGTCATTGGTTATCTTAACCATGACGGTTTCTGAGGCGAGATCAAGATTTTAATGGCTCAGACAGATTGTTTTTTAGGTGATCCTAAAAAATGGATCTGAGATGCAACTATCCTTTTCATAAAACTTTTGATAGGTAGATAATTATTGCAGTCATCTGGATCCAGTCCTGGCCTTTTCAGTGGTGGCCTGTCAATGGCAGTTTATAATGAAGGGGGGACCCCACACCAGTGGTCAGACAAGTGTTAATTATTGAGGTTATCAGAGGGAAGATAGAGGGCAGGCACACTTTAAGTAAGCTGGTTGGAGCAGGATCCAGTTGACAGGTGGAGGAATTGCACTTCATGAGATTCAAGACATGACTTTCCAATGGAAGACTGAAATGACTAAATACACTGGTATGTGGATGGCCAGTAGTACTCAGGGAGTTCTTTTTTGCTCATCAATTGAACAAGTCAATTGTTGATGAATGGTCGCAATTTTAGAGTGGAAATATTTCAGGAAGGCCGAACAGCGATCATCAGAGAGATTTAGATGAATGGAGATATCAGGTGGTTAAGTAGTCCATTCATGTTGGAAAAAAGAGCTCTGGTATTTCCTTCTCCCACACTGACAATATTTGCATAATATGATGTTTTTGCAACAGATAGGGCATTTTTGTACTGAAGTATGTGATCAGAATACATCTCTTTATGTTCCACAAGACCAGTCCTTTTTGATAACCGCTCCAGATGCCGACCCATGGACATCGTCTGGTGGAGTTTAGATATATACCAAGGTGCAGTGTGAACGAAATGAAATAGTCCTAGTTTACAGGGGAGCAATACTGTTAAGTGCAGAAGACATGCAGTAGTTGTAATGGCACACTAGATCCACTAATGAAGCAATAGGAGCAGGACAGGGATAGGAGTTAGTTAGAGTGGTAAACTCCTCTGGCTTGACCTTTTTAATGGTGCGATATGACATGACGAGCTGAACTTTTGATTTCATGACAGGCAGGTAGGTGTCAAACAGCACAGCTTTGCGGTCTGAGATGGGTAGTTCAGGTAGATGTGACAGGATTGTAATACCAGTGCAGCAGACCAGATCTAAAATATGGCCTTTGGTGTGTGTTGAAAAGTTTACATATTGAGTAATCAAACCATGGCCAAAGCAATCAAGCATGGCCATAAAGTGAATAAGTTGGAAGAATTATCCAAATGGTGGTTAAAATCACTCATCAGGATCACATTCATAGTCGTTAGTATAGTTGAACATTCAGATATGAACACATTTGATGGCTTAGATGGTCTGTACAGTAGTGCAATAACAGTGGGTGTAGGTCCATGGAGTTTGACAGCCAGCAGGATTGACCAGGAGACCATTTTTTGTAGTACAAGAGGTCCTGAAAGGGTTATGCTTTTCTTCTTCTTCTTCTTCCGCTCTTCTTGAGTCTATATGGCAGCCCATAGAACCGCTTGCGGGAAGGTTATGAAATTTGGCACACAGATAGAGGTCAGTCTAATCTGTTAAGACAGCAAATTTGGAGTCTCTAACTCAATCCCTCTAGTGCCACCAACTGACGGCTCTATTTTTACAAACTGATCGTACTCCTGGTATTCCAATTGCGGACGATGAAAATTCCTAAAAATTCCCCTTCATCCCACAGGGAATGTTCAGAGCCTGGCTCCAACTGTCAAAATTCGCACACGGCCTGTAGCCGAAAAGTATTGGTATGCTGTCTAGCAACCACTCAGAACACCCTTGAAACCGCCTAGCACATGGCCTGAAGCCTAAACATACTGGAAAACTGACTCTCTCTAAAAGTATTGGGATGCGGTCTAGCTCCAAATATATTGGGACAATGTCTAACACCAAAAGTATTGGGATGCCGACTGGCTCCAAAAGTACTGGGACGGTACATAGCTCCAAGATTATTTGGATGCAGTCTAGCTGATGGCTTGCTTTCTCAAGCCAACATCAAAGTTTGTCGTGATGAACTTTGCCTATCTAGTTATTATTATTATTATTATTATTATTATTATTATTATGATTATTCTGTGCACCAAAATTATTTCTGACGCGATGAGATTTCAAGCTAATTCCAAGAAACTCAGTAGAGTCCTCAAGACTGATCACAATGGTTGGGCTATATTTTTCCAAACTAATTGGACTACCGGTATTCTAATTGTGGACAATGAAAATTACCAAAACTCCAATTCACTGACACTGAGGCAATGGTCAGAGCCTGGCTCCAATTGTCAAAACTCACACACACCTGAGTGCACACATCCTGATGCCTAAAAGTATTGGAAATCAGTTTAGCACCAATAGAATGGAAATAATGTCTAGCTTCAAAAGTATAGTAACACTCTCTAGCTCCAAAAGTATTGGGACACTGTCCAGCTCCAAAAGTATTGGGACGCTATCTTGCTCTAAAAGTATTGGGACGCAGCCTAGCTCCAGAAGCATTCGGACACCCTCTAGCTCCAAAAGTATTGAGACACACTCTAGTTTCAAAAGTATTGGGACACTCTCTATCTCCAAAAGTATTGAGATGTACTCTAGCTCAAAAAGTATTGGGACGCTGTCTAGCATCCACTCAGAACACCTTAGCAACCGCCAAGCAACACCCTGGCAACCATGCAGAATTCCCTAGCAACCAACTAGCAACCAACCAGAAGACTAGTAACACTATAGCAAGCACTCCCATTCACTTACACTGAGGGAATGTGCAGAGCCAGACTCCAAATGTCAAAACTCACACACACCCCTGAGTGCACATGGCCTGAAGCCTAAACGTACTGGAAAAAAAACTAGCTCCTAAAGTATTGGGATGCTGTCTAGCTCAAAAAGTATTGGGATGCTGCCTAGCTCCAAAAGTATTGGGATGCTCTCTAGCTCCAAAAGTATTGGGAGACTGTCTTGCTCCAAAAGTATTGGGCCGCCATCTGGATCCAAATATATGGTGATGCAGGCTTGCTTCAAAATTATTGGCATGCTGTCTCACTCCAAAAGTATTGGGACGCTATCTTGCTCAAACAGTATTGGGACGCTGTCTAGCTGCAAAAGTATTGGAATTCAGTCTAGCTTCAAAAGTATTGGGACACAGTCTCACTCCAAAAGTATTGGCACATTGTCTAGCACCAAAATGTATGGTGAGGCAGGCTTGCTCCAAAAGAATTGGGATGCTGCCTAGGTCCAAAAGTATTGGAATGCTCTCTATCTTCAAAAGTATTGGGACACAGTCTCACTCCAAAAGTATTGGCACATTGTCTAGCACCAAAGTATTGGAACACAACCTGGCTTCAAAAGTATTGGGACACTTTGTTTCAAAAGTATTAGGACGCTGTCTATCTCAATAAAGTATCGGGGCACTGCCTAGCTTCAAAAGTATTGGAACGCGGTCTAGCTCCTAAAGTATTGGGAAGCTGGCTAACTCCAAAAGTATTGGGATGCTCTCTAGCTCTAAAAGTATTGGGACACTGTCTTGCTCTAAAAGTGTTAGAACACCGTCTAGCTTCAAAAGTATTGGGACACTCTCTAGCTTCAAAAATACTGGAACACTTTCTAGCTCCAAAAACTATTGGGATGCAGTCTAGTTTCAAAGTTTTCGGACACTTTCCAGCTCCAAAAGTATTGGGATGCTCTCTTGCTCCAAAAGTATTGGGATGCTGTCTTGCTCCAAAAGTATTGGTACACTGCCTAGTTTCAAATGTATTCGGACAATCTCTAGCTCCAAAGCATTGGGATGTGGCCTAGCTGGTCTGAAGCCTAAATGTACTGGAAAAAAGTCTATCTCCTACAGTATTGGGATGCTGTCCAGCTCCAAAAGCACTGGGAAGCGGTCTAGTTACAATAGTATTGGGCCACCATCTAGATCCAAGTGTATGGTATTACAGGCTTGCTCCAAAAGTATTGGGATTCTGATGTAGGCTTTCTCCAAAAGTTTTGGGACACCACCTATCTCCAAAAGTATTGGGATGCCACCTGGTTCCAAAAGTATTGGGCCACGCTCAAGCTCGAAAAGTATTTTGATGCTCTTTAGCTCCAAAAGTATTGGGACACTGGCCGGTTCCAAAAGTATTGGGATGCTCTCTAGCACCAAAAGTATTGGTACGCTGTCTCACTCTAAAATTATTGGGATGCTATCTAGTTCCAAAAGTAATGTGAAACTGCCTAGCGTCAAAATTATTCGGTCAGACTCTAGTTCCAAAAGTATTGGGACACTCTTTAGCACCAAAATTATTTAGACCGTCTCTAGCTCCAAAAGTATTGGGACACTCTCTAGCTCCAAAAGTACTGGGACATGGCCTAGCTTCAAAATTATTTGTAAACTGTCTAACAACCATTCAGAAGACCCTTGAAACCACCTAGCACATGGCCTGAAGCCTAAACATACCGGAAAACTGTCTAGCTTTTAAAGTATTGGGATGCCTTCTAGATCCAAATGTATTGGGATGCCGCCTGGCTCCAAAAGTATTGCAATGCCTCCTGGCTCCAAAAGTACTTAGTTTCCACCTGGATCCAAAAGCATTGGGATGGTGCATAGCTCCCTGATTAATGGGATGCTGTCTAGCTGATAGGGTGCTTTCTCAAGCAAACATCAAAGTTTGTCGTGACAGACTTTACCTATCTAGTACTTCTTCTTCTGAGACCCAAAATTATCAATTGTATCTCCTTCCCAGAGCTTTCAAGCTACATGCACCAAACTCTGCACAGATGTTCAGCCTTTTCTGACTTGAATTGCTATGTCTTTTCGAAGTGATCAGAATTCCGGAATTCCCGGCATGGATGCTTAAAATGGCCAAAGTTCCCATTGACTTGCATGAAACATTTCTGACTGTTATAACTCATTGTGCTTTCAAGCTACTTCCAAGAAACTCAGCAGAGTCCTTCACACTGCTCAGGCTATATTTTTACCTGAGTGCACACAGCCTGACACCTAAATCAGTCTAGCTCCAAAAGTATTCGAATGCTGTCTTGGTCCAAAAGTATGGAAATGCAGTCTAGCTTCAAAAGTATTGTTACACTCTCTAGTTCCAAACATATTGGGACACTGCCTAGCTTCGAAAGTATTTGGACACACTCTAGCTCCAAAAGTATTGGAACACAGTCTTTTTCAGTTTTCAGGTTGAAAAGCCAAAACCTTTTCCATAAAGGGGCAGTATTTTCTCACTGAATTTGATTCTCGTTCTTCATTGTTTTCACATTATTTTTGAGAAACATTTTCCTTCTTGACATCTGCAGTGTTTTTGCAAAAACTATCAATTCTAGAGTATTCTTGGCACAATGCATGGGATTAAGTATGAGGCAGTGTGAGTTTCAAATACAGATCACACCTAGGTGACTGCAATGGTAAGATATGCTGTAACTTGGTGGTTATATTTTGGTCTATATCTTACCTACCCTACACCGTTCGGATACCAAATATGGATTTGTAGAATATGGAGATGGAAACTACTGAAGATGTATAGAACAGAATGCTTTTCTACTGTCTTTATATATATTCTTTTTGGAGCTTAAAAGTTTTAGTACCCATTGACTTGGGTTGTATATAATTAATATCACCTCTCCATCATTGTTTGTGTTTTGCTGAAGAAAAGAAATATACAACTTAGACAGCATAAGAGTGCGTAAATAATCATTTATTATCATTTATTGTTGAAGTATTCTTTTGAATATAAATTCTCACAAATATGTATATAAAGAACTGAAATACATACTGAAAAAAAACATTTAGAAATTATATTACATATAAAACACAATGGTTTGTTTTTGCACCCACATTTTTAATTAAATTCCAAATAAATAAAACTGGTCCTAAAGAATTGGTTTCTCAGTTACCATCACAATATGCAGGAAGGCTTTTTGTATTTTTTTTGTGTACTCTTTTTCTTTATATACTTCATGTAATTATGTAGTGACAAAACATCTTTCTTTCTTATTTATGCAAAGTTAAAGGTCCAGAAGAGGTCATCAGCCTCATCAGCCAAAAAGTCCTCAAAACATTCAGCAAAGTTCGCACCAGAGGCACCATTGCTGCAACAGCACCAATAGCAGAACTTCAGGTTGTAGACCCCAAGACCTATAGCACCCTGGTGTTTGATCCAGCTATGGAAACATTGCTAGCTTTCGTAGCTCGAGAGCATCTATTGCCCATTTTGATGAAGTATTGAAGTAATTGTGCAGTGCTGCAGGTAAGAGACTGTTCATGAAAAGTTAATTTAGATAATTGTTTTAGATTAAAGAATATATTACTGGATGTTTATAAATCTTTTATTTATTCTACATTTTCTTAAAATGGCTTGTCGGTTAGCGACTTTTTGAGCAGTGTTGATAAGAAGGACCAGAAAGAGTCCTTTAACTTTAAATTAATGTTTACATAAAGTAAAACATAATATTTTAATTGTTTGGCAATTGATGGTGATTATTCAAGATGTCTCTCATCTGCAGTTTGTTCTCTTATTGAACCATAAAACAATAAAGACTGAATTATTCACAGCAATATTTGATGTCTCTTTTTGTTGGAACACAACAATTTTTTTTTACATTAGAACAGGGAACATACTCTGAAGCAATACTGCTTTAATATGCTTGTTACCAATGAATAAATGCAGGGAATGTTCCAGTTATAAATAATTTGTTAGTATAGAACAACTACTAGAAAAACTGTGCTTTTATCATAGTGCTTTATCTGCTCATTTGAATGTCTGTGTTGAAATGCCCATTCTATATTTGTTTCACACTTATAAGCTACACATTCACACAATGTACTGAAAACCTATAATGTGTGCATTTTTCCACAATACAAGCTATTAGTATTTTTTCTTTTTAGTATTTTTTCTTTTTTTTTTTTAGGACAGAAACAAGTGTAAAGGGGCTATAAGACAAAAATAAGAGGACCAATAAAGGCCTTATAAATAGCTTGTAATGGCATATAAGGCAGTAAATGCAGTTATTAGTCATTAATTACTGATCCTTAAAATAAAGTGTTACCAAAAAAGAAATAAAAAGGTCAATATGCTAATAAACATTTGCTGTTTGTTGGTGACTTATTTTACCAACCAAATTAGTAATTGTGACATACAAGCATACATTTTTTTGGTCTGGAAATTTGCATTTCTCTGGATGAACAGCACATGAACAGTCAGTGGAAAGCCAAAGTTAAAGTAAACTTGACTATCAATAATAATGCAAAGACAAAATAAATGACCACCAATAATAAAAATAACAAATATAGTAGTACTTGGAAAGTTTGTGAACCTTTTATTTTCTATATATCTGCATAAATATGACCTAAAACATCAGATTTTCTAAAAGTAGATAAAGAGGAACCCAATTAAACAAACGAGACAAAAATATTAAACTTGGTCATTTATTTATTAAGGAAAATGATCCAATATTACATATCTGTGAGTGGCAACAGTATGTGAACCTCTAGGATTAGCAGTGAAATTAGAGTCAGGTGTTTTAAATCAATGGGATGGCAATCAGGTGTGAGTGAGCACCCTGTTTTATTTAAAGAACAGGGATCTAACAGAGTCTGTTATTCACAACACTTATTTGTGGTAGTGTATCATGGCATGAACAAAAGAGATTTCTGAGGACCTCAGAAAAAGAGATGACGCTCATCAGGCTGGAAAAGGTTATAAAACCATCTCTAAAGAGTTTGACTTCACCACTCCACAGTCAGACAGGTTGTGTACAAATGGAGAAAATCTGTCATCTGTCCATCATGTAAATCTCAAGAGTAAGTGGGTCATGCAGCAAGACAAATTCCCTAAGAACACAAGTCATTATACCAAAGAATGGTTAAGGAAGAATAAAGTTAATGTTTTGGAATGGCCAAGTCAAAGTCCTGAGCTTAATCCAATAGAAATGTTGTGGAACCTGAAGCAAGCAGTTCATGTGAAGAAACCCACTAACATCCACTAACAGCTGAATCTGCTCTGTACTGAGGAATGCGCAAAAATTCCTCAAAGCTGATGCGCAGGACTGATCAACAGTTACTGGAAATGTTTATTTGCAGTTGTTGCTGCACAAGGTGGTCACACCAGATACTGAAAGCAAAGTTTCACATACTTTTGCCACTCACAGAGATGTAATATTGGATCATTACCCCCAAACTTTAAGGTCAGGCATGGAGAAGGAAGGCAGAGGCAGGCTTGAGACACTCAACTCTTTATTTTGCTCCTTGTTTCTTTTTCCTCTTTTCAGCATGGTTTTTCTTTCTTTGTAACACATGCATGCGCACACACACAAACACATTCACGTTGTGCTGGTGTCTCTCTCTCTCTCTCTCTCTCTCTCTCTCTCTCTCTCGGCGCGTGTCTCTCCTTATCCTCACCTTGTCTCACTGCAACACAGAACATTCATTAAGAGAATTCCCCACAAGTATGCATACCTTACCACTTGCCTTCTCTGGCTCCACCCCATTCACAAACCATGCCCCACCACCACAATAATATTTTTAATTGAGTTCTCTTTGTCTACTTTTAGGACTTGTGTGAAAATCTGATAATCCATCCCTCCATCCATCCATCCATCTTCTACCGCTTACTACTTTTCAGGGTCATGGGGAACCTGGAGCTTATCCCAGGGAGCATCGGGCACAAGGCGGGGTGCACCCTGGACAGGGTGCCAGTCCATCGCAGGGCACAATCACATACACACACACACAAAATCTGATAATGTTTTAGGTCATATTTATGCAGATATATTGAAAATTTTTAAAGGGTTTCAAACACCACTGTACATGTATGACTTGTCTAATTCGAAACAGACTACATTTAGCAGCTTACGCTATGTATTAAATGTGCATGGACAATCTGTGTATGGCCATGGATAGCGATACTGCCCCTAAAACACACTGCCGAAAATGTTGCAGCAACAAATACCTATTAGCTAGTTTTAATTTGCATTCTTTACACTGCCACATTCACAATCCTAAAAACAAGAAAAAAAAAGTATTATTAGATACCATATTTAACAAATGACAAATGACATAAGTAAATCAGATTATTTGAGCAAATATGACTTACTATGACTAGGAGGTTGCCACATTCACTTGGTGACATTCATCAAACTGTGAAAGAGAAGATTTAAAGTTCTTTAAAGTTCATAGACCTCGTCTAAAGTGTATTTGAATACTCATATGAAAACAGATGCTTTTGTTTACATGGTTCTATTTTCCCCAACTCTATATTCACTTAATATGACACACTTTACAATTCTCGCATGTAATTAAACTGATTTCCAATGAATTTAAAACGTTTATTTGGTACCATTGTCTGATCAATATTAAACAGGGGATTAGAATAGGGAGAAAACACTTAAAACCATCACATTTTTTTATTTTTGCCTTTTATGTGTATTTATCTGTTTTTAATATAATTTACATTGTCAAACTGTTTTTGAATTGTGCATGTTGATGAAAAAAAAAAAGAAAAAAAAAAAAAAAAAAAAAAAAAAAAACCATTTAGACCTGATTTATCAATTTTCAGCCTTCTTCACTGAAATTTGTACTTTGACTTAAATGTATGTTAACTGGGGTACTATACAGTAAAAGGTAGCACACTGGGCACAAACACAACTGCAGACATATTACTAATGTTGAGCACCAGTATGTCTTTTGCATTACTATGCATGCATTTAGGGAACAGCATAACATGGACTTGAACATAGGGTCCTGGGCAAATAGGTGTAGTGTTTAAATGCCTTGTCTCACATTAAGAACATATAGAGTTAGGGAACAAGACCATTTGAGAAGTTAATTTTAATGTGTAATATTGAATATTGAGAATACAGAGGGGCGGAACGGTGGCTTAGTGGTGGGTTAGCACATTCGCCTCACACCTCCAGGGTCAGGGGTTTGAGTCCCGCCGGGGCCATGTGTGTGCGGAGTTTGCATGTTCTCCCCGTGCTGCGGGGTTTCCTCCCTCAGTCCAAAGACATGCATGGTAGGCTGATTCAACTTCAAAAATTCAAATTCTTAACTTACCAACAATGGATATCCAACAGAAAGAGCATCATTGCAGAGCCAGCATGAGAACATGATGGTCACACAATGTGAGCACATTGTCCAAGCTTGTCTTGCACACACGCACAAATGGAACAAATTAACTTGTGTTAATTAAATTGAAATAAATCTCATAGTTGACACTATTTATACATTTTATGTTAGACTAGTTAAATATACATCCATACTACTCCTAATAAGATATTTTTAAAGAAAGTGAGCAAAATTTAAAGGTGTCATATCTATGAAGGGCCTTAATCAATTTTGAGTGCATAAACACTCATTTATTTTTGCTTTTTTTGCATTTCTTTGTAGATTTATTTATTTCTTATTTTGACAGGTTTGGGATTCCATATTCATGGAAACCCAGCCTGCTTTCCGTCTCCTCATTTTGACTTGTTGGGACCTTTAAACAACCCCTTAGCGCTCAGAGTTTCATGGATGAGCTGGGCATCTCAGTGTTCTAATAGCATTTACTTTAAAGCTAAATTTTCATAAAAATGACGCTCCTACGTCAGAGGCTTTTATATAGCCTATTTGTTAAACAATTATTTAGTTAGCTCAAAGGTTTCTATCATCATGCAAACCTAGGCCTTCTTTCCTAATTTACTTGTCAGAGGTTTTGTTTACACTTGCAAGTATTAGCCTTTTATATTAGCTTGTCAGAGGTCAATTTCAAACGTGTCTAACATACTAAATCTTTAGCTTAGAAAACTATTTTCCGTAACTATACAAAGCATATAAATCATGGACTCTTCATACTTTCTTACAGAAGAACTACCAAGTATTTGGAGATAAAGTAATGAATGGGTTTATTGTACAAACACAAATCAATGATATACAGAAAATAGAAACAAAGAGAACTTACAAAGTAATAGTCAGCATCGACGGCATAGAATGCATGATGGTAAAAAGCATCTTTGACGGTAAAAAATGATTGATGGCAGAAATCTCCTCTGAGAGTACAAGCCGCATTTCATATTGTAAATAAGCATACCTTTTTATACCCCTGAGCTTCTTTAAGTTCCTGAGAATGAGTTGGTGGGAAGAAAAGGCAAAAGGTCTCCAATAAAAAAAAAATAAAAATAAAAATAAAATGATATTATTATTATTATTATTATTATTATTATTATTATTAATAATAATAATAATAATAATAATAATAATAATAATAATAATAATAATAATAATAATAACAACAACAACAACAACAACAACAACAACAACAACAACAACAACAACAACAACAATAATAGTTTATTTTATATAGTGCCTTTCTCAGACCCAAGGTCACTTGGCAACCACTAGGCAAAACTGGGTCAAGAACAGAAACACAAGCAGAGAAAAACAGGCTTAGTCTCGCCACAAACACAAGGAATAGAGCGTATACTTTGCAAAGAGTGAGTGAAATTAAAGTCCTTTTATGCAAGTGTGCGTGATTAAAATGAAGGTGAGAGTGAATGTGTCAATGTGTGAGTGTTCTGGGAATTGCAGTCCATGGCAGCCATGTTTGTAGGCTGCGGTGTGCAGGCTGGGAAGTGGAGTTCATGGTGGAAGTGGAGACAGGTGAGTAGACTTAACACACACATATACACAAACACATATACACATACATACATACACATACACACACACACTAGGGGAAATGTGTTTCAGCATTTTAATTTGCACAGATAGGAGGTATAATTACTTACAGATTTCAGCTGGTTCCTTGCCTTACCTTGCCGTGGAGAACTGTTTTTCTTAGCGTGTTCAAAACTTTTTCCTGTGTCATTCCACTTTATTACACATAACTTTATTTATGGACTTTAATGTTGTGAATTCTTTATATTTC